>QRFJ01000039.1:372936-756141 GCA_006176705.1 Cocos nucifera
GGGAGATCTTATCTCCTACGGTCGAGCTTTCCTCGGGGGAGATCTCATCTCCTACGGTCGAGCTTCCCTCGACCTACCCTCGTTAGCACGAGATCCCCCGTCAGTTCCCAACACGGCAACTATTTGACTGCTCCATCCCCTGTTATCATAGTTTCTACGCCAGGGAATAACATTATTGGAAGGAAAGAATTTTATCGAAGAAAAGTTACGGACAACACATCCCCGTTTGAGGGGTCGTCGGGGCATTGTTCCTCAGAGCTCCCTCGGGCAGTAAGTCCCATCCAGACAACCTCCTCTATCCCATGCTGGCTTTCTCGATTTGGAGCAAGCTCTTGGCTTTGTCGCTGGGAGCCGACAAACCGCCGATGTACCGAGCTCCTCCCTGGGGTAACGTTGATGATGCTGTGAGGCGGTCGACCCTGGAGTTTCTGGTTACGGCAGCGCCCTTAGCCGACTTTCTCCAGCCGCTCCTTCCTGACGAGCTCCTCAATTTCGTCTCGTAGTCGGATGCATTTCTCAACGTCGTGGTCGTGGTCGCGATGGTAGACGCAGTACGACCGCGCTTGTTTAGGGGAGACCGTAAACCTTCTGGTCTTGGCAGTTGGCTCTTAACTTCGCTGAGAATTCGAGTTAGAAGAGCGGGGCGTAGTTGTGGAACCTTTCGGGAGGGCTTCTTCGCGCCCTTTTATCGGAGCTTCCTTGGTGGCGAGCTCAAGGAGTTCGGGGTTGTAAAACCTATGGGAGAACTTTATGCCCAATTGTCGGAGCTTCCTTGGAGTCATACTCGAGAGGGAGTCCTCGCTTGCCCTAGGGCGGTTGTGAGCTCGGTCGAACTTCGTCTCACCTTGTGTGAGATCTTTGTAGGGGACTTTCTTGACGACATAATCGGGCTGAAGTTCCACCTCACTTGCGCCGAACTTCATTCTGATGATGAGGTTTGAGGGGAGATTTTGACCTTACGTGCGTCGAACTTCATTTCGCCTTCCCGCGAAAGCCTCCATGGGAGGACTAACGCCCCTTCCTCGATGACGAGCTTCGAGGTGAAGTTCGACCTCACTTACGTCGAACTTCATTCTATTTTCCTGCGAGACCCTCCGTGGGAGAACTTTCTCTGCTGCTTTTGTCCGGACTTCCTTGACGACGAGCTCGAGGGGGAGCTCGGCTTTGCTTGCCCGAATTTCACTCCACCTTCTGTGAATTCTTTGTAGGTAGTTCCCTTGGTGTCATACTCGGGCGTGAGTTCGACATCACTTGCGCCGAACTTCATTTTGCTTTTCCATGGAAGCTTCCATGGGAGTACTTCATACTCCTCTATCGGGGCTTCCTCGATGATGGGCTCGAGGGAGAGTACGGCCTTACTTGCGCTAGGAGGTCATGAGCACGGTCGAACTTCATTCCATCTCCTTCTGAAATCTGGGGGAGAACTTCCTTGATGACGAGTTCGAGGGAGAGTTCGGCCTCGGCCGAACTTCATTCCGCTCCCTTGTGAAACCTTCTAGGGAAAAACTTCCTCAATAACGAGTTCGAGGAAGAGCTCGGCGTCGCTTGCCCAAGCTTCATTCCACCTCCTGTGACTTCTTCGTAGGTGGTTCCCTTGGTGTCATACCCGAGCGAAAGTTTGGCCTCACTTGCGCCGAACTTCATTCCGATGATGAGATTTCAGGAAAAGTTCAGCCTTGCTGCCGTCGAACTTCATTCCGCTTTCCTGCTCATGGCAAACTCCATTCCGCTTTCCCGCGGAACCTTCCTCACACCGAACTTCATTCCGCTTCTGCGGAAGAACTTCTGCTCTCCGTTTCTCTCCTAAGGGCGATTGGCATGCCCAAATGCTCTTTCTTAAGGTCGGTTCCTCGCATTTTTCTGGCAAAGTCTCCGCCGAAGGTCGTCGCACGGTCTGTATCACCTCAGCGGGGTCACGAACCCATCCGACAGGTTGAACTGCTCTACATCTGCGGTGGCTTCGGATGGAGCCTGGGCTACTAGGACTGCAATGGAAGCAGACGTACCTGGCGCGCAGGACGTCGATCGCCGAGTAGAAGCTCTCCTGGGGGCATTTTCTCTTCGAAAGAGAAAAGGGAGATCTTCGGAGAGGAAAGAGAAGAGTCATCGAGCACTCCTTTAAGAACAAGGGAACCTCGAAGATTCATGCCCTTCTTCTAGCACCAATCTGTTGGTGTAGAAACTGATCGTCGTCGAAGATTGCTGGAGTCGAGGCCGCTGAGGTCGCCGCCGGGGACCTGCAAAATAGAGTCCCATTCGGAGTCGGTGGGGGGTGGCTCCGATAGGACCCTCCAACGCTTAAGTCGGCTTTGGCCAACAGGAATGGAGTGCTTGGGAATGAGTTCTGGAGCTTAGAGAAGAAGAGGAGAGCTTAGAGATCAGAGAGATCAGCCTTAGCATATCTGGAAGAGGGCTCCTTTTATAGCGGAGCTTGATGGTGATGGCTGTTGCCGCGTGCTGGCGGGCCGCTCGAGGTTTGGCGGAGTCAGTCTCTCGAGGAGGTGCCGTATGCGGCAGGGTTGGTGGTGATAGCTGCAGCCGCATGCTGGCGGGTCACTCGAGGTTCGATGGAGCCAGTCTCTCAGGAAAGTACCGTACGTGGCAGGGTTGGTGGTGACAGCTGCTGTCGCATGCTGACGGGCCGCTCGAGGTTCGGCGGAGTCAGTCTCTTAGGTAGGTGCCGCATGGAACGAAGTTCGGCCGCGCTCACGACCTCCCAGCACAAGTGAGGCCGAACCCCCATCTCGAGTATGTCATCAACAAAACCTCCTACAAAGAATTCGGAGGCGGAGTGAGGTCCGGTAGCTAAAGCAAAGTCGAGCTCCACCTCGAGCTCGTCGTCAAGGAAGTTCGGATAGCGAAGGAAGAAGTTCCCCCATAAGGTTCTGCAACGAGGCGGAATGAAGTTCGGCCGTGTCCAAGGACGCGGCATGAAGTTCGGCCACGACTACGACCTCGAGGCTCATCGTCGAGGAAGCCCCGACAAAGAAGCAGGAAGTTCCGCCGCGGAAGATCTCGAGGGAAAATGGAATGAAGATTCGGAATGAAGTCCGGCGCGAGGAAAGCCGAGCTCCATGAAGCCCTCCCGTGGAAGCTTTCGCAGGAAAGCGGAGCAAAGTTCGGCTCAAATGAGGCCGAACTTCCTTTTCTCACCAAGATAAGTTCGGCGTGAGCCGGAGGTTCGGCGCGAGCAAGGGCGGAACAAAGTTCTCCCGAGGAATGAAGTTCGGCATAATCGAGGCCGAACTCCGCAGCTCCTCATTAGAATGAAGTTCGGCGGAAGCAAGGCCGAACTTTCCTCAGAAGCTCATCATTGAAAAGAAGTTCGGCGCAAGTGAGGTCGAACTTCCCTTCAAAGCTCACCATCAAGTTCGGCGCAAACAAGGGCGGAACAAGGTTCTCCCATCGGAATAAAGTTCGGCAGAAGGCCGAACTTCTCAGCTCATCATCGAAATGAAGTTACGAAGTTCGGCGGAAAGCCGAGTTCCACCTTAAAGCTCACACATCAGAATGAAGTTCAGCGAAAGTTCGGCATAAGTGAGGCCGAACTCCGCATCTCATCATCCGAATGAAGCTCGGCGGAAGCAAGGCCGAACTCCTCAGCTCATCGAAATAAAGTTCGGCGGGAGCAAGGCCGAACTCTCCCTTTTGAGCTCACCAATGAAGTTCGGCGCAAGTGAAGCCGAATTCCACCTTAAAGCCCACCATCACAGTGAAGTTCGGCGCAAGTAGTGGCGGAACGAAATTTTCCCAGGAATGAAGTTCGGCATCAGGGAGGCCGAACTCCGCAGCAGATCACCCAAGTGAAGTTCGGCCGCGCTCGAGACCGGCCCAGGGCGATCGAGGCCGAACTCCCCCTCGAGTACGTCGCTACAACGAATTCACGGGAGGTGCAATAAAGTTCGGGCAAGCAAAGCCGACCCCCTCTCTGCGAGCAAGGAAATCCGGACAAAGAAGCATGAAGTTCTCCCACGGAAAAGTTTCGCGTGGAAAAGCGGAATGAAGCTCCACGCAAGCGAAGCCCGAACTTCTCGAGCCTACCATAAAGAAGGCCCCATTCATAAAGGACGGGATGGGGGGAGAAGCACGGACGACGGTCCGAATGTACCCCCACAGCCCGTTAGGAACAGGAGGAGAACCTCGTCCTAGCGTGAGCAAAGTCGAAGGCCCCGTCCACAAAGGACGGGATGGGGGGAGAGGCGAGGACGACGGTCCCCATGTGCCCCCACAGCCCGTTAGGAACAGGAGGAGAACCTCGTCCTAGCGTGAGCAAAGTCGAAGGCCCCGTCCACAAAGGATGGGATGGGGGGAGAGGCGAGGACGACGGTCCCCATGTGCCCCCACAGCTCGTTGGAACAGGAGGAGAACCTCGTCCTAACGCGACCGAGGTCGAAGACTTCGTTCACCTAAGATGAAATGGAGGGAGGCGAGGACGACGGTCCCCATGTGCCCCCACAGCCCGTTGAAAACAGGAGGAGAACCTCGTCCTAACGCGAGCAAGGTCGAAGGCCTCGTTCACCTAAGACGAGATGAGAACAGGAGGGGAACCCCGTCCTGACGTGAGCAAGATTCGAGGCCGAGCCTCAAAGTCTACGGCAAGCCTTGATCGCGGAAAATAAGATCCCCCCGAGCGCGCACCTCGACTGCAGGAGATAAGATCTCCCCCGAGGGAAGCTCGGCTACTGGAGATAAGATCTTCCCCGAGCGCGCACTAATATCTCCCCCGAGGGAAGCTCGGCTACTGGAGATAAGATCTCTTCCGAGCAACTTCGGCTATGAATCAGATCTCCCCCGAGGAACTGGGCTAACCTCGGCAGTAGGAGATGAGATCTCCCCCGAGCGCCCGCATCAACTCCGGCTAAGGATAAGGTCCTCGGATAGACGTAAGGCCCGCGACGACCTCGGCTAGGGAGCTTCAACATCGACCTCGGCTAGAGAAAGCTATCATGTCAACCTCGGCCAGAGAGGTTCAACATCAGCTTCATCAACTTTGGCTGAAAACGAGTTCCATTTCAACTCCAAAACATCGACTGGAGATGAGGTCTCTCCCAAGCCTCAGCCTCAACTTCAGCGTCAACATTGGCTGGAGATGAGACCTCCCCCGAGCTTCAGCTGCAACAAATGCGGAGCCTGGAAGAAGACTTCGGCAGTCGCCTGTTTTGGTACTCCCTTCCTTCAATTTTTGAACTCGGGAGTGGGGGGCTACTGTTGGGGATAAATCCCGCTCCTGCTGAAGCCCGGCTCGACGCCCAACATAATGTAACCAGTAGCTGCAGAAGAGCTCCGACAGACGGGCTTCAGCCGAACTTCCAGCGGTCGAGCTTCTTCCAGCAGGCCGAATTGGTCAGCTTCCAAGCTTCTTCCGGACTCCCAGCGTCGAGACCGAGCTTCTTCCGGACTCCCAGCGTCGAGACCGAGCTCCCTTCGGACCCCTCGGCAACTGTCCCTCGGCCAAACTCCTTCGAACCGACTCCAAGCAGACGAGCTTCAACGAAGTCCTCCAGCGGCCGAACTTCTCAGCGAACGAGCCTTGGCCGAACTACTTAGCAACCGAAGTCCTTCAACCGGGCCTCAGCCAAGCTTCTTCGGGCCTCTCAGCAGTTGAACTCCTCGACAATCGACCCTTTAGCCAGCCGAACTCTACAGATGGCCGTCCCTTCAACCAGCCGAGCTCCCCCAGCCTTCCCCTTCAGCCGAACTTTCCTACAAGTTCAAACTCCTCTGGACGAACTGTCGCCTGCAACAAGACCGGACGATGCCTTACTCTCCGTACCTGGCTCCATGCGGCCTACGACTCGCCAGTATGGCTTTCACGATCCATCGGACGACGCCTTCCTCTCCGTACCGGACTCCATGCGGCCCACGACGTGCCAGTATGGCTCCCACGATCCACCGGACGACGCCTTCCTCTCCGTACTGAGCTCCATGCGGCCCAACGACCCTCTGCCAGATGCCATGGCCGTCATCATCAACTAAGCTCCGCTATAAAAAGGACCCCTTCCGACACGCTAAGGCTAAGCTCTCTGAACTCTCGACTCTCTAAGCTCTCCTCCTCATCCCTAAGCTCCGGAACTCATTCCGAGCACTCCATTCCTGTTGGCCGAAAACTAACTTGACCGTCGGAGGGTCCTGCCGGAGCCACCCCCCATCGGTTCCGGACGGAACTTCGTTTTGCAGGTCCCCGACGGCGACCTCAGCGGCAACGACTCCGACGACCTCCGGCGAAGACGAATTTCTGCACCAACACCAAGCAAGATCAATGTCTCAATGCATGATCTCTCTCTCTCCCCCCCTCGCTCCCTCCCGTGATCAATGCAAATCTTATTAAAATTGACAAATGAAAAGGGTTGGCTAAGAGCACACCTAAGATTGGTGATGGAGAGCAAATGGATGAGAATAACCAATTGCACTATTATAAACATCGATTTATTTCCTATTTATCCTCGACTAAATCAATAGTTAGATAAGTTTCATTACATAATTTAAAAAAAAAATAAGAAAACATA
This sequence comes from Cocos nucifera, assembly GCA_006176705.1. Lineage (NCBI taxonomy): Eukaryota > Viridiplantae > Streptophyta > Magnoliopsida > Arecales > Arecaceae > Cocos > Cocos nucifera. The sequence continues at coordinate 379,443 of QRFJ01000039.1, forward strand.
TCAGAGCAAATCCTTTCTTTGACTTTACAAGCAGAGTGAAAAATGAAAAACTAGGTAGGCCTATGTTTTCGAAGAAAGAGGGTCGGTAGATGTATGGCTTAGAGCGATAGGTAGACTGACCACGGTCTTTGTGTCATCGAGATCAAATCTAAATTTTTATATTACTACAACAAACTTTAAAAATACTTTATCTCCTACGGTCGAGGTCGAAGTGCGCGCTTGGGGGAGATCTTATCTCCTACGGTCGAGCTTTCCTCGGGGGAGATCTCATCTCCTACGGTCGAGCTTCCCTCGACCTACCCTCGTTAGCACGAGATCCCCCGTCAGTTCCCAACACGGCAACTATTTGACTGCTCCATCCCCGTTATCGTAGTTTCTACGCCACGGAATAACATTATTGGAAGGAAAGAATTTTATCGAAGAAAAGTTACGGACAACACATCCCCGTTTGAGGGGTCGTCGGGGCATTGTTCCTCAGAGCTCCCTCGGGCAGTAAGTCCCATCCAGACAACCTCCTCTATCCCATGCTGGCTTTCTCGATTTGGAGCAAGCTCTTGGCTTTGTCGCTGGGAGCCGACGAACCGCCGATGTACCGAGCTCCTCCCTGGGGTAACGTTGATGATGCTGTGAGGCGGTCGACCCTGGAGTTTCTGGTTACGGCAGCGCCCTTAGCCGACTTTCTCCAGCCGCTCCTTCCTGACGAGCTCCTCAATTTCGTCTCGTAGTCGGATGCATTTCTCAACGTCGTGGTCGTGGTCGCGATGGTAGACGCAGTACGACCGCGCTTGTTTAGGGGAGACCGTAAACCTTCTGGTCTTGGCAGTTGGCTCTTAACTTCGCTGAGAATTCGAGTTAGAAGAGCGGGGCGTAGTTGTGGAACCTTTCGGGAAGGGCTTCTTCGCGCCCTTTTATCGGAGCTTCCTTGGTGGCGAGCTCAAGGAGTTCGGGGTTGTAAAACCTATGGGAGAACTTTATGCCCAATTGTCGGAGCTTCCTTGGAGTCATACTCGAGAGGGAGTCCTCGCTTGTCCTAGGGCGGTTGTGAGCTCGGTCGAACTTCGTCTCACCTTGTGTGAGATCTTTGTAGGAGACTTTCTTGGCGACATAATCGGGCTGAAGTTCCACCTCACTTGCGCCGAACTTCATTCTGATGATGAGGTTTGAGGGGAGATTTTGACCTTACGTGCGTCGAACTTCATTTCGCCTTCCCGCGAAAGCCTCCATGGGAGGACTAACGCCCCTTCCTCGATGACGAGCTTCGAGGTGAAGTTCGACCTCACTTGCGTCGAACTTCATTCTGTTTTCCTGCGAGACCCTCCGTGGGAGAACTTTCTCTGCTGCTTTTGTCCGGACTTCCTTGACGATGAGCTCGAGGGGGAGCTCGGCTTTGCTTGCCCGAATTTCACTCCACCTTCTGTGAATTCTTTGTAGGTAGTTCCCTTGGTGTCATACTCGGGCGTGAGTTCGACATCACTTGCGCCGAACTTCATTTTGCTTTTCCGTGGAAGCTTCCATGGGAGGACTTCATACTCCTCTGTCGGGGCTTCCTCGATGATGGGCTCGAGGGAGAGTACGGCCTTACTTGCGCTAGGAGGTCATGAGCACGGCCGAACTTCATTCCATCTCCTTCTGAAATCTGGGGGAGAACTTCCTTGATGACGAGTTCGAGGGAGAGTTCGGCCTCGGCCGAACTTCATTCCGCTCCCTTGTGAAACCTTCTAGGGAAAAACTTCCTCAATAACGAGTTCGAGGAAGAGCTCGGCGTCGCTTGCCCAAGCTTCATTCCACCTCCTGTGACTTCTTCGTAGGTGGTTTCCTTGGTGTCATACCCGAGCGAAAGTTTGGCCTCACTTGCGCCGAACTTCATTCCGATGATGAGATTTCAGGAAAAGTTCAGCCTTGCTGCCGCCGAACTTCATTCCGCTTTCCTGCTCGTGGCAAACTCCATTCCGCTTTCCCGCGGAACCTTCCTCGCACCGAACTTCATTCCGCTTCTGCGGAAGAACTTTTGCTCTCCGTTTCTCTCCTATTGGCATGCCCAAATGCTCTTTCTTAAGGTCGGTTCCTCGCATTTTTCTGGCAAAGTCTCCGCCGAAGGTCGTCGCACGGTCTGTATCACCTCAGCGGGGTCACGAACCCATCCGATAGGTTGAACTGCTCTACATCTGCGGTGGCTTCGGATGGAGCCTGGGCTACTAGGACTGCAATGGAAGCAGACGTACCTGGCGCGCAGGACGTCGATCGCCGAGTAGAAGCTCTCCTGGGGGCATTTTCTCTTCGAAAGAGAAAAGGGAGATCTTCGAAGAGGAAAGAGAAGAGTCATCGAGCACTCCTTTAAGAACAAGGGAACCTCGAAGATTCATGCCCTCCTTCTAGCACCAATCTGTTGGTGTAGAAACTGATCGTCGTCGAAGGTTGCTGGAGTCGAGGCCGCTGAGGTCGCCGTCGGGGACCTGCAAAATAGAGTCCCGTCCGGAGTCGGTGGGGGGTGGCTCCGATAGGACCCTCCAACGCTTAAGTCGGCTTTGGCCAACAGGAATGGAGTGCTTGGGAATGAGTTCTAGAGCTTAGAGAAGAAGAGGAGAGCTTAGAGATCAGAGAGATCAGCCTTAACGTATCTGGAAGAGGGCCCCTTTTATAGCGGAGCTTGATGGTGATGGCTGTTGCCGCGTGCTGGCGGGCCGCTCAAGGTTTGGCGGAGTCAGTCTCTCGAGGAGGTGCCGTATGCGGCAGGGTTGGTGGTGATAGCTGCAGCCGCATGCTGGCGGGTCACTCGAGGTTCGACGGAGCCAGTCTCTCAAGAAAGTGCCGTACGTGGTAGGGTTGGTGGTGACAGCTGCTGTCGCATGCTGACGGGCCGCTCGAGGTTCGGCGGAGTCAGTCTCTTAGGTAGGTGCCGCATGGGGTTGGTTATGGAGAGAGTGGCATCGTCAGTAGCGGCGGCCATACCATCCAGTCTCGTTGTTCGTCCAGAAGAGTTCAAACTTGTAGGAGAGTTTGGCCGAAGGAAAAGCTTGGGAGAAGCTCGGTCAGCTGAAGAGACGGTCGCTTGGGAAGTTCGTCCGAGAGACGACCGCTGAGGAGTTTGGGCGCTAGGGGGTTTCGTTAAAACCCGACCGCTTGGAGTCCAAGGAGCTCGACCGCTAGGCAGTTCGGTCGACTGGAGAGGTTCGGTCCTAACGAGGGGAGTCCGAAGAAGCTCGGCAGCTAACTAGCTCGGTCGGTTGAATGTGTTGGAAGAAGCTCGGCCGCTGGGGGTTCGGCCGAAGCTCGACTGCTTGGAGTCCAAGGAGCTTCGGGCGCTAAGTAGTTCGGCCGGCTGTGGGAGTTCGACTAAGATCCGTCCGTCGAAGCTCTTCCGCGGCTATAGGTTGCATTAGGCCGAGCATCGAGCTAGACTTCGGCCGAAGCAGAATTTATCTCCAACAAGTATTATAGCATTTCTTATAAAATTTTATTTTAATATATAATTATAGGATCTGTTAGATGTGTTCGTGAGCGAGAGCCTGAATACCTCTAGGCCTCATGACCATCTATCTCAGATCTTGGGGCCTAAGCACTCTGAGAGGATCCAATGCAGGCCCGGACACATGCTGATAATCTACTAGTCCGAGGTGAGCATCTTCTCACTGACTTTCGATGTTGTCAGTCGGAAGGAGCTTGAGGAGGCATTGGTATGGGCAGATCATGTTGCAACACAGGCAGATCGGACTGAGGAGTGCATATCTCATCTAGAGGGCATCGTGAGAGACATGATGTCGATGCTCAGCGTGCATTTTGGAGTCATGGGCTTCGAGGATATGTTAGCCCACATTCCAGCTCTAGCTCTGGCTCCAGCTTTCGGTGACGACGACGACGATGTAGATTTAGGAAACTTTTGATATATTTTATTTTTTTAAAAAAATATTATAATAAATTTTATTTGGTAATAAAATTTTAGCATTTTAGAATAATTTTTATATTTATTATATTTTCTTATGTTAATATCTATATGCATCAGGTAAAATATAAAAAAATAAAAAAATTATTTTTTTTAATTATTCAAGATCTACAGTAGTGATTTTATAACTGCTGTCATAGGTTCTTGGTGCAAATGATGCCAATCGCTACATTAAACCTATAGCAGTGGTTAAGAAATCGCTGCTATAGATTATCTATGGCAGTGGTTATGTAACCGCTTATATAGATTAACTATGGCAGTGGTTACATAACTACTGCTATAGGTCGATCTATTGCAGCGGTTTATAAACCACTGCAATAGACTATCTATGGCAGCGGTTCAAACAACCACTGCAACAACCACTGTCATAGAGCTACGATGATGGCCACAGTAGCAACGATTAAAAAATTACTACCACAGCCTGTATGTTCTTCATCTTTGGATGCCATTCGGATCTGGTTATAGCCTGCAAAAGCATCCATGAAGCTCAAAAGTCGATGTCCCGATGTTGCATCAACTAGCTGATCGATCTTCGGATGCAAAAAACTATCCTTCGGGCATGCCTCATTTAGATTGGTATAGTCGATGCAAATACGTCATTTCTCGTTGGCTTTTCTCATAATGACAATATTGGCAAGCCAATCAGGATAATGGGCCTCTCTAATAAAGTCCATTGTGAGGAGTTTGTCTACCTCTTCGTCGATGATCTTTTATCGCTCAGGAGCAAATGGTCGCTTCTTCTATCTCACTGGCTTGATGTTCGGATTAATATTCAGTTGGTGAGTAATTATTTTTAGAGGTATGCCTGACATGTTGGTTGTCGACCAAGCGAATATATCGGCATTGGCCCTTAGCAATCGAACCAACTGTTCATGCTCCATCGTCTGAAGGTGCGACCCGATCTGTATAGCCTTAGTCGGGTCGCTGTCTTACAGCAGGATGGAGACTAACCATTCGGCCAGTTCACCTCGCTTTTTATCTTTCCGCTGATCAAGTCCTTCCAATGGTGAAGAGCCTACCAGCTTATTCTTCTTTACAGTAATTGCGATTCAACATTGAGCGATTTGTTGGTCGCCTCACATCTCTCCAACTCTGGCATTTATCGAAAATTAGACCAGTAAATGATATGTTGATACTATTGCTTTGAGGGCATTGAGTCCTAGTCGTCCAAGTATGGCATTGTATACCGACGGAACTCTAACGATCATGAAAGTTAAGATTACAGTACTTTATTGAGATTCTATCCTCGCGGTCAATGGAAGATCTATTTCTCCCTCAACGTCGATGGCATCTCCTATAAATCTGATTAAAGGGATAGGAACTCTTCGAAGGCATTCCAACGATAATTTCATTCGGGAGAAAGCAAAGTAAAACAAAACATTGATTGAACTTTCATTATCGATGAACATTCTCTTTACATCATAGTTTGCTATCGTCGCTGAGATGACGATAGCATCATCATGGAGAGTTTGAACTCTCCTTACATCATCATCCAAAAAAGAGATAAGTTCATCGGACCATCATTTCTTGACCGATCCTTCTTTGGATGTTGTCGCCTTGGCTCTTGATCGACTAGAGATCATGTTGATCACCCCAGCAGTCGGTTGATTTTGCTGAGTCTCCTCTGATGTTGGTGGTTGATTGTCATGGGGTTGAGTTGGACGATCTAGCTGGTATTTGACAAAAAATCCTTGCCAAATGAGAGCCTCGATCTCATCTTTTAATTGAAAGCACTGTTCGGTATCGTGATTGTAGTCACGATGGAACCGACAGTATTTTCTTTTGTCCTTCCCTCGATTTTTCATTGATGGGGGTCGATGAAGGTAATTCTCCCCTTCAATCTCTATCAAAATTTGTGCACGTGGTGTAGAAATGGGAGTATAAGTATCGTACCGATTTTTTTATGTTAGTCGGTACTGGATTCAGTCGGGAGAAGACTATTTCTCTATTTGGAGCCGTTTGATTCGGTCCAGCAGGAACATTATTCTTTCACTATTTTTTCTTCTTCTGATCCTTTTCGTTTAATTAGCGCCAGCTAGAAGTGCCTTCTTTTGCACGTATATATTTATCTGTGCACTCCAAGAGCTTAGCATAGGTTCGAGGATGGTTCTTGTCTAGCAAATAAGTGAACCGAGAGCCCTGCAGATCCTGCTTCATGGTTGAGATGGCCACATCCTCATTGAGGTTTCGGATCTCGAGTGTGGCAGCATTAAAACACGCCACGAAGGCCCGAAGAGTCTCTCCCTCTCCTTGCTTGATCGAAAAGAGGGTATCTGAAGTTTGTGGCATCCTCCTGCTAGTGTTGAAGTGAGCCATGAATGAGTCTTCAAGCTGTCTAAAAGAGTCGATGCTTCAGGACTGAAGCTCGAAGTACCAAGCTCGAGCAGCTTTCTGAAGGGTGGCCAGGAAGCCGATGCACAGGAAGGCGTCATTCACCTCTTGGATCATCATGAGAGCCTTTATAACTCTGAAGATGATCGACTGGATCGGTGGAGTCGTCATATGGCTCCACTTGCGGCATCTTGAATCATGACGAAATTGGTTCCTTCAAGATGTGCGAGGAGAAAGGAGGGGCGGTTTAGACATGGAGACCATCGGAGGACCCTCCTATTGCATCCTCCTGGATTCAGACCAGTCGATGGTTGATTTCTTTGAGCTTTTGCTCAAAATCATCGAACCGTCGCCGGCGAGATGTCCTAGGCATTGATCCTCCTGAAGAACTAGTGGAGGAGGAGGTGGTCGAGTTTCGAGGACGTTTCTTCTTGTGTTGACTCTGATTAGCAGACGAAAAAATGAAACATTGTGACCTACGGATGTCTCTTCGTGAACGACGAGGAGATGGGGTTTTCGTCCAGTGGAACGTCGAGATGATCATTTCGATGAGGGGGTGGCAGAGCATCTCGAGATGCGGCGATTGTGCCTAGATGGTATAACTGGCATCGTTGGGCTTTCCGCCGCTGCATGCGGTTGCTGTTGAAGGCTGTAAACAGCTTTCGTCAACATTCGGACCTGTTGTATCAACGCAGTCAGTTGTTGGGCTTGTGCATCCTTCGTAACTGTTGGATTCAAAGAACTTGGTTCTGCCACTAACGATGGTGGAGGGGGGAGTGTTTCTCACTGGAATGACTGGCCGACGGAGTTGGATGAGTTTTGAGCATGAGTCTTTGCCATTTGTAAAGTTTGATTTTTGATCTTTTTCCTACCTGGCGCGTCAATCTGTTGCGGCCAATCCACCTATGGGTGCGATTGAATGCCGAGAAATCTGCAAGAAAAGTCCGCACTGACCGGAGTTGGCTCCGGTGGAGACTCTTCGATGCTTAAATTAGAGAAATGGACTGATCGAATAGAAAAGTAGAAAGTAAGAAAAAGAGTTTACTCTTGGAATCATCTGTCCCTCCTAGGCTGACCAGATTATCTTATTTTTATAGGTGTCGGAGTGATAACTGTCTGACACGTGGGTTCCTCTTTTTTTGGTGTAGTGCGATCGTGGGTTGATAGTCAAAATCATCCACTAATTGCTGTCGTCCGGTTTTCTCAAAAATAATTTTGTATAGCCGATCGTTGGTCGATTGATCGGAACCGACAGATCATCAGTCGGCTGGTTTTGTGCCGACTGGTTGTTGGTCGGTTGATTTTGTGCCAACCGATCGTCGGTCAGATGATTAGGATCGATTGATTATCAGTTGGTTGGCTAACTGACTTTGTGCTGACCGATCATCGATCGGTCGGAAGACTTGAGATCAAATAATAATCGGTCGGATGACTTCGAGGAAGAGCGATTGACAGCTGTCCAAATAATTTCTGATCGATGGTTAGTCGGTTTTATCGAATTGCACATTCATTAGATGGTAATGCATCGACATTTTGGTCATTATATCGATGGACATTCGTCAAAGATTGGTGATCAGTTGATTATAATATTGGTGAATCGGATGGTGGAGTAACATCCTCTTATGCTTTTTCTGATGCAGACAAGTATTAAGACAAGGACCATGGCGTGTTATAGTTGTCCTATGTGAAAATTTCAAGCAGAGAACGATAAAACTGGTTTTAATTTATCGAAATGCAGGACAGAGAAAATACCGTGACCCATTTAACTAATCTCAGATTCCCGAGACTAGACTCTAGAGAATGTTGCTTGTGTGTGATAAACCTCTTCTTTAACGCTACAGTCTCTTCCTACCTTTCTGTTATTAAACGACACAATGCAAAACGAAACTTGAACTTGTGAAGATTCTCACTCTACTTCTCTCTCCTTAGAGAGCTTTCCTATGACTGTTGTTTCTCTTGATCAACAGCACAAACTTCTCAACCAATAACAGATGAACTGAACCTAGTGAATACATTTCAGAGCAAAACACTACAACTTGCAAAAAAAAGAAAAAAACAGTTCGAAAGCAACGCCACCAGGACGATAACAAAAACACTGTAGCTATATGGCAAATGTAAGGGATCATAACCGGCGGAAGATGGCTTCCCATAAATCGGCAAAAGCCTCGAGGATTGCCGGATGATGGCAAGGTGAATTCAAGGAGAGGTAGGAGTGGAGCAGCCGCTCCAACTCCTCAGGTTCCCTCATCTCCCTCTCTGTTATCATCTCCACCATCGAACTCCGGAAATCCTCATATGGATTGGTCGACTGCTTCACCACCGCAAACCCGGTCCGAGCCTCCGCCGCCTTCGGTGGCTTCTTTTTCGATGAGATGGGAATTAAAGGCTGGAACTTGCTGCCTTCATCCCAACTTTCTTCAAAATACCTTGCGCCTCTTCTTGGTGGTCGCCGGGTGGACTTCTTGTGTTTAGTCGTCTTCTTGGATGAAGGACGGTGGTAGAACTCCGACGAGTCCGAAGAGAAGCTCTTCGATGAGAAGAGCGTCCACGTCTCTTCCTCTTCTTCTTCTTCTTCCTCCTCCTCCCCTTCTTCACTGCTGAAGAAGCCGAATTCATCATTGGAGCCGATTGAACAGGAGCCGCTAATCCCATAGCCATTGGACAGCGGCTTCTTCTTCTTGCTTACAAACTTGTTCTTCTTCTCGGCCATTGCCTTCTTCCTCTGTTTGGAGCAGGAATAGTAGTAATTATCATTGGAGGGAAGAGAAGGAGAAGCTGGAGGACATTTCCTCCCCTCCCCTGCTCCAGTTTCATAGACAACTCCAGATTCTGTAACTCTCCTCTCTTTCTTCTGATACCTATTCTCCTCCTCTGGAGTCAAGGGAAGGTTTGGACTGGGGGAGGCGTGAATGGACCTGCGGCCGCTGCAATCGATGGAGACCTGCACGACGGGAGCCACGCGATGCGGACGTTGGTCGAGCTCACATCCGCGGTGGACATGGAAGTCGCTGAAGGGGGAGCCACGCTCTTGAGAGATCTTTTCAGAGATGTTCATTATAGTGGTGGTGGTGCAGGAGGAGGTGAGAAGCATTTGAGCTATTCGGTGCTTCAACCGGTTGCTGATGTTGTGGCTCCTATCCATTGATGCTTTTGTTCTCTCTTGCTCTTTCTCTTTTCTTTCTCTCCCTTCTTTCTTCTAATGCAATGCGCATAACTGTTTGGAGGAGGGAGAAGAGGGAGGTATTTACAGGAGGAATCTTCGGGCGGCCCTTCTTGGCCTTCCTTCTACTGTAGAGGAATCGTTGGGATGGTGTCGGTCGCGTGCTGCGGCGAAGGTCTGTCGCTGTTTTAAGGGGAAGTGCGATTGGTATTGGCAGGACGCGCCCGATTGGGTCGCCCGTGACTCGCCTACCTGTTAGGTTTTGACAGGTCCAGAGCGCGGGAAGGAATGCTGCTAGCCGAAGAACGCAAGTTGGAATGGTTGCTCTTGTGGCGAATCCTCAGCACTTTTTTTTTTTTGGGTAAACAATCCTTAGCAAATACTGGCCGCTTGTCGGATGGTTTTTTTTTTTGGGGGGGGAGGGGGGGGGGGGGCGCGGGGTGCAAAAAGAAAAAAACTACGAAGTTTTTGGAGTTACTTTCTTTTTTCCTATTTTAAATAATAAAAAAATAAAAATGCTAATTTTTATTTTTTGAATTTTTAAATTATAAATCTATTTGATATAATTATTTATCAAAACAACAGACTAAAATCCAACGACTAGTTATTTAATATTTATTAATCAATAAAAATGATATATCTTTATATGTTAATATATGTAATGAATGAACGAATATTTATTTTGAGCCGGTTCATGAGCCAAAATCGAGTGAGCTGATTTCAGCTGATTCCCGGCTCATTTAACATCCGAAAATCGAGCGAGTTTGTCTCATCTCCTGATCCAGCAAGCTGAGCTCGAGTTGAATTCCGAGCCAAACAAATGCCAGCTCGTGACCAGCCCGCCTGTTTGCTAGTTTTATAATCCATGCATAAGTGGATTAGAAACGAGAGAAAAAATAAAAAAAATCAATTTGTTGTTTATGTCCGTGCCCAATCCATCAATTTAACTAAAGCTTCACTTGCCAGTCATTTATCACAAGTCAGATTCATAACCTTGGAATTTAAAGCCATGCTTGCGAAACACTTGGAAGTCCAATTGGAAGCCCGACTTTGCAAAATTGGGCTTTAAAGTCCCGTTGGCAAAACTGAAGTCCAATGTGTCATTCATTAATCAAATTATATAGGTTAGATTAAAATACTGTATTATTCATTAATTATATCATGCAGACTAGAACAAAGATATTGTATTTTTAGTACTCTAGGGTCCATCATGGGTGGGTTAAATATACTAGAAACACTGTTTTTCTAACTCAGGATTTAGGTTAATATCGAAAGTCCAGCTCTCGTTCTTGGATTTCATGACGAATGGTGGGGAAAAAAAATAATAGCGTCAGACCTTAGGCTTTATCATGCCAGCGGCCTACACAGTGCTTACTTGATGGGGAACTCGTCTTTTCGTTAAATATTTTCTAACGTATTATTAACTAGTAGATTTTAGGCTGCTACTCTGAAAAAAGTCCTTTCCTAATCCAAAAAAAAGTCCTTTTACAAACATGAGTTAATTTATGATTAATTACTTGATTCAGCATATAGAGCAGCCATTCTTTTTAGTACAGATTGTTACTTAATATTATTTTTCATTATGGACGCTATTAATATCTGTTGACGTAAAATCTGGTCGTCACCGAAATTCATTGGAGTGAAGGCCGATGAGATCGCCGTCGGAGACTTGTAAAACAAAATCCCGTTCGAAGCCAGTGGGGGTAGCTCCGGCAGGATCCTCTGACGATCAAGTCAGCTCCAGTCAACAGGAATGAAGTGCTCAGTGTGGAGTTCGGTAGAGTATAAAGAAGGAGAGAAAGATTTTCAGAACCTGGCGTAAGCATATCTGAAGGATTCTTTTTATAGAGAGACCTTATTGTAACTGCCTTGATTAATGATTGTCGTAACTATCCTGATCAATGCCGATCGTTATTGATTTAAATGCCGATCGTTATTGACTTGATAAATGCCGATCGTTATTATCGTGTAACCGTTTAGTAGTGGGATCGACCACTGAGGAGTTCGACTGGCTGAAGAGGGTGTCTGAGATGAGTCCGGCTCCCGAAGAAGTCCGATCGAGAAGTAAGCTGAGAAGTTCGGTTGAGGAATTACTGCTGCGGAGTTCGACCGGCTGAAGGGATGGCTGCTTGAGGAGTTCAGCCGCTGGAACTCCGAAGGAGCTTGGCCGCTTAGCAGTTCGGTCGGCTGTAATAGTTCGGTCAAGATCAATCTACCAAAGTTCTTCCGTGGCTACTGGCCGCATCAGGCTGGGCACCGATCTTGACTTCGACAAGAGTGGGATTTATCCCCAACACTAGCCCCCCCACTCTCGAGTTCGAAACTCGAAGGAAGGGAGTGCAGAAAAGGCGACTGCCGAAGTCTTCTTCCGGGCTTCGTGCTGGTTTAGGTCGAAGCTCGGAGGAGATCTCATCTCCGACTAAAGTTGATGTTGAAGTTGAAGCTCTCCAGCCGAGGTTGATACGGTCGCTCGGGAGAGATCCTATCTCTCATCGAGGTCGAAGTCGACGCTCTCCAGCCGAGGTTGATACGGTCGCTCGGGAGAGATCCTATCTCTCGCCGAGGTCGAAGTTGACGCTCTCCAGCCGAGGTTGGCTCGGTCGCTTGGGAGAGATCTTATCTCTAGCCGAAATCGCTTCTCGAGAGAGATCTTATCTCTGACCGAGGTTGACAACAGTCGCTCAGGAGAGATCTTATGTTGCTTCTCGAGAAAGATCTTATCTCTGGCCGAACTTCTCGGGAGAGATCTTATCTCTAGCCGAGGTGGTCGCTTGAGAGAGATCTTGTCTCTGACCGAGGTTGCTTCTCGGAAGAGATTTTATCTCTGGCCGAACTTCTCGGGAGAGATCTTATCTCTAGCCGAGGTGGTCGCTCGGGAGAGATCTTATCTCTGGCCGAGGTTGCTTCTCGGGAGAGATCTTATCTCTGGTCGAACTTCTCGGAGAGATCTTATCTCTAGCCGAGGTGGTCACTCGGGAGAGATCTTATTTCTGATCGAGGTGGTCGCTCGAGAGAGATCTTATCTTTGGCCGAGGTTGCTTCTCGGGAGAGATCTTATCTCTGGCCGAACTTCTCAGGAGAGATTTATCTCTAGCCGAGGTGGTCGCTCGGAAGAGATTTTATCTCTGACCGAGGTTGCTTCTCGGGAGAGATCTTATCTCTGGCCGAACTTCTTGGGAGAGATCTTATCTCTAGTCGAGGTGGTCGCTCAGAAGAGATCTTATCTCTAACCGAAGTCGCTGCCGAAGTCGCTTCTCGGTTGATGGTCTTTGACCTGCTCGTGTTAGGACGAGGTCTTCCTCCTGTTCCTAATACGGTGACTATTGACTGCTTCTTTCCTTGTCATTACATAGTTTTGGCGCCCAAAAACAATATACTGTTGAAAGGGAAGAACTTTATTGAAAGAAAGTTACTGGCAGCGCATCTTCAAATTCTGTATTTCAAGGTCATGGTAGCGTTGTTCCTCCACGTTTCTTCGATAATAAGTCCTGGGGTGGACGACCTCCTCATACTGGCCTTCTCAATTTGGTGCAAGCTCTTATCGCTGGGAGACGACGAATTGCTGATGCACCAAGCTCCTCCCAGGGGCAATATGGATGAGGCCGTAAGGTGGCCGACCTCCTTACGGTCTTTAGCTATGGCAGTGCCGAGCTCCTTGCCATCTTTGGCTATGGCAGTGCCCTTGGCCGATCTTTTCCTACTTCAGGCTGGTGCCGGAGGAATTTATCCAGCCGCTTCTTTCTGACGAGCTCCTCAATTTCGTCTCGGAGCTGGATGCATTCCTTAGTGTCGTGGCCGTGGTTGCGATGGTAGAGACAGTATTTATTTCGATCGCGCTTATTTGGGGGAGACTATAACCCTTCTGATCTTGATAGCTGGTTCTTCACTTCGGTGAGAATCTGAGTTCGAGGAGCGTTGAGGAGGGCATAGTCGCAGAACCTTCCGAGAGGATGGCTTCTTCGCGCCCCTCTGTCGGGGCTTCCTTGGAGTCAGAGAGTCCTCGCTTATCCTAGGGCGGTCGTGAGCGTGGCCGAACTTCATCTCACCTCCTGTGAAATCTTTGTAGAGGTCTTCCTTGGTGACACACTCAAGCGGGATTTGCTTGCACCGAACTTCATTCCGATGATGAGGTTTGAGAGGGAGTTCGGCCTCACTTGCGCCGAACTTTATTCGGTGGGAGAAATTCGTTTGGCCCTCGCTTGCGCCGAACTTCCTACTTCTTTTGTCCGGACTTTCTTGACAACGAGCTCAAGAGGGAGCTCGGCTTTCCTTGAGTTGTCGAACTTCATTCCGCTTTCCTGCGAAAGCTTCCGTGGGAGGACTTCATGCCCCTTTTGTCGGGGCTTTCTCGATGATGAGCTTCGAGGTCGTGGACGTGGCCGAACTTTATTCCGCCTTCTTGGACGCGGCCGAACTTCATTCCGTCTTCTTGCAAAATCTTCTGTGGGGGAACTTCTTTCTTCTTTGCCCGGACTTCCTTGACGACGAGCTCGAGGAGGAGCTCGGTTTTGCTTTAACTGCCGAACTTTACTCCGCCTCCTCTGAATCCTTTGTAGGGGGGTTCGTTGATAACATACTCGAGATGGGGGAAGTTCGGCCCGACTTGAGCGATGAGCTTCGAGGGGGAGTTCGACTTCGCTTCCGTCGAACTTCATTCTGATGATGAGCTTCGTGGGGGAGTTCGACTTAGAGGGGGCCTAACTTCGTTCCGATGATGAGCTTCGAGGGGGAGTTCGGCTTCGCTTCCGTCGAACTTCGTTCCGATGATGAGCTTCGAGGGAGAGTTCGGCTTCGCTTCCACCGAACTTCGTTCCGACCTCCTTGTGAAACTTTCTGCGGGAGAACTTTTGCTCTCCATTTCTCCTTCCTAAGGATGATTGGTATGCCCAAATGCTTTTCCTTAAGGTCGGTTTCTCGCATCCTCATGGCGGGTTTGCTGGAAAAAGTCTCCGTCGGAGGTTGTCGCACGGCCAACATCATCTCGGCGGGGCCACGGATCCGACCATCAGGTTGAACTGCTCCACGTCTGCGATGGCTTCGTATGGAAACTGGGCTGCCAAGGTTGAGACAGGAACAGACGGATCTGGCGCGCAGGCTGCCGATCGCCGAGTCGAAGCTCTCGAGGCATTTTCTCTTCAGGAGACAACTCTAGTGAGAAAGAAGAGGGATCTCTGGAGAGAGAAAAATCGTCGCCGAGCACATCTTTAAGAACAAGAGAACCTCGGAGGTTCAAGCCCTCCTTCTAGCGCCAATCTGTTGACGCAGAATCTGATCGTCGCCAAAATTCATTGGAGTGGAGGCCGATGAGGTCGCCATCAGGGACCTACAAAATAAAATCCCGTTTGGAGCCGATGGGGGGTGGCTCCGGCAGGACCCTCCGACGATCAAGTCAGATGGAGGGTCCTTTTTATAGAGGGAGCTTGTTGTAATTGCCTTGATTAATGATTGTCGTAATTGTCCTGATCAATGTCGATCGTTATTGACTTTAAATGCCGATCGTTATTGACTTGATAAATGTTGATCATTATTATCGTGTAACCGTTTAGTAGTGGGATCGACCGCTGAGGAGTTCGACTGGCTGAAGGGGGTGTCTGAGAGGAGTCCGGCTTCCGAAGAAGTCCGACTGAGGAGTAAGCTGAGAAGTTTGGTTGAGGGATTACTGCTGCGGAGTTCGGCCGGCTGAAGGGACGGCCGCTTGAGGAGTTCAGCTGCTGGGACTTTGAAGGAGCTCGGCCGCTTAACAGTTCGGTCGGCTGTAATAGTTCGGCTAAGACCCATCCGTCGAAATTCTTTCATGGCTACTGGCTACATCAGGCTGGGCACCGATCTTGACTTTGACAAGAGTGGGATTTATCCCCAACAACATCTATTATACTTTGTCACTTTTTATTCCAGAGAATGTTTACAGTTAAATTAGTAAATAATGGTTTTGGAGGATTTTGAATATTGATTGGAACTATGAAAGGGTGCGTTGATCTTGAAGTCCATTCAACAACTCTCTCTTGTCGGTCATTGTGCAGTTCGCTTACTTGATGCTAACTACATATGAGAAAAAAAGGCAGATAGATCGTATATTTTTTTTTTAAAAAAAAATAAATAGAAGAATGGATTGTGTTGTGGAATGAGGTTGATGCAGTTTTAATTCGTTTAGGATTGATCGCCGATCTATCCAATGAATCATCTGGATGGAATGATGCGATACTTCATCCATGGTTAGCTGTAGATCGATCTAAACCGGCCTACAATTTCGATCGATCTACAAAAAATCATTTTCTAGTAAAATGATGTACGTTTTTATATCTCATCCCCGTCGGATCCAGATTGATCGCCGAGCTAGTCCGTCAATGACGACCTACAATCGTTCTTATTGAAACTGCATCTCCTTCGAATCGAAAAACTCGAATAAAGAAAGAATATTTTGCAATCCCATCTCTCAAGAAGAAAAGAAATCTTTCGAATCAATCCAGGATGACAAACTCGAAAAGCTGTTAGAGTCCAAAACAGATACGACTCCAATTCCTTCTCTATAAATAACGGAGCTCTGAGATTCTGTAGGTATGCCATTCAATTCGACGCTTTTCTTTCTTATTGTTCTTCAATTTCCTAATTTGAACATCGAAGGATCTTTATGGAAGAATACTCTGATAAAAATTTTATTGCAGATAAATGGACGAAACTTCAGCAAAGTTCATCTTTGATCTTATATTTTTTGATGGTCAAGTTTTTTCATTTTTATCGATCGATCTCAAGCCGAAAAATTCAGGAGCAACAGATTGTACAAATTCTTTATAATTTTGTGGAGTGATGACGTGGCACGATTGTCCCCTATCCACTTTGCCTCGTACATCTCGTGTCCCACGAAAAGTGTTGCCGTGTTCGATGACTTTTAGCTGGCTCTTAAAGAACCGTGCTGAAGATTTTGGATTCTTCTCTTGGATTAGCAGGAGCAATGCATCCGAAGCCAAAGGCCGAAGAGGTGGGAAAGAGTCAAAAGAATGAAACGAAAAGAATGTGAATACTTAATTTTTCAGTTGCAGATCAACTTACCCCTACCCAAAAACTTTGAAAATGGAGAAAATTTTGACTGAACCAAATCCACCAATGGGACCAATTCAACCACGAACCAAGATATATAAAATAAAATAGAAATTTATGCATGTTGGTTTATGGTTGAACCGATCCATTAGATCAGCGGTGGATCTCGTCCAACTAAATATTTATGAACCTCACAGCCAGGAGCAAGGGACAGCCATGCCCCATCCCTCCCACATTTCACGGGCATTTCATGTAAGTTATCTTCTTGTTTGATGCGAAAGTCTTCCTTGGGATTTATATTAAAAGATGTGACGCAGGTACATTTAAATAACCATCTCAATACGTAATGTACCTGCTACCTGCGAATCTTAGAAATGGGATGGCGGGGAACAGTTAGTGGAGACTGGGAGGTCTGGGAGCTTTGAAGGGGTGGGCAAGCTGCCTTCGTTGTTTTGGTGCGATTTGGCTTCTTATGTCACAGGCCAACTTAAGCGGATGGTGGTACCTCATGTGATCGTTTTCGTGCTAATCCTCTGGGCAACAACTTGTCCGTGTCTCTCTCCTCCGTGTCCATCTGCATGTGCGGTCCATATGGACCTTTTTAAAATCGTAGTAGATGGATTAAACAAATTGGCTGTTGACAATTTTGATGTATATGATGCAATTCTTTTTCTCGTTTCCTTTGATTTCTTAACGGAGCGAAGAGTGAGAAACAATTAGTCGTTTATTTGATTGCATTTGCATTGATATGTTTTTCTTTTGTAAGAACAGTTCATTTAATTCTATCCAATGGCTGAGATAGGTTTGTTTTATGAATTTCAATTGGTTAGACCAAGAATGTAGAGAAAAGTATTAAGGAATTTTGAATAATTAGCATCAAAATAAATGATTATATTAAACCTAAATGTCTATAGAGATTTTGATTAATTTCTCTTATATAGACTACCTTACCTTCTACATTAACTAGTTCATCACTTGCCCTATGCTCTATTAATTTCTGTTGGAGTAGATCCTTGCCGCTTAGCCGGCTATTCCTCTTCCTCACCTCCCAATTGATTAAATCCATGACAATTGGTATTTTCTTATCTCCGCACTGGATGAGTAGCTATGATTCAACCAAACTTGGATCAATGAGCCCTGATCTAATCGCCTTCAATCGATTAAGATCGACGGAACTCCACCGACTAAAATTGATGGGACTCCACTAAGTGCAACAAATCTAATCAAGTCAGCGTCAACCGACTTGATTCGACATATAACCCATGGCTTTCTGGTGACATACAGCATCTAATCGATTACTTTCTGGTGATATTTGGCACATAACCGACTACTTTCTCAGAGCCATATCGACTATCTGAATCGATGACAGTTATTCGACATAAGCATTAATTACATGCAAATGTAGAGCACGATAGTCACCCATAAGCAATTTATTGTTCGGCCTTAATGATAGTTAATGAGGTAACTGTCCACTAAATATTACAACTCCCATATTTCGAATATTCATGGATGAGAGTTATATAGTAACAGCATCACTTATCCTATAAATACGAGTAAGCAATAGGTGATTTGATAAGCTTTTCATATTATAAGTTTTCGCTCTCGCTTTTGGCTTTCTCTCTGGTTGTTCTTTCTCTCCGACTAACTTAAGCATCGAAAGATCCCCCATTGGATAACTTTTGATAAGAATTTTTTTTTTTTGTAGGTATCTTGCCGTCCATCATTTAGGCACAACAACTCAACTCCTGGCCGACTAGCTCACCAGAGACAGGCTATAATAGTTTGGCACGTCAGGAAGGGATAGTGGTCCATCTCTGTTGACTGTGAAATTTCTCGAACCGAACACAGCCATGTCCATTCTTGACTGGGGGGCTCTGTTGTGGTTTTAATAAGAAAAGAAAACTATTAGTCCCACATTAATTGTAAGTCAAGAGGGACTCATACTTATATAAAAGGAATAGACTTTTCCATGTGAGATGCTTTTTAAAGGACAAAATTATGAGATATATGAACTAAAGTGGATAATATCTCACGTACGATCCATGGATCGAAGGCCGAGCCCTTGTTTGCAATAATTTTTTTGCCGCGACAATAGAGTGGCTCCCATCGGCCTACTAATATTCTCTCTTTTTGCTGGGTCGGCCACCCTCCTCCTCCTTTCATTCTTCATCATATATAAAAATCACTTGAATCCCAAGCAAGATCAATGTCTCAATGCATGATCTCTCTCTCTCCCCCCCTCGCTCCCTCCCGTGATCAATGCAAATCTTATTAAAATTGACAAATGAAAAGGGTTGGCTAAGAGCATACCTAAGATTGGTGATGGAGAGCAAATGGATGAGAATAACCAATTGCACTATTATAAACATCGATTTATTTCCTATTTATCCTCGACTAAATCAATAGTTAGATAAGTTTCATTACATAATTTTAAAAAAATAAGAAAACATATCAGAGCAAATCCTTTCTTTGACTTTACAAGCAGAGTGAAAAATGAAAAACTAGGTAGACCTATGTTTTCGAAGAAAGAGGGTTGGTAGATGTATGGCTTAGAGCGATAGGTAGACTGACCACGGTCTTTGTGTCATCGAGATCAAATCTGGATTTTTATATCACTACAACAAGCTTTAAAAATACTTTAACATGTTGGCAAGTTGGCACTCTTCAACCATGTAGGCATGATTATAGATTATTTGAACCCATTTTATATGGGAGGTTCATGATCCTTCTTTCAAAAAAGAAGAGTTCTTAATCACAATTGGGCGCAATGTGCTAGTCAAACTATAAAGGAACCAGTCCGCTTCCCATTTAATATTACAAGAGCATGGTTATGTTTAGATCTAGCAAGGTTAACATCCAAGCCCCCAGAGCAACTTCGGGTATGGGTCAAGATGAATATAGGCTAATCATGAAAGCACCGACGCTAGACCTTCTTGGGTCCTCAGAGATTTAAATGCCGTTCGCTTGTAGGTTCTTGGCAACTTGATTCGATCCTGCACTTGGCACCGTAGGGGATTGTACGGCCCTAAATGGTACCACATCATCCATCTAGGATAAAAATGACCGAGGATAGAAAGGATTTGCATTGGATGCCAAACATGACACGTCATGGCAGCCAGCCCTCTGCGATATATGGCACATGGCGGAGTATCCTCACTCTCTTGGCAACTTTAAAGTGACTGACCGGTGCGCTTAGTGGTCCTGCTGCGGCACGCGAGTGATGCGCGCCTCGCACCCTCGCAGATCGCGCTCGTCCCAGGCAAATAGCTATGAGTATATAATGCGATTTCGAGTCACGGGTATTGTAGTTGGGTTGGATTAGTCTCAAGCCTCTGCATGATTCATAGGTGTCGTTCGAAGCTTGACCGGGTAGTTTTGAGACCCTGACGGACCCGAAACCAGAGGCCGATTCTTATCTACATTGGATTAAGGTATCAAATATTGTATGCTGAATCTTTCTAGTTACTAGCCAGAGTCTTCTCCGTACGAACATAGTGAATCCGGCTACATCTCGTGCACCGTCCTCTTCAACATCTAGGGGCCACTGAACACACACCACCTGTTTGTCTATATGCTTCTAAGGCTCATAAATGTCTCTGTCCCAGCCCAGGACCACCAGGCCAGGCTGACTTTGTTCCGGGCCGGGCTGAATGGGCCATGAGCCCAAGACTTGGCGACCAGGCGCAATGGATTGAATGATTTTTATTTTTTATTTTTATTTTTTTTTGCGCTTTTTCTGACTGAGTATAAAACGATTACCAAACAGGTTTATGAGTTTTTTTTTGCCTTGTAACTCAAACAGGCTTGTGTATAAAAAGAACCTTATGGACACCGGATCATGGTTTGACGGCGGATATATAACAGCCTATGGACCTTGGACTTTGGTTTCTACATCTTGAGTTCATTATGGTTCTTTTGGATAATTTGATGGACTTTGGCATGTTGGTTGCTATGTTTTTTGTTGTGGATGAATGGATTTATGGCCGTCCTTGCACTTAGCATGTGCTCCTGATTAAATTTATACTAGCATATTAACCCGCGCGATGCGGAATTTTTTCTTCTTTTTTTTGCTTCGAATCTTTCTGATCTGCAGCATGTACCTTCTAGCCCAGTACCCTAATATCTGTATTAAGAAAAAAATCATACATAATTAATAAATAAATTAAAAAATGAAAATGAAAATCATATCGAATTTAAAATATTAATATCTGTATTCAATCGGGTGGGAGGATTTTTGAGGACACGTGGCGGATGAAGTATTGAGAAAAATTGATACGTGGGAAACGGAGGCAGAATCCTCTGTTTTAATATATATATATATATAATAGATAGATGCGATGCTGAATAAAGTCTTTGCGGCATCAAAGGCAAGTTTCATGCATGCTAGTGACATTTTATTGGATCGATTTCATATCTATTAGTTTTGGTGCCATGTAGAGTGAATCATCTTTTATATTTTTTATCATCTTTTGTTAAGCTTGTGATGGATGAAGATGGATAGGCCAACCCATTTCTACATATATATGGTTTCGTTATCTTATTCTCTCCGAAACAGAACTCTGATATTGGATCTTAATAGATCTGTGTTGCTTTCTGCTCTATAGTAACATGTTGATTCATTCTTTTGAGTTCTATTCCCATATGCTAAATAAAGGTCTTACCCGTAGCTATCATCATTAAAGTTGGTTTTATAACAACAATAAATTGTTTTTTGTACTTCAACATAGGTTCATTGTGGCAATAGAAGTTCAGCTGTGCAAATATTAGATGCCTGCGATTGCTATTGTATCAGCTTTTGTAGATCTTGGCACAGGCATTGCACGTGAAAACATATAGACGGTTGTGATCAATGTCTGCACTTTAGTTAGGGAAGTATTTCATCAAATGTTACTCCTTCAAGCTTTAGTCTTTTCATCCATCAATCTTTCATCTGTACTTACTTTCATCTACTTTATTTGAGTTATAAGATAAGATTACCACTGATTGACATTGATTTTCTCTTATATTATCAGAGGAACCATCCCCCTCAGCTGATGAAGCTTCCCTTCTCATCTCCATCATCAAGGACTAAGATGACTGGCTCTGCCAGCATGTTTGACAAGTAAAAATGTTAAACAGTCTGAAGTAAGAGAGTATGAAAAGAGTCTGAAGGATTTAAATTTTTATGTTTGACAAGCAAACTTGTGGTTCTACACGTACCTACTTGATTCTCCTAGATGTAAAAGAGACCGAAGGATTTAAATGTACTTCAAGTATGAAAATTTTTGTGCTGAAGAAAGCATTATTAAACTGCTGCCAGAGGCTCCTAGAGGGGTGGTATTAATGGATTTTAGGAATCCATGTTTGCAATCGGCTACGCCATACCTTTTTATGATAACCCAAAAAAAAAAAAAAAAGGCAGATTTGTGGGTTGGGGAGGGGTGTGGGGATTGATGGATCTTGAGCCTGATGCTAACAATCCTAGGCCGGACTTTTCCTTTTTTTTCCTCTCTCTCTCTCTCTCTCTCTTATTTTATTTATTTATTTATTTGTTTGTTTATTGAAGCAAGAAGTGAGGTCGGTCATTACAGACTAACGAAAGAGATGCCCTGGACGTCAGCTCTAATGCAGCTTGCGATAATAAGAAGAAAATCTACATTCTAAGTCCTATTACTGCATGCTTGCCATCCTTGCTAAATATTCTGCTACTGGATCAGCTTTTCGAGCAACGTGATTGCATGAACATTTGGCAATAAGTGGTCCTGGGCTGCCCTTGATTTAATGGGCTTTAAGCAGACGCATCCCATTGTTAGCCCTATATTCCTCGCAGAAAGTTGGAACAGTAGAATACCTTAAAATAAGTTTTGTTCCAATTTCTTATTTGGTTCACGGAGAAGTGAAGGAGGGAAGAGATAGTTTCTAGAAAGTAGAGAGGAGCCTCTTATTTGATTCAAGTTTTAAAAGGAGAGAAAATAAAAAAAATCTTTCCATAGAAAGTTACTTCTTACATTTTATGGAAAGTAAAAATTCATGGAAGAGATGGGTTTTGGCACTTCCCATAGAATAGAAAATAGTGGTGCTTTTTTTTTCTAAAATATCTTTTTAAAATCTATGATAAAGATTTTGTAAAATATCATGAATAGTGTTGGAGATAAATTCTGCTTCCGTCGAAGTTCAGTCTGATGCTTAGCCTAATGCAACTAGTAATCACGGAAGAGCTTCAATCGAAAATTCTCCTTCAATAGTCGAATCCCAGCCAAACTCCTCCGAAGGTCAAACCTTAGCCGAACTCCTTTAACCGGCCAAACTCCTCAGCAATCGAACCCTAGTCGAACTCCTCCAGCGATCGAGTCCTAGCCGAACTCCTTCAGTGGCTGAACTCCTCCAGCGGCTGAACTTCTTTCGAACCTCTCCTTCAGTCGGATTACTCTAGAAGTCGAACCCCTTCCGGATCTCTCCTTCAGCGGCTGAACTCCTCCAGCGGTCGAACTTCTTTCGGATTTTTTCTTCAGTCGGATTCCTTCAGGAGTCGAACTCCTTCCGGATCTCTCCTTCAATCGAATTTCTACAAGAGCCGAACTCCTTTCGGACCTCTCCTTCAGTCAGATTCCTTCAGGAGCCGAACTCCTTCCAAATTTCTTCATCAATCGGATTCCTCCATTAGCCGAACTCCTTTCGGACCTCTCATTCAGTCGGATTTCTATAGGAGCCGAACTCTTTCCGGACCTCTCCTTCAATCGGATTCCTCCAGGAGCCGAATCCCTTTCGGACCTCTCCTTCAGTCGAATTCCTATAGAAGCCAAACTTCTTCCAAATTTTTTCATCAATCAAATTCCTCCAGGAGCCAATTTTCTTTCGGACCTCTCCTTCAGTCGGATTCCTTTAGGAGCCAAACCCCTTCCGGACCTCTCCTTTAGTCGGATTCCCTACAGAAATCGAACTCCTTCCGAATTTCTCCATCAGTCGGATTTCTCCAGAAGCCGAACTTCTTTCGGACCTCTCCTTTCAGTCGGATTCCTCCAGGAGCTGAACTCCTCCCATACTTCTTTTTCAGTTGGATTTCTATAGGAGCCGAACTTCTTTCGGTCATTTCCTTCAGTCGGATGCCTCCAGGAGTCAAATTTTTTCAAATTTTTTCTTCAGTCGGATGCCTCAAGGAGCCAAATTTCTTTCGAACCTCTCCTTCAGTCGGATTCTTCCAGGAGCCAAACTCCTTCCGAACCTCTCCTTCAATCGGATGCCTTCAATAGTCAAACTCCTTTCGAATTTTTTCTTCAGTCGGATTTCTCCATGAGCCAAACTCCTTTCAGACTTCTCCTTTAGTTGGATTTCTTCATGAGCCAAACTCCTTCCGAACTTCTTCTTCAATCAGATTTCTTTAGGAGTCGAACTCCTTTCGAACCTCTCCTTCAGTCGGATGCCTCCAGAAGCCAAACTCCTTCCGGACTTCTCCTTCAGTCAAGTTCCTCCAGGAGCTGAACTTCTTCCAAATTTTTTCTTCAATCAAGTTTTCTTTAGAAGTCCTAACTCCTCTGAAATTGATGTATGTCAAAGCTCTTCACCAACCAACGCCTGCTTCCTCCGAGCTTCGACTATTAAATCTCAACGAACGGCCACATCACGGCAACAGACACCTCTCTCCATAACAAACTCCATATGGTTCTAAGCGGCTTACTACCGAATGGTTACGACCGTCACTGTTAATCTGCTCCAGACTTCAACTATAAAAGAGACCCTCTAGATACGTTTTCTCTAAGCTCTCTTCTTTTTTTCAAAATTTTGCTGAATTCTTGCCTGAGCACTCCATTTCTGTTGGCTAGAAGAGCTGATTTGATCGTCGGAGGGTTCTGCCAGAGCCACCACCACCGACTCCGAACGAGATTTTATTTTGCAGATCATCGGCATCGACTTCTTCTTTCTCAACTCCAGCTCGATCGAGCGTCAACCAGATTCTGCACCAATATGATTGACGCTAGAGGAGGAGCCTTTATTTTCGAGGTTCCCTTATTCTAAAAGAAGTGCTCGGCAGCGATCTCTCTTCTTCCTCTCTACAATTCTTCCTCGAGAAAAAATATCTTTCAGAAAAGCTTCAACCTGACGATCAATGGCCTCTACAGGCAGATCTCGTCTAAACCTTTTCGCTCCCACTTCAGCTATGATAACTCAGGCTCCACCTGCAGCCATAGTGGATATGGAGCAATTCAACCTATTAGTCCAACAGGTTCGCGGTCTCATGGAGGCGTATAGGCCATGCATCAACAGGCTCTGGTACCGATTCGACCAGAGCAGGCTTCCTCGGAGCTTCGTGATCTGATCTGAGGATGGCCAACTTGGGCTATCCAGCCTCTGATCTCCGAAAAGGGGAAGCATAAGATGGAGGGCCCTTGCTCGGACCATGACTCGATCCAAGGGGAGGCTTCACACCCGCTCGATCAAAAAATCTTGAAGATCAACGACCGTGAAGATCTTCTTGATCAAAAGCTTCAGAAAATGAGCCGATGAATCGAAAAACTTCATCACGCTCCCTCAACCCACTGTAACGATATTTGCATTGACTCTCCTTTTTTTCAGAAAATGATGCAGAAATCGATTCCGCCAAACTTCAAGCTCCCTCAGTTGGAGAGTTACGATGGGACCATCGATTTGACCAACCATCTAAAGGCTTTCCAGATGATGATGCTGCTTCACGGCGTGCCAGATGCCATTTTATATTGAGATTTCCCATCCACCCTCAAGAGAGCCACCAAAAATTGGTACTCAATCCTTAAGTCGGGTACCATCTTTTTCTTTGATCAGATGAGCCATCAGTTTATGGCTCATTTTATTAGCAACTGAGTCCTCGTCGAGATTCAGATTTTCTAATGAACGTCAAGCAGAAAGAGGAAGAATCCATCTAGATTTATGTCACCTAATTTAATGCTGCTGCATTAGAAGTCCGGAATCTGGACTAGTCGGTTGCAATAGCCGCACTCAAGGATGGCCTTCAGAAGAATGATTTACTGTTCTTCCTAAAAAAGAAGTACCTCAGGAACTTTACTGATATGCTAGTTTGGGCTGAAGGTTATGCCCGAGCTGAAGAGGCCTTCAAGGCCAAGGATAATGAAGCCATTGGAGAGCGGCGAATCAGTAAGCCGGGCGAGCCCACTGAGGATGAAAAGCTAAGTGAAGCTTGATCGCACTTTCGAACTCCTCCTCGGGCTCGGAGGTAGGGAAGCCCTGAGAGAAGGGCACGATGGGGTTCTCTCCTCCGAAGATTTTACAACTACGCCCCTCTCAATACTCCGAAAACTCAAGTACTGATGAAAATCAGGAAACAACTGTCGAGATCGAAAAGGATGTGTACTCATCCCGACAAATGCAATTCTAACAAGTTCTACCTTTATCATCGTGACCACGGTCACAATACTAAAGAGTGTATTCAGCTCCAAGATAAGATCGAGGAGCTCATCAGGTGAGGCAGACTCGATCGATTCCTACGGCATCGATCTGAAGGATAAGAAGATCGGCCAAGGGTACTACCATAGCCTGAACCACCAAGGAGGAAGGAACAATAAGAAAATCGGCTGCCTCTCGACATCATCAACACTATCTCTGAGAGACTTCAGTGTGAAGAGGCCAGCGGATCTGAGGGACTAGTGAAGAGATGGAGAACCGAAGAGCCTATTACTTTCACCGACGAGGATGCTCAAGGAGTCTAGTTTCTGCACAATGACGCGGTTGTAATCTCTTTAAATATTGCCGACTATGATGTACGCCCCATTTTGGTAGATAATGAAAGCTCGACCGATGTATTATTTTATGATGCTTTCTCGAAAATGTCCTTACTCAATAACCACTTGGGACCTATGAACTCTTCGTTGGTAGGCTTCACTAGCGATGCCATGCCAGTTGAGGGCATAATAACTTTGACTGTGACTGCAGGGCAACGTCCGAAGCTGGTTAAGGTATAGATCGATTTTTTAGTCATAAAGGCTCCATCTACCTACAACGCTATTCTCGATCGATCTGGATTGAACGCACTCCAAGCAGTGGTGTTGACTTATTATCTAAACATAAAGTTTCTAATGAATTACGGAATTGGAGAGATCAGAAAAGACCAGACATTGGCGAGATGCTGTTACTCCACTATCCTGCAGAAAAATATCCAGCCCGACCGTTATTCTATCGAGGGGCTGGATATCCATGACGACCTCACCGAGGAGCGGGGCGAGCCTATGGAGGACCTCATATCTATGCCCTTAAACAACGGGAACACGGAGCACACTGTACAGATCGATTCTAACTTAGGGGATGAGGTTCGAAAGCAACTCATCATCTTTAGACGTCTTCGCTTGGGCCCCAGTGGATATGCCAGAAATTGACGCCAAGGTTATGGAACATCGACTGACCGTTGATCCTAAGTATCGATCGGTAAAAGAGAAAATGTGTAACCATGCCCCAGAGAGGCAGAAAGCAATCGTAGAAGAAGTAGACAAGCTCCTCAAAGTTGGGTTCATACGGAAAGTTAACTATTTGACCTAGGTCTCAAACGTGATCCTCATCAAAAAGGCAAACAACAAGTGGAGGATGTGTATAGACTTCAAAAAGCTGAACAAAGTCTGTCCAAAGGACAGCTACCCTCTTCTCAAAATTAATCAACTGATAGATGCCACCTCGAGCCATGAGCTTCTCACCTTCATGGATGCCTTCTTCAACTATAATCAGATACGGATGGCACCGGAGGACGAGGAGAAAACTACTTTTATTACTGATCGTGGTCTTTACTGTTACAGGATTATACCTTTTAGGCTCAAGAATGCAGGGGCAATATATCAGTGCCTGATCAACAAGATCTTCAAGGAGCAGATCGACCACAACATAGAGGTGTATGTAGATGATATGCTCATCAAAAGTTGAGCTTCTATTAACCACCTCACTGACCTCGAAGAGACCTTCAATGTACTCAAAAAGTATAAGATGAAGTTGAATCCGACCAAGTGCATCTTTGGTGTGACCTCAGAAAAGTTTTTGGGATTTATGGTGTCAAGGCATGGGATTGAAGCAAATCCAAAGAAAATTCGAGCTATTCAGGAGATGACTACTCCAAAAATAATCAAAAAAGTTCAGCGCCTGACTAAAAAAGTGGCATCCCTAAATCATTTTATCTCGAGATTGATCAAGCGATGTATGCCCTTCTTCCAAGTTCTCAAGCAATCAAAGAACTTCTGCTAGACGATGGAGTGCCAACGGGCATTTGAGGAGCTCAAAAACTACCTCGGCTCACCCCCACTACTGATAAAGCCCAAATCTAAAGAAGAATTATTCTTGTACCTAGTAGTCTCCTCGGTGGCCTTGGTAGCAGTCCTGATCAAGAAGGAAGCGAAGATGCAGCGATCGATCTACTACATAAGTTGGGTCCTGAGGGATGCAGAGATCAGATATTCTAAGCTAGAGAAATTGACCTACTCTCTTCTAATCACTGTCAGGAGACTCCGACCTTACTTTCAGAGGCACACCATAACGATCCTCACAAATTAACCAATAAAAATAGTCCTTCATCGAACGGATGCTTTCGAAAGAATCGCAAAATGGACGATCGAGCTCATGGAGTTCAACATCAATTATCGACCCAGGCCATCGATCAAAGTCCAAATATTGATAGATTTTGTAGTAGAATATACCATTTCAGATGATGTCGAGTTTGAATAGAATGAGATCGAGGCTCTATTATCGCAACCAAGCCTCCCCGAAGAGAGTGCCGATCTTTCCAAAGGTTTTTGGGTCCTGTACGTGGATGGTTCATCTAACTCCACTAGAGCAGGTGCGGGGTTAGTCTTAGTTAGTCTCGAGGGAGTTGTCGTCGAGTACGCACTATGCTTCAAATTTTCTGCAACTAATAATGGAGCCGAATATGAAGCATTGATCGCTAGATTAAAAATAGCAAGAGAGTTAAAAGTAGATCGACTTCAAGTCTATAGTGATTTTCAATTAGTGGTCGGTCAAGTTAGTGGCAACTATGAAGTGCGAAAGAAAAGTATGATGAAATATCTTGAGAAAGTAAAGGATTTGACTCCGATCTTCGATAGTTTTGGCATTCGACATATTCCGAGGGCAGAAAATACAAGAGCCAACCTCCTTTCTAAATTGGCCACTTCAGCCCCAGCCAAACTATCCAAAGAAGTATTTTTCAAAACTCTAAAATGCCCAAGCTCGAAGGAATCACAGTTCGTTATGCAGACGAAGCTCGAGCCAAGCTGAATCGTTCTATTAGTTGCCTATCTCAAAGAGAAATTTTTTTCTCATGATCCGAAAGAAGCTCGAAAACTCAGAAATCAATCTTTCGGTATATTTTGTATGAGGGCAAGTTGTATAAGAGGTTATATTCGCTGCCACTGCTGAGATGTCTCCGACTTTCAGAGGCCAACTTCGCATTATGAAAAGTGTACGAGAAAATTTATAGAAGTCATATAGGAGCCAGGTTCCTATCACAAAAACTACTTTGGTAAGGGTACTATTGGTCAACCTTATACCATGATTCGATGGAGTATGTCAAGAAATATGATCGTTGTCAGAAGAATGCAAATCTACAAAGAAAGCTGACCTTCGAGCTTTCTCCACTAAGCGCACCTTAGCCATTTGCGTAGTGAAAAATGGATATACTTGGCCTTTTTTCGACGGCATCTGGACAATGAAAGTTCCTCCTGATCGCGATCGACTACTTCACCAAATGGGTCGAAGCGAACCACTAGCAAAAATTACCGAGGCCAAGATACAGAACTTCATCTGAAAGTCAATCGTCTACCAATTCGATTTGCCCTGAACTCTCATAACAGATAATGGACGACAGTTCACTGGGATGAGGTTCGCCGAGTTCTGTGAAGATCTAAACATCTTCCATCACTTCACATCGGTAGCTCATCCACAGGCAAATGGAGAAGCTGAAGTGACCAACCAGATTCTACTGCAAGACATCAAGACAAGGCTCGATAGAGCAAGGAGGCTTGGGTGGACGAACTCTACCACATCCTCTGAACGTACCGAACTACTCAAAGGCTACCAATTGAAGAAACACCATTCGTCTTGGCTTTCGAAATGGATGCAGTCATCCCAATCGAGCTTAAGCTCTCAATCAAAGGCACGCGGATCATGCTTTCATGAGCAGGCAGTAACTCACAGGACCTCATAGTCAATCTCAACCTACTAAAAGAAAAAAGAGAGGATGCCCAGATTCGGATGGTAGCCTACAGGCGAAGGATAGTCTAATACTATAACTCCAAAGTTAGAGGTAAAATATTAGAGTGGGGGACTTAGTGCTTCGACGAGCCACCATCTCTCAGCCTCAGAACCAGGAAAAGCTTATCCCAAATTGAGAAGGCCCGTATGAAGTAGAGGAGGTCGTCCAACCCAGAACTTATCGCTTAAAGGAGCTCGGAGGAAAGATGCTCCTACGACATTGGAATTCAAAAAATCTAAGGATGTACTACCAATAATTTTGCATCAATAAAACTCTTCCATTTTAATATTATTGTTTGTTAGTGCAAAAACTATGTGATGACAGAAAAGAAGCAATCAATAATGGCCCATTAGGAGCAGGAGGAGAATCTCGTCCTAACGTGAGTAAAGTCGAAGACCTCATTCATTTTAGACGAGATGGAGGGAGAGGCTCTAACAACGGCCCTTATGTGCCCCCACAGTCCATTAGAAACAGGAGGAGAACCTTGTCCTAACATGAGCAAGAGTCCCGAAGACCTCGTTCATTTTAGACGAGATAGAGGGAGATGACCCTAACAAACGGTCCTTATATACCCCCCAGTCTGAGATAGAAACAGAAGAAGAACCTCATTACTAACGTGAGCAAATCAAAGACCTCATTCCATTTTAGACGAGATGGGGGGAGGCCCTAACAATGGCCCCCTTATGTTGCCCCACAAAGTCTGTTAGAAATAAGAGTAGGAGAACCTCATTCCTAATGTGAGCAAAGTCGAAGGATCTCGTTCATTTTAGAACTGAGATAGAGAAGGCCCTCTAATAACGGCCCTTATATGCCCCAATAGGCCCATTAGGAATAGAAGAGAACTCATCCTAAATGTAGCAATAGTGAAGATCTCGTTCATTTTTAGACGAGGTGAGAGTGAGTGAAGGAAATCCTGATTTCTCGGTCCAGGTTCGTCCAGATCTGATATAGATCAAGAGAATATAATTTCAAAAATTTATCTCTTGATCTCAATCAGATCTTGATAAATTCAGATCTGATTATTATTCATTTTTAAATAATAAAATAAAAAAGATAAAATTAAATCAATTTAATTAGCCTGTTTGGGTAATCCTATTAATCCTGTAGATGATCCTGATTTGCAAGCGGAAGGTTCTGGATCTTAGGCCATGCAAGCGCCTGGCCTCTACGCGGTATCCCTCGGGTTGGATCTGGAGAACCTCTTCTCTCTATCACACCTCCAAAAATCAGATCTGGATCTGATCTGAAGGATCTTCAAAACTCTTTTTGAAGATCTGCAAGTCCGTATTTTGCAGACCAGCGCAGCCTTCTTGGATTTTGATCGCCTTTCCTTGGATCTGAATCGCACCAACCTAAATCCCAAAACACTTTTTGGACGTGGCGAGGCAAGGGGAGAAGAGACTATGGCGTGGAGAAAGGAGGGGAGAGCAGCCACTTGGGCGTGTCTAAATAGTAAATTCACTTTCACTTGGGATTAGGGTTTGGGCGGCAGGGTCTTATTTATAGACCTCTTGTGATCCAACTCCTCTTCCTCCTCAACCAATCACAGACCCTTTGTGAAATCAGATCTAATCTGATTGGTTGGAAATAGAGACCTGATTCCCTCCTTAGAGGGCGGCTTAGACCAGTCAACTGGATTCTTAAGTAGAATCTCTGATTGGAAATCCAAAAGGGAGGTGGAGTCCCTTTCCAACAGGAATTCCTAGGCGCCTCCTCTTGGGCTCCGACGCACCGCTGCCATGCGCCCCTTCTCCTTGCCAGGTTTGGCAGGGGGATAGGCCCCCCCACCAGCTCTCATAGGTGCATGACATGTGGGTCAAAAGTCAAAGGGTGAATGGTCCAACGTTTGACGGCAGCAAGTTAGACTTTTGACCAAAGTCAAAAAGAACAAGAAATGGCAGGTGACCAAAAAATGGCAAGGTAATGCTTACAAATAAAGACAACCTATTCTGACTTGGACAACGTCCAGTCATTGAAGGCCTCTGATTGAGCACAAAACTTCCTTTGGCTCAAGTCCGGAACACTTATTTGTGATAGTAAAAAAGAAGAACGTTAGGTCAAATTCGTAGTGCTAGCAGCATTTCTTGAACGCTAATTGCATCTCATTCGATCAATTGAACTAAGATCAGTTCAATTGATGATCATCAAAAATTCAAACCCTGTTTTGTGGTGATCCAGTTAGGTTCAGTTCTTGTATGATATAGGGATATTCATGTAATCTCATCATAGACATCATCGAAACTATCCTTTCGATGGATTCAGAACTCTTCTGATTCGAAACAGCTTAGAATGATCGATCATCTAAAAATCATTCTAATTGCTCCAAAAATCCATCAGTGACACCTAGCAGTATATGTGGCAAACCACAGACTGAATGGCGTAAACGCTCTTGGTGCAGCTTACCACTGTGTGAATTCAGTTCTTCTATCTTGAAGCTCCGTATCAGATTAGGGTTAAGTAACTCGTCAAATCCTGTCCTCTGTCATATGATGTAATCATTCGATTCGAGTCCCTAATGTGAAAATCTAATACAAACTCTTTCTATTATTCACTCTAACATGGCCATGGATTTCTGGACTTAGATTCTCATGATCATATAGGGCTCTCTCTCCACCGAGGTAGATAGATTTCCCCCACCCATCTTGATGCAATCCAGTTCCTACAATGACATGCTAAGCCAACATACACCTCAGGGTTCGCATATGGGCTTAGGAGACCGAGTAATGGTGTAGTCAAACTATACACCCTCAAAGGTGACTGCCGATGCATCTTCAGGTCAAAGACCCAGACACACTACTGCAGGCAAATGGTCAGTCATTTGATGAGAAGGTAGACTTTCTAATGACTTACTCGAGGTGGTTCACCTCAGTGCCCCTCGTTCTCTAACGAGTACCTAATACTTTCGCTCCGGTGTCTCCACACCGTAGACTAAGAACACATCTACTAAAGAAAGCGATCATACACGCAACCTTTCGGTCAATCACCACCTCGTGATGATCCTATGGTCAGAAGTATTTATGAGTTAAATAATGTTATTCATGTCTTAAATTTTCAACTCTTTGAAAATATGAATTATTCATTACCATTAACTCAAATGGATGTATCACAGATACGTAAATACACAGGTGTGATAGAAAAATAACCCTTTTATTAATTAATAGTCAATTAAACAATTTTGCTCCTAGAGTGTTTACAAGTGTTCAGCCAATTCTGGCTTTCTAGGGCACATATATCTAACAATCTTCCACTTTATTCCTAAAGCCAATTGGCCTACCAGTCTAAGTAACCATCTTCTCAAGGTGGGCTTCGATCTTCTGTTGGTCGAACGGCTTTGTAAATTTTTTTTTGTGGGTCTGCGCACATTAATCTGCGGAGTTGACTCTCTTGACCTCAACGTAACCTTTCTCAAGGTAATCGCGGATGAGATGATATCGCGCTAATGTGCTGGACGTTTCTGAATGAGACCTCGGCTCCTTAGCAAGGGCTATGGCGCCATTGTTGTCGCAGTAAAGAGGAATGGCAATCTGATGGCATTACTCCAAATTTCCTGCAAAGCAAACTTCTTAATACAGAATGCTTTCCTTTGCAGCCTCTGATGCAGGGCTATATATTCTGCTTGCATGGTGGGAATGCGCTATCACAGTTTTGCTTGGAACTCTTTGTCAACTGACAAGCTCCACCATTGCACACAACGACTTCCAGATGTCGACTTTCGATCAATACTCTATCGGAATGAAGTTCCGAGTCTGTGTAATCCCTGAACTTGGAGTTCTCCATTCCAAAAGACCACATCATATCCCTTAGTTCTTCTCAAGTACTTAGGATACATTTCCACAGAAGTTCAGTGTTCTCACCTGGATTTGACTGATATCTGCTTGTGACAACTCACAGCATGGCTATATGCAAAGGGTCGTGTACATAGCATGGCAATACATGAGCTCCCATTGCAAAAGCATAAGAGATCTTACTATGGCGTTCTATTTCCTCAGGTGTGTTTGGGGCACATCTTCTTTGAAAGAGAAAACATGTCTGAAAGGGTATTAATCCGCCTCTTTAGAGTTTTCCCATACTAAAACCTCTTTTAGTACTTCCTCTAATGTACAATTTTCTTGAAAGTGCCTAGCAATCCTATTTCGGTCTATCCCTATAGACGCTTATTCCTAGAAATAAAGGATGCTTCACTTAAGGTCTTTTCATGGAGAATTTCCTTGAGCCAACAGCCATCTTGACTAATGTCAATATGGGAATATCATTCCAAATAAGGAGATGTCATCCACGTAACAATAAACGAGGAAGACAATAGCGCTCCCATAGACCCTTTTGGAAAATACATGGTTTCTCTCGTTTTTGATGAAATCAACATTTTGATCACATCAATTGAAATGAGTGTTTCCAGCTCCCGAGATCTTGCTTAAGTCGCATAATATGGACCTTTGGCAGCTTTGCAAACCTTTTTGAATCAGTATCACTGGATGTGAAACCTAGCGGCTGTTCCATATAGATATCTTCCTCAAGATATCCATTTAGGAATGCCGTTTTCACGTCCATTTGCCATATTTCATAATCGAAATAGGCTGCAACGGCAAGCAATGTGCGGATGGATTTTAGCATAGCTACTGGGAAAAAGGTATCCTGATAGTCAATGCCTTCGCGTTGACTATAACCTTTTGCCACTAGTCTAGCCTTGAATGTCTCCACATTCCCATCTGCACCAATCTTTCTCTTGAAGATCCATTTACACCCAATAGGTACTATACCTTCTGGTGGATCTACCAAGGTCCAGACTTGGTTTGAGTGCATCGAGTCAATTTCTGACTGCATTGCCTCTAAGCCATTTCTCGGAGTCGATATCTGATATCGCCTCGTTGTAGGTTTTGGGATCATCACCATGAGCACCATTACCTATGAGGAACATTTTCCTCTACTCCTCTGAAATAATACCTAAGTATCTTTCAGGGGG
This sequence comes from Cocos nucifera, assembly GCA_006176705.1. NCBI lineage: Eukaryota > Viridiplantae > Streptophyta > Magnoliopsida > Arecales > Arecaceae > Cocos > Cocos nucifera. The sequence goes on from QRFJ01000039.1 coordinate 414,061, forward strand.
ACGGAAAACTCTTTCCGATCTACGAGGTGGAGGAGGTAGTGTTCTTATTGGCTCAACCTGATTTGGTTCCACTTGGTCCTTAGCTCGTTCTACTTGTGAGACTTTCTCATCAAGCTTAATCTGCTTTCCAATGCCGCTATCTTGAATAAACTATTTTTCAAGAAAGATGGCATGTCGACTCACAATCACATTGTGGTCTTCTGGAATGTAGAAATAGTATCCTAATGACTCTTTAGGATATCCTATGAATCGAGCTCTAAAGGACCTAAACTCTAACTTGTCCGCTTGTTGTCTTTTGACATGAGCCGGACAACCCCAAATTCTGAGATGACTCAGACTTGGTTTCTTACCGTGCCATATCTCATACGGTGTGGTAGGAACGGTTTTAGAGGGAACCCTATTCAGTAAATAGAATTGAAGTTAACAATGAATGTCCCCAAAGAAAATCAGGGAGGTCTGTGAAGCTCATCATGGATCGAACCATATCCAATAGAGTCCGATTTCTCCATTCTGAAACCCCGTTGAGTTGAGGTGTTCCTGGTGGAGTCCATTGAGAGACTATGCCATTTTCCTTAAGATAGTCTAGGAATTCCCGGCTAAGGTATTCACCTCCTCGATCTGATCGAAGAACCTTAATGGGTTTTCCAGTTTGTTTTTCTACTTCATGTCTGAATTCTTTGAACTTTTCAAAAGCTTCAGACTTGTGTCTCATAAGATACACATACCCATACCTAGACAGATCATCGGTAAAGGTAATGAAGTAGACAAAATTGCCTCTAGCCGGCACATCAAATGGGCCGCACACATCAGTATGTACTAGGGCAAGGAGATCTGTGGCCCTCTCCCCATGTCCAACAAAAGGGAGTTTAGTCATTTTGCCTTGAAGACAAGATTCACAAGTTGGATATGACTCAAAAGTCAATGGACTCAATAGCCCATTTTTCTCCAATTTGTTGAATCCTATCTTCTGCTATATGACCTAATCTCAGGTGCCATAGATATCTGTCGTTTGGACTATCCCTAGGTCGTTTGGCATTCACGTTTTGCTCGATAGTTAAAACAGGTACATCAATATGTAACTGATAAAGACCATTAATAAGGAAACCATTTGCAATTTTATTTCTTTCATAAAGAATGTTACAATGGTCCTTAAAGAAGGTGATCACATAACCTTCTTGTGCTAAGCATGAAACAGAAATCAAATTCCTGCTAGCTGCAGGCACATAATAACAGTCTTTTAAAACTAAGTCTAAACCAGATGGTAATCGTAGAGGGTATGTTCCCACGGCTACTGCAGCAACTCTTGCTCCATTACCGATGCGTAGGATCATGTCTCCATCCCTCAGCCTCCTGCTATCCTCAAGACCCTGCATAGAAGTGCACAGATGAGCACTAGAACCAGAGTCAAGCACCCAACTGGATGCAGAAGAAACCGTAAGGTTAGACTCAATAACGAGCATACCTCCAGAAGGACCTTCCTTCTTGTTCTTCAGGGTGGCCAGGTAAGTAGGGCAGTTCCGCTTCCAATGGCCGTCGCTGTTGCAATGGAAACACTTTCCTTTGCCATCGGCCTTCTTTCTTCGGTTCTGCCTTCTTCTTCTTTGATCCTTCCACCTTTTGCTTTTTCACAGACTTCTTTTTCTTTCCATAAGACTTTCTTTTGGAAGAAGTCCGTTCCATAGCAAGAACTGAGCCTTTAGAACCTTTCATAGAAAGCTCAGCGGTAACCAGCATATTCATTAACTTCGGCCAAGGAATTTTGAAGTTTATGCATGTGGTAATTCATGATGAATTGCCCATATGCATCAGTCAAGGATTGCAGAATAATATCATTCTGCAGGTCCAAGTCCAACTTCACACCGAGCTTCTCAAGCTCTTCCATGTCCTTGATCATTGTCAGACAGTGATCTTGGACTGACTGCCCATCACGCATCTTAGCCTTAAAAAGTCATTTCGTGACTTGATATTTGGCTGCGCGACTCTGTTCACCAAACATCTCCTGCAGGTGAGCCAACATTTGGCGAGCAGTCCCGATATCTTCATGTTGGCGCTGGAGCTCATCAGACATCGAGCCCAACATGTAATATCTGGCCTTATTATCTTCGTCAATCCATTTTTCCAGAGACGCTCTCTGTTCAACGTGGATGGACGGGCTGGTAAGGTGGGAGGGTCCTGGTCCAAAACATGGGTTAACTTCTCTGAACCCAAAATAATTTTGTAGTTCCTGAGCCAATCTTTATAATTGGGTCCAGTCAGTCTATGTGTGTCCAGGATACGTGCCAATGGGTTGGACGCAGACATTTTCCTGTAGAGAGTCAAAGATTCTAGTTAGATACTGTAATTTTGACTTGACCAATTTATTTAGGGATTTTATTTTTAAACAAATTAGCTCCCACTATTTTCTCGGATCCCTACACTCCCTCTGTAGAGATGCGAAAAATCTCCATGATTAATGATTTCTAGTGGGTGGTGCGGTCTCACCAACTGACTCATCACCTCACCTAACAGTTATTGGTGATGGGTTAGCCAATGAGTGAACAACTCTTGTTCAATGATTCTCTAATCATGGTGCACCCAAACTTGGTCTCTAATTCATGAATCTCACCGTATCCGGAAATATTGATCCACTCCTTAGTTAAGTCAGACCCACCATTTGCATAGACTGGGTTCCTAATTGAGTCTCTCACCGTATCCGAAATATTGAGCCCAACTCATCCTCCAGCCCATAGCATCCAATGCCTAATAGACATGGTTGCATCTTCCCGGTGCAACTGAGCCACTGTATCCAGCCGAGAACAATCAACCCCGGGAAGGGCCCGCACATCTACAATGGTGGAAGACCTCAGACTTAATCTTTTCTTAGGGAGAATTGATTCAGGTCTCATTAAACTAGACTTGGCTTAGTCATAACAATTATGACTAACCTAGTGGCATGGGTTAGCTCGGATTATTGACCACCTCAGATCAGAACTGTGTCAACAGATATGGCCAGGTAAGTGAGACCGGTGGAAGGAATATGCCATTAACTCGTACAAGAATGCATTCAGGTCGAGTAGCTTCCAATTAAAAACCAGTCGGTCGTCTGTGCCAAACTTACCTTAGACACCAAATTGTTGAGTCCGAACCAATTGGGTTAGCCTACAATCCAGACTCTAACCTCTGAGCCTAATTAGGTCTTGCTTGATCGTGACTCGATCTTGACCCAGACTTAATCCTATTAGGCTGGTCAATTTAAGCATTGTTGATCCCATCTAACCAACTCTTGATTCGGTTTGATCAACCGCTTAGACCTAATTGAGCTACCCAAGCCCGAACCCAGTATTATGAATATGTCTTAGATCTGAAAATTCTCAATTTTAGACCTAATTAATATTCCATAAACTTAATTCTTAATTAAGTAGGGTTCATAAACAAAATATGCACAATAAATCCTAGGGTTTCAGGATCTAGGGTTTTGCAGAAAGTAAGTTTTGGGTTTCTGATTAAGGACGAACACGCAGCACCCCTACACATCATAAGAACACCCCATCGAATGGGAAGAGAGGGCCTTTAAACCCTTCTTCATTCTTATGACCGGACGGCCAAGAGGAACGCCTTAATCAGGAACATGTAAATACTACAAAACAGTTATAGATCTATATCATATATCTCATATACAAATTTAGATCTAATCATGGCATATTTTGCATACATCTCATGTATCAAATCATGCATATTTTCAGATCTAAATTATCTCATAATAATCTAAAAAATTAGATTTAAATTGATCTAATCAAAATAAATTCTAATCTAGATAATTATGTAGAACTATTCTACAACTAGTCTAGACATGCATCAATCATATCTCATATGATATTTAAAATTAAATAATTTTTATTTGCTATTTTTTAGATGTTATTATAACACTTATAATATCAAAAAATAGTAAATAAAAGATCTAAAATATGATTTAATCAGATTAAATCAAAACATGCAAGACTATTCTATAGAACTATTCTATTCTAGAACTAGTCATGCATATCTTCTAATCTTAGATCCAAATCATTTAATTTTAATTTTTTCTGATTTCAGATCTGATCACATCTCATGTGACATCTAAAATCACTTTATTTTCTAATTAAAATAAAATTTAAAATCAGATCTAAATAATTTTAGAACCATGGCTCTGATACCAGTTGAAGGGAAAATCCTGATTTCCCGGTCCAGGTTCGTTCAGATCTGATCAGATCAAGAGATATATTTCAAAAATTTTTCTCTTGATCTAATCAGATCTTGATATGTTTTAGATCTGATTCTTATTATTTTAATAAATAAAATAAAATAAGATAAATTAAATCAAATTTAATTTACCTGATTTGGGTAATCCTATTACCCTGTTGATGATCCTGATTGCAGCGGAAGGTTCTGGATCTAGCCACGCAAGCGCCTGGCCTCTACCGGTATCCACTCGGGTTGGATCTGGAGATCCTCTTCTTCTCTATCACACCTCCAAAAATCAGATCTGGATCTGATCTGGAGGATCTTCAAAACTCTTTTGAAGATCAGCAGTCGTCCTTTTGCAGCAGCGCAGCCTTCTTGCTTTTGATCGCCTTTCCTTTGATCTGAATCGCACCAACCAAAGTCCAAAACACCTTTTGGACGTGGAGAGCAAGGGGAGAAGAGACTATGGCATGGAGAAGGAGGGGAGAGGCAGCCTTGGGGCGTGTCTAATATTCACTTTCACTTGGAATTAGGGTTGGGCGCAGGGTCTTATTTATAGACTAACTTGTGATCCAACTCCTCTTCCTTCTCAACCAATCACAACCCTTTGTGAAATCAGATCTAAATCTGATTGGTTGGAATAGAGACCCCTGGATTCCTCCTTAGAGGGTGCCTAAGACCAGTCAAACTTGGATTCTTAGTAGAACTCTGAATTGGAATCCAAAAGGGAGGTGGAGTCCTTGTCCAACAAGGACTCCTAGGCGCCTCCTAACTTGGGCTCACGCCACCCTTGGCGTGCGCCCTTCTCCTTGCCAGGTTCTGGCAGGGGGACAGGCCCCCACCAGCTCTCCAATAGGTGCATGACATGTGGTCAAAAGTCAAAGTGTCAATGGTCAACGTTTGACCAGTCAAAGGTAGACTTTTGACCAAAGTCAAAGAACAAGAAATGGCAGGTGACCAAAAATGGCAGGTAATGTCTTACAAATAAGACAACCTATTTCTGACTTGGACAACCTCCAGTCAGACCATATGAAGGCCTCTGATTGAGCACAAACTCCTTTGGCTCAGTCAGGACAACTTATTTATGATAGTAAAAGAAGAACGTTAGGTTCAATCGAGTGCTAGCACGATTTCCTTGAACCTAATTGAATCTCATTCAGATCAATTGAACTAGATCAGTTCAATTGATGATCACCAGATTCAAACCCTTGTTTGTGTGACCCAGTTAGGTTCAGTTCTGTATGGTAATGGGATATGTCATGATCTCTATCATAGACATCATCGAAACTCCTTTCGATGGATCAGAACTCTTCTGATTCGAACAGCTAGAATGATCGATCATCTAAATCATTCTAATTGCTCCCAAAATCCACCAGTGACACCTAGCAGTATATGGTGGCAACCCATCAGAGCTGAATGCGAACCTCTTGGTGCAGCTACCTGTGTGATTCAAGTTCTTCTATCTTGAGCCCCGATCAGATTAGGGTTAAGGTAAACTCGTCAAACCCTAGTCTCTGTCATATGATGTAATCATTCGATTCGAGTCCAATGTGAAAATCTAAATAGAAACTCTTTCTATTATTTCACTCTGCCACCATGGCCATGGATTTCTGGACTTGATTCTCATGATCATCATAGGGCTGCTCCTCTACCACCGAGGTAGATAGATTCCATCTTGATGCAATCCAGTTCCTACAATGAACATGCTATAGCCAACATACACCTCAGGATTCCATATGGCTAGGAGACCGAGTAATGGTGTAGTCAAACTATAACACCCTCAAGGTGAACTGCCGATGCATCTCAGGTCAAAGAACCAGACACACTACTGCAGCATCGAGTCAGTCATTGACGAGAAGGTAGACTTCCTAATGACTACTCGAGGTGGTCACGCTCAGTGCCCTCGTTCTCTAATGAGTACCTGTACTTTCGCTCCGGTGTCTCCACACCATAGACTCAAGACACATCTACTAAAGAGAAGCGATCGTACACCAACCTTCCGGATCAATCACCATCCTCGTGATGATCCTATGGTCAGGAGGTATTTATGAGTTAATAATGATTATTCATGTCTTAAATTTTCAACTCTTGAAAATATGAATTATCATTACCATTAACTCAAAGGATGTATCACAGACACTAAATACACAGGTGTGATAGAAAATAACCCATTTCATTAATTATAGTCAAAATTATAATTTTGCCCCTAAAAGTGTATTACAAGTGTCAGCCAATTCTGGCTTCTAGGGCACATATATCTAATAGTGAGGCCCCAACAACAATCCTAAATATGCCCCTGCAGCTTGTTAGGAATAGGAGGAAAATCTCATCCTAGCATGAACAAAGGTCGAAACCCCGTAGACCAAAGATGTGAAGAAGGAAGAAGCTCGGTGCAGAATTCTTACATGTATTTTTCCATAACAACCTGACTATGTCAAATGCGAAAGATAGAATCGTATCTTGATTTGCAAGAGAGATCCTAATTCGACGTCCACAATAAGCCTGGCATCCACAATGAGCTTGGCATCCATAACGAGCAGCAAGCATGGGAACCCAAGATCAGAATTCTTCCTCAAGCTTCAACTTGAACGTCAATCTTGGCTGGAGATAAGATCTCTCTTGAGCTTCAATTTTAACGTCAACCTCGGCTGGAGATAAGATCTTCTCCGAGCTTCAACGCCAACCTCAACAGGAGATAAGATCTCCTTCAATCTCAGCTGGAGATAAGATCTCTTCCGAGCTTCAACCTGAATGAGTGCAAAGTCTAGAAGAGGACTTCGGTAGTCGTCTTTTTTATACTTCCTTCGAATTTCGAACTCGAAAGTGGGGGGACTATTATTGGGGATAAATCTTACTCCCATCGAAATCCAACCTGATGCTTAGCCTAATACAACTGATAATCATGGAAGAGCTTCGATCGAAAATTCTTCTTCAACAGTCGGACCCCAGTCGAACTCCACCGACAGTCAAATCTTAGCCGAACTCTTTCAGCCAGCCGAACTCCTCAGCAACCGAACTCCTCCAGCGATCGAGCCCTAGCCGAACTCCTTCAGCGGTTGAACTTCTTCAGTGGTCAAACTCCTTTCGGATTTCTTCTTTAATTGAATTCCTCCAGGAGCCGAACTCCTTTCGGACCTCTCCTTCAGTCGGATTCCTCCAAGAGCCGAACCCCTTCTGGACCTCTCCTTCAGCGGCTGAACTCCTCCAGCCGCCAAACTTCTTCCAGATTTCTTCTTCAATCGGATTCCTTCAGAAGCCGAACTTCTTCCGGACCTCTCCTTTAGTCGAATTTCTACAAAAATCGAACTCCTTTCGGACCTCTCCTTCAGTCGGATTTCTTCATGAGCCGAACCTCTTTCGGACCTCTCCTTCAGTCGGATTCCTATAGGAGCCAAACTCCTTTCGAATTTCTTCATTAGTCGGATTCCTCCATTAACCAAACTCCTTCCGATCCTCTCCTTCAGTCGAATTCCTATAGGAGCCGAACTCCTTCCGAACCTCTTCTTCGGTCGAATTCGTTCAAAAGTCGAACTCCTTCTGGACCTCTTCTTTAATCGAATTTCTACAGGAGCCAAATTTTTTTCAAATTTTTTCTATCAGTTAGATTCCTTCAGGAGCCGAACTCTTTCTGGATCTCTCCTTCAGTCGAATTTCTTCAGGAGTTGAACCCCTTTCGGATCTCTTCTTCAGTCGAATTCCTGTAGGAGCCGAACTTCTTTCGAATTTTTCCATCAGTCGAATTCCTCCAGGTGCCGAACTCCTTCCGAACCTCTTCTTTAGTCGGATTCCTTCAGGAGCCAAATTTCTTTCGTACTTTTTCTTTAGTTGGATTCCTATAAGAGCCGAACTTCTTTCGATCCTCTCCTTTAGTCGGATGCCTCTAAGAGCCGAACTTCTTCTGAATTTTTCCTTCAGTTAGATACCTTAAGGAGCCAAATTTCTTCTGAATTTTTCTTTCAGTCAAATTCCTCCATAAGCCAAACTCCTTTTGGACCTCTCTTTCAGTCAGATGCCTCCAGGAGCCAAATTTCTTCCAAATTTTTTCTTCAGTCGGATTTCTCCATCAGTTAAACTTTTTTCGGACTTCTCCTTCAGTTGAATTTCTTCAGATGTCGAATTTTTTTCAGACTTCTTCTTCAGTCGGATTCCTCTAAGAGCTGAATTCCTTCTGAATTTCTTCTTCAGTCAAGTGCCTCCAGGAGCCAAACTCCTTTCGGACTTCTCCTTCAGTCGAATTCCTTCAGAAGCTGAACTTCTTTCGAATTTCTTCTTCAGTCAAGTGCCTCCAGGAGTCGAACTTCTTCCGAACTTCTCGTTCAGTCGGATTTCTTCAGGAGCCAAACTCCTTCTAGACCTCTCCTGTAGTCGGATGCCTCCAAGAGCTGAACTCCTTTTAGACTTCTCCTTCAGTCAAATTTTTCTAGGAGCTGAACTTTTTTCAGATTTCTTCTTCAGTCAAGTTTTCTTTAGGAGTCCGAACTTCTTTGAAATTGATGTATGTTAAAGCTCTTCACCAACCAATGCTTATTTCCTCCGAACTTCAACTATTAAATCTTAATGAATGACCACATCACGGCAATAAATACTTCTCTCCATAATAAACTCCATGTGGCTCCGAGCAGTCTACTACCGAATGGTTACGATCGTCACTATTAATCTGCTCCGAACTTCGTCTATAAAAGGGATCCTTCATATATATTTTTTCTAAGCTCTCTTCTTCTTTCTAAAATTCTATTGAATTCTTGTCTGAACACTCCATTATTGTTGGCCAAAAGAGCTGACTTGATCATCGGAGGATCCTGCCGGCACCACCACCACCGACTCCGGACGAAACTCTATTTTGCAAGTCACCGACGGCGACCTCTTCTTCTTCAACTCCAACTCAATCCGACGTCAACCAGATTCTGCACCAATAGATAGTTATGATGAAATACTGAATAATGATAATATAATATTATATTAATATTATTCTAATATTTATATAAATATAATATAAATATAAATATAAATATTAATATTATAATAATTATTATATTTTAATATTTATTCTAATATAATATTTTTTAATATTAATATAGTATTTATATTAATATATTAATATTTATATTAATATAATATTATATTTGTTAATATATCAATAAATTTATTATATTAAAATATTAATATTTTATTAATATATTATATATTAGTTTTATATTAATATAATAAATTATTATGATCTAATATTATATTATAATATATAATTTTTTATATTAATATAAATATAATATTATTATGTATATAAAGTTTAGGAGTAAAATATTGTTAGATATATATGCTCTAGAAGTCAGAATTGGCTGACACTTGTAATACACTTCTAGGGGCAAAATTATAATTTTGACTAATATGAATAAAATGGGTTATTTTTTATCACATATGTGTATTTAGTGTCTGTGATACATCCTTTGAGTTAATGGTAATGATAATTTATGTTTTCAAGAGTTGAAAATTTAAGACATGAATAATCATTATTAACTCATAAATTGCTTCCGACCATAGGATCATCACGAGGATGGTAATTGATCTGAAAGGTTGGTGTATAATCGCTTTTCTTTAATAGATGAGTCTTGAGTCTACGGTGTGGAGATACCGGAGTGAGAGTACAGATACTCGTTAGAGAACGAGGGCACTGAGCATGACCACCTCGAGTAGTCATTAGGGAGTCTACCTTCTCGTCAATGACTGACTCCATGCTGCAGTAGTGTATCTGGTTCTTTGACCTGAGGTGCATCGGTAGTTCACCTTGAGGGTGTTATAGTTTGACTACACCATTACTCGATCTCCTAGCCATATGGAACTCTGAGGTGTATGTTGGCTATAGCATGTTCATTGTAGGAACTGGATGGCATCAAGATGGAATCTATCTACCTCGATGGTAGAGGAGCAGCCCTATGATGATCATGAGAATCAAGTCCTAAAATCCATGGCCATGGTAGAGTGAAATAATAGAAAGAGTTTCTATTTAGATTTTCACATCGGACTCAAATCGAATGATTACATCATATGATAGAGACTAGGGTTTGACGAGTTTATCTTAACCCTAATCTGATCGGGGCTCAAGATAGAAGAACTTAATCATATAGGTAGCTGCACCAAGAGGTTCACATTCAGCTCTGATGGGTTGCCACCATATACTGCTAGGTGTCACTGATGGATTTTGGGAGCAATTAGAATGATTTAGATGATCGATCATTCTAGCTGTTCGAATCAGAAGAGCTCTGATCCATTGAAAGAAGTTTCGATGATGTCGATGATAGAGATCATGACATATCCCATTACCATAAAGAACTGAACCTAATTGGATCATACAAACAAGGGTTTGAATCTGGTGATCATCAATTGAACTGATCCAGTTCAATTGATCTGAATGAGATTCAATTAGGTTCAAGAAAATCGTGCTAGCACTCGATTGAACCTAACGTTCTTCTTTTACTATCATAAATAAGTTATCCTGTCTGAGCCAAAGGAGTTTATGCTCAATTAAAGGCCTTCATATGGTCTGACTGGAGGTTGTCCAAGTCAGAAAGATTGTCTTATTTTGTAAGAAATTACCTGCCATTTTTGGTCACCTGTCATTTCTTGTTCTTTGACTTTGGTCAAAAGTCTACCTTTGACTGGTCAAACGTTGACCATTGACACTTTGACTTTTGATCACATATCATGCACCTATTGGAGAGCTGGTGGGGGCCTATCCCCCTGCCAGAACCTAGCAAGGAGGAGGACGCACGCCACCCTAGGCGTGTACCCAAGCTGGAGGCGCCTAGGAGTCCTTGTTGGACAAGGACTCCATCTCCGTTTTGGATTCCAATTAGAGTTCTTCTAAGAATCAACTTTGACTGGTCTTAGACGCCCTCTAAGGAGGAATCCAGGGAACTCTATTTTCACCAATCAAATTTAGATCTAATTTCACAAAGGGTTGTGATTGGTTGGGAAGAAGAGGAGTTGGATCATAGTTAGTCTATAAATAAGACCCTGTACCCAACTCAAAGAGGCTAAGAGTTTCCATATGCCCAAAGGCCTTTTCTCCTCTCCTCCTCCACGCCAAAGCTTCTTCTCCCTCTCCTCTCCACATCCAAAATAGTTTTGGAGCTTGGTTGGTGCGATCCAGATCAAAGAAAGGCGATCAAAAGCAAGAAGGCTGCACTGCTGCAAAGGATGACTGCTGATCTTCAAAAGGAGTTTTGAAGATCCTTCAAATCAGATCCAGATCTAATTTTTAGAGACGTGATAGAGAAGAAGAGGATCTCTAGATCCAGTCTGAGTGGATACCGATAGAGGCCAGGCGCTTGCGTGGCTAGATCCAGAACCTTTCGCTGCATATAGGATCATCAACGGGTAATTGGATTACCCAAATTAGGTAAATTAAATTTAATTTAATTTATTTTTATTTTATTTTATTTATTAAAATAATAAAAATTAGATCTGAAATATTTCAGATCTGATACAAATCAAAGAAAAAAAAATTTGAAATATATCTCTTGATCTGATCAGATCTGAACGAACCTAGACCGGGAAATCAGGATTTTTCTTCAACTGGTATCAGAGCCATGGTTCTAAAAGTATTTAGATCTAATTTTAAATTTATTTTAATTAAAAAATAATTGATTTCAGATATCACATGAGATGTGATCAGATTTGAAATCAGAAAAAATTAAAATTAAATGATTTGGATCTAAGATTAGAAGATATGCATGACTAGTTCTAAAATAGAATAGTTCTGTAGAATAGTCTTGCATATTTTTGATTTAATCTGATTATATTATATTTTAGATTCTTTTATTTACTATTTTTAATATTATAAGTATTATAATAACATCTAAAAAATAGTAAATAAAAATTATTTAATTTGAATATCATATGAGATATGATTGATGCATGTCTAGACTAGTTGTAGAATAGTTCTACATAATTATCTAGATTAGGATTTATTTTGATAAGATCAATTTAAATCTAATTTTTAGATTATTATGAGATAATTTAATCTGAAAACATGTATGATTTGATACATAAGATGTATGTAAAATATGCCATAATTAGATCTAATTTATATATGAGATATATGATATAGATCTAAAATTATTTTGTAGTATTGCATGTTCCTGATTAAGGCGTTCCTCTTGGTCGTCCGATCATAAGAACGAAGAAGGGTTTAAAGGCCCTCTCTTCCCATTCGATAGGGTGTTCTTATGATGTGTAGGGATGCTGCGTGTTCGTCCTTAATCAAAAATCCAAAACTTACTTTCTGCAAAATCCTAGATTCTGAAATTTTAGAATTTATTGTGCATATTTTGTTTATGAACCCTACTTAATTAAGAATTAAGTTTATGGAATATTAATTAGGTCTAACATTGAGAATTTTAGATCTAAGACATATTCATAATATTGGGTTCGGGCTTGGGTAGCTCAATTAGGTCTAAGCGGTTGATCAAACCGAATCAAGAGTTGGTTAGATGGGATCAATAATGCTTAAATTGACTAGCCTAATAGGATTAAGTCTGGGTCAAGATCGAGTCACAATCAAGCAAGACCGAATTAGGCTCAGAGGTTAGAGTCTGGATTGTAGGCAAACCCAATTGGTTCTAGCTCAATAATTTGGTGTCTAAGGTAAGTTTGGCACATACGACCGACTGATTTTTAATTGGAAGCTACTCGATCTGAATGCGTTCTTGTACGAGTTAATGACATATTCCTTCCACCGATCTCACTTACCTGGCCATATCTGTTGACATAATTCTGATCTGAGGTGGTCAATAATCCAAGCTAACCCATGCCACTAGGTTAGTCATAATTGTTATGACTAAGCCAAGTCTAGTTTAATGAGATCTGAATCAATTCTTCCTAAGAAAAGATTAAGTCTGAGGTCTTCCACCATTGTAGACATGCGGGTCCTTTCCGGGGTTGATTGTTCTCGACTGGATACAGTGGCTTAGTTGCACCGGAAAGACGCAACCATATCTATTAGGCATTGGATGCTATGGGCTGGAGGATAAGTTGGGCTCAAATATCTGAATACGGTGAGAGACTCAATTAGGAACCCAGTCTATGCAAATGATGGGTCTGACTTAACTAAGGAGTGGATCAATATTTTGGATACGATGAGATTCATGAATTAGAGACCAAGTTTGGGTGCACCATGATTAGAGAATCATTGAATAAGAGTTGTTCACTCATTGGCTAACCCATCACCAATAACTGTTAGGTGAGGTGATGAGTCAGTTGGTGAGACCGCACCACCCACTAGAAATCATTAATCATGGAGATTTTTGCATCTCTACAGAGAAAGTGTAGGGATCCAAAAAAATAGTGAAAGCTAATTTGTTTAAAAATAAAATCCCTAAATAAATTGGTCAAGTCAAAAAATACAGTATCTAACTAAAATCTTTGACTCTCTACAGAAAAATATTTGCGTCCAATCCATTGGCACGTATCTTGGATACACATAGACTGACTGGACCCAATTATAAAGATTGGCTCAGAAACTATAAAATAGTTTTGGGTTTCGAGAAGTTAACCCATGTACTAGATCAGGACCCTCCCACCTTACCAGTCCGTCCATCTATTGAACAAAGAGCGTCTCTGGAGAAATGGATAGACGAAGACAATAAGACCAGATATTACATGTTGGGCTCGATGTCTGATGAGCTCCAACACCAACATGAGAATATCGGGACTGCTCACCAAATGTTGGCTCACCTGTAGGAGATATTCGATGAATAGAGTCGCGCAGTCAAATATCAAGTCACGAAATGACTTTTTAAGGCTAAGATGTGAGATGGGCAGTCAGTCCAAGATCACTGTCTGATAATGATCAAGGACATGGAAGAGCTTGAGAAGCTCGGTGTGAAGTTAGACTTGGACCTGCAGAATAATATTATTCTGCAATCCTTGACTGATGCATATGGCAATTCATCATGAATTACCACATGCATAAACTTCAGAATTTTTTGGCCGAATTAATGAATATGCTGGTTACCGCTGAGCTTTCTATGAAAGGTTCTAAAGGCTCAGTTCTTGCTATGGAACGGACTTCTTCCAAAAGAAAGTCTTATGGAAAGAAAAAAAGTCTGTAAAAAAGCAAAAGGTGGAAGGATCAAAGAAGAAGAAGGCAGAGCCGAAGAAGAAGGTCGATGTCAAAGGAAAGTGTTTCCATTGCAACAGCGACGACCATTGGAAGCAGAACTGCCCTACTTACCTGGCCACCCTGAAGAGCAAGAAGGAAGGTCCTTCTGGAGGTATGCTCGTTATTAAGTCTAACCTTACGGTTTCTTCTACATCAAGTTGGGTGCTTGACTCTAGTTCTAGTGCTCATCTATGCACTTTCATGCAGGGTCTTGAGGATAGCAGGAGGCTGAGAGATGGAGACATGATCCTATGCGTTGGTAATGGAGCAAGAGTTGCTGCAGTAGCCGTGGGAACATACCCTCTTCGATTACCATCTGGTTTAGACTTAGTTTTGAAAGACTGTTATTTTGTGCCTGCAGCTAGCAGAAATTTGATTTCTATTTCATGCTTAGCATAAGAAGGTTTATGTGATCACCTTCTTTAAGGACCATTGTAAACATTCTTTATGAAAGAAATAAAATTGCAAATGGTTTTCTTATTAATGGTCTTTATCAGCTACATATTGATGTACCTGTTCTAACTATCGAGCAAAACGTGAATATCAAATGACCTAGGGATAGTCCAAACGACAGATATCTATGGCACTTGAGATTAGGTCATATAGCAGAAGGATAGGATCAACAAATTAAAAAAAAAGGGCTATTGAGTCCGTTGACTTCCGAGTCATATCCAACTTGTGAATTTTGTCTTCAAGGCAAAATGACTAAACTTTCTTTTGTTGGACATGTGGAGAGGGCCACAGATTCCTTATCCTAGTACATATTGATGTATGCGGCCATTTGAATGTGCCCGGCTAGAAGGCAATTATTGTCTACTTCATTATCTTTACCGATGAATCTGTCTAGGTATGGGTATTGTATCTTATGAGACACTAAGTCTGAAGCTTTTGAAAAGTTCAAAGAATTTAGACATGAAGTAGAAAAATAAACTAGAAAACCCATTAAGATTCTTCGATCAGATCGAGGAGGTGAATACCTTAGTCGAAAATTCCTAAACTATCTAAAAGAAAAATGCATAGTCTCTCAATGGACTCCACCAGGAACATCTCAACTCAACAGAGTTTTAGAACAGAGAAATCGGACTCTATTGGATATGGTTCGATCCATGATGAGCTTCACAGACCTTCCTGATTTTCTTTGGGGACACTCATTATTAACTTCGATTTATCTACTGAATAGGATTCCCTCTAAAATCGTTCCTACCATACCGTATGAGATATGGCATGGTAAGAAACCAAGTCTGAGTCATCTCAGAATTTAGGGTTGTCCAGCTCATGTCAAAAGATAACAAGCAGACAAGTTAGAGTTTAGGTCCTTTAGAGCTCGATTCATAGGATATCCTAAAGAGTCATTAGGATACTATTTCTATATTCTAGAAGACCACAATGTGATTGTGAGTTGACATGCCATTTTTCTTGAAAAATAGTTTATTCAAGACAGCGGCATTAGAAAACAGATCAAGCTTGATGAGAAAGTCTCACAAGTGGAACGAGCTAAGGACCAATTGGAACCAAATCAGGTTGAGCCAATAAAGAACACTACTCTCTCTCCACCTCTTCATAGATTGGAAAGAGTTTCCATCCCCCTGAGAGATACTTAGGTATTATTTCAGAGAAAGTAGAGAAAATGTTTCTCGTAGGTAATGGTGCTCATGGTGATGATCCCAAAACCTACAATGAGGCGATATCAGATATCGACTTCGAGAAATGGCTAGAGGCAATGCATCAGAAATTGACTCGATTGCACTCAAAACAAGTCTGGACCTTAGTAGAGTCACCAGAAGGTATAGTACCTATTGGGTGTAAATGGATCTTCAAGAGAAAGATTGGTGCAGATGAAAATGTGGAGACATTCAAAGCTAGACTAGTGGCAAAAGGTTATAGTCAACGCGAAGGCATTGACTATCAGGATACCTTTTTCCCAGTGGCTATGCTAAAATCCATTCGCACATTGCCTGCCGTTGCAACCTATTTCGATTATGAAATATGGCAAATGGACGTGAAAATGGCATTCTTAAATGGATATCTTTGAAGAAGATATCTATATAACAGCCGCTAGATTTCACATCCAATGATACTGATCACAAGGTTTGCAAGCTGTAAAGGTCCATATATGAACTTAAGCAAGCATCTCGGAGCTGGAACACTCGTTTCAATGATGTAATCAAAAAGTTTGGTTTCATCAAAAATGAAGAGGGAAACCGTGTATTTCAAAAAGGTCAGTGGGAAGCGCTGTTTCTTTCCTCGTATTGTATGTGGATGACATTCCTCCTTTATTGAATGATATTCCATAATTGACGACAGTCAAAATATGTATCCAAGGAATTCTCCATGAAAGACCTAGGTGAGCTATTCCTTTATTCTAGGAATATAAGGTCTATAGATAACCGAATAAGGATGCTAGACTTTCAAGAGAGTCAACTCCGCAATAATGTGCAGACCCACTTACAAAGCCGTTGGACCAGCAGAAAGTTCGAAGCCCACCTTGAAAAGATGGGACTTTAGACTTTACCAATGTGGCTTAGAACCAAGTGAAGATTGTTAGATATATGTGCCCTAGAAGTTCAGAATGGCCGACACTTGTAATACACTTCTAGGGGCAAAATTATAATTTTGACTAATATCAATAAAATGGGATTATTTTCTATCACATATGTGTATTTAGTGTCTGTGATACATCCTTTGAGTTAATGGTAATGATAATTCATATTTTCAAGAGTTGAAAATTTAAGACATGAATAATCATTATTAACTCATAAAATGCTCCCGACCATAGGATCATCACGAGGATGGTGATTGATCCGGAAGGTTGGTGTACAATCGCTTCTCTTTAGTAGATGAGTCTTGAGTCTACGGTGTGGAGACACCGGAGCGAGAGTACAGGTACTCGTTAGAGAACGAGGGCACTGAGCGTGACCACCTCGAGTAGTCATTAGGGAAGTCTACCTTCTCGTCAATGACTGACTCGATGCTGCAGTAGTGTGTCTGGTTCTTTGACCTGAGGTGCATCGGCAGTTCACCTTGAGGGTGTTATAGTTTGACTACACCATTACTCGGTCTCCTAGCCATATGGAACCCTGAGGTGTATGTTGGCTATAGCATGTTCATTGTAGGAACTGGATTGCATCAAGATGGAATCTATCTACCTCGGTGGTAGAGGAGCAGCCCTATGATGATCATGAGAATCAAGTCCAGAAAGTCCATGGCCATGGCAGAGTGAAATAATAGAAAGAGTTTCTATTTAGATTTTCACATTCGGACTCGAATCGAATGATTACATCATATGACAGAGACTAGGGTTTGACGAGTTCACCTTAACCCTAATCTGATCGGGGCTCAAGATAGAAGAACTTAATCACACAGGTAGCTGCACCAAGAGGTTCGCATTCAGCTCTGATGGGTTGCCACCATATACTGCTAGGTGTCACTGGTGGATTTTGGGAGCAATTAGAATGATTTAGATGATCGATCATTCTAGCTGTTCGAATCAGAAGAGTTCTGATCCATCGAAAGGAGTTTCGATGATGTCGATGATAGAGATCATGACATATCCCATTACCATACAGAACTGAACCTAACTGGGTCACACAAACAAGGGTTTGAATCTGGTGATCATCAATTGAACTGATCTAGTTCAATTGATCTGAATGAGATTCAATTAGGTTCAAGGAAAATCGTGCTAGCACTCGATTGAACCTAACGTTCTTCTTTTACTATCATAAATAAGTTGTCCTGTCTGAGCCAAAGGAGTTTGTGCTCAATCAGAGGCCTTCATATGGTCTGACTGGAGGTTGTCCAAGTCAGAAAAGGTTGTCTTATTTTGTAAGACATTACCTGCCATTTTTGGTCACCTGCCATTTCTTGTTCTTTGACTTTGGTCAAAAGTCTACCTTTGACTGGTCAAACGTTGACCATTGACACTTTGACTTTTGACCACATGTCATGCACCTATTGGAGAGCTGGTGGGGGCCTGTCCCCCTGCCAGAACCTGGCAAGGAGGAAGGGCGCACGCCACCCTAGGCGTGTGCCCAAGTTGGAGGCGCCTAGGAGTCCTTGTTGGACAAGGACTCCATCTCCTTTTTGGATTCCAATTAGAGTTCTTCTAAGAATCCAACTTTGACTGGTCTTAGGCGCCCTCTAAGGAGGAATCCAGGGGACTCTATTTCCACCAATCAGATTTAGATCTGATTTCACAAAGGGTTGTGATTGGTTGGGAAGAAGAGGAGTTGGATCACAGTTAGTCTATAAATAAGACCCTGCGCCCAACTCAAAGTATGATTGAGATCAGAGTTTCCCCACGCCCCAAGGCTTTTCTCCTCTCCTCCTCCATGCCAAAGCTTCTTCTCCCTCTCCTCTCCACGTCCAAAATAGTTTTGGAGCTTGGTTGGTGCGATCCAGATCAAAGAAAGGCGATCAAAAGCAAGAAGGCTGCACTGCTGC
Organism: Cocos nucifera; assembly: GCA_006176705.1. NCBI lineage: Eukaryota > Viridiplantae > Streptophyta > Magnoliopsida > Arecales > Arecaceae > Cocos > Cocos nucifera. Next base: position 432,860 of record QRFJ01000039.1, read on the forward strand.
AAAGGACGACTGCTGATCTTCAAAAGGAGTTTTGAAGATCCTCCAGATCAGATCCAGATCTAATTTTTGGAGACGTGATAGAGAAGAAGAGGATCTCCAGATCCAGCCTGAGTGGATACCGGTAGAGGCCAGGCGCTTGCGTGGCTAGATCCAGAACCTTCCGCTGCAATACAGGATCATCAACGGGTAATAGGATTACCCAAATCAGGTAAATTAAATTTGATTTAATTTATTTTATTTTATTTTATTTATTAAAATAATAAAAATTAGATCTGAAATATTCAAGATCTGATACTAGATCAAAGAAAAAAAAATTTTGAAATATATCTCTTGATCTGATCAGATCTGAACGAACCTGGACCGAAAAATCAGGATTTTTCCTTCAACTGGTATCAGAGCCATGGTTCTAAAAGTATTTAGATCTGATTTTAAATTTATTTTAATTAAAAAAATAAGTGATTTCAGATGTCACATGAGATGTGATCAGATCTGAAATCAGAAAAAATTAAAATTAAATGATTTGGATCTAAGATTAGAAAATATGCATGACTAGTTCTAAAATAGAATAGTTCTATAGAATAGTCTTGCATGTTTTTTGATTTAATCTGATTAAATCATATTTTAGATCTATTTATTTACTATTTTTTGATATTATAAGTATTATAATAACATCTAAAAAATAGCAAATAAAAATTATTTAATTTTAAATATCATATGAGATATGATTGATGCATGTCTAGACTAGTTGTAGAATAGTTCTACATAATTATCTAGATTAGAATTTATTTTGATTAGATCAATTTAAATCTAATTTTTTAGATTATTATGAGATAATTTAGATCTGAAAACATGCATGATTTGATACATGAGATGTATGCAAAATATGCCATGATTAGATCTAATTTGTATATGAGATATATGATATAGATCTAAAACTGTTTTGTAGTATTGCATGTTCCTGATTAAGGCGTTCCTCTTGGCCGTCCGGATCATAAGAACGAAGAAGGGTTTAAAGGCCCTCTCTTCCCATTCGATGGGGTGTTCTTATGATGTGTAGGGGTGCTGCGTGTTCGTCCTTAATCAGAAATCCAAAACTTACTTTCTGCAAAACCCTAGATCCTGAAACCCTAGGATTTATTGTGCATATTTTGTTTATGAACCCTACTTAATTAAGAATTAAGATTATGGAATATTAATTAGGTCTAAAATTGAGAATTTTAGATCTAAGACATATTCATAATACTGGGTTCGGGCTTGGGTAGCTCAATTAGGTCTAAGCGGTTGATCAAACCGAATCAAGAGTTGGTTAGATGGGATCAACAATGCTTAAATTGACCAGCCTAATAGGATTAAGTCTGGGTCAAGATCGAGTCACGATCAAGCAAGACCTAATTAGGCTCAGAGGTTAGAGTCTGGATTGTAGGCTAACCCAATTGGTTCTGGCTCAATAATTTGGTGTCTAAGGTAAGTTTGGCACATACGACCGACTGATTTTTAATTGGAAGCTACTCGACCTGAATGCGTTCTTGTACGAGTTAATGGCATATTCCTTCCACCGGATCTCACTTACCTGGCCATATCTGTTGACACAGTTCTGATCTGAGGTGGTCAATAATCCGAGCTAACCCATGCCACTAGGTTAGTCATAATTGTTATGACTATGCCAAGTCTAGTTTAATGAGACCTGAATCAATTCTTCCTAAGAAAAGATTAAGTCTGAGGTCTTCCACCATTGTAGATGTGCGGGCCCTTTCCGGGGTTGATTGTTCTCGGCTGGATACAGTGGCTCAGTTGCACCGGGAAGATGCAACCATGTCTATTAGGCATTGGATGCTATGGGCTGGAGGATGAGTTGGGCTCAATATTTTGGATACGGTGAGAGACTCAATTAGGAACCCAGTCTATGCAAATGGTGGGTCTGACTTAACTAAGGAGTGGATCAATATTTTGGATACGGTGAGATTCATGAATTAGAGACCAAGTTTGGGTGCACCATGATTAGAGAATCATTGAACAAGAGTTGTTCACTCATTGGCTAACCCATCACCAATAACTGTTAGGTGAGGTGATGAGTCAGTTGGTGAGACCGCACCACCCACTAGAAATCATTAATCATGGAGATTTTCGCATCTCTACAGAGGGAGTGTAGGGATCCGAGAAAATAGTGGAAAGCTAATTTGTTTAAAAATAAAATTCCCTAAATAAATTGGTCAAGTCAAAATTACAGTATCTAACTAGAATCTTTGACTCTCTACAGAAAAATGTCTGCGTCCAACCCATTGGCACGTATCCTGGACACACATAGACTGACTGGACCCAATTATAAAGATTGGCTCAGGAACTATAAAATAGTTTTGGGTTTCGAGAAGTTAACCCATGTATTGGACCAGGACCCTCCCACCTTACCAGCCCGTCCATCCATTGAACAGAGAGCGTCTCTGGAAAAATGGATAGACGAAGATAATAAGGCCAGATATTACATGTTGGGCTCGATGTCTGATGAGCTCCAGCGCCAACATGAAGATATCGGGACTGCTCGCCAAATGTTGGCTCACCTGCAGGAGATGTTTGGTGAACAGAGTCGCGCAGCCAAATATCAAGTCACGAAATGACTTTTTAAGGCTAAGATGCGTGATGGGCAGTCAGTCCAAGATCACTGTCTGACAATGATCAAGGACATGGAAGAGCTTGAGAAGCTCGGTGTGAAGTTAGACTTGGACCTGCAGAACGATATTATTCTGCAATCCTTGACTGATGCATATGGGCAATTCATCATGAATTACCACATGCATAAACTTCAAAATTCCTTGGCCGAATTAATGAATATGCTGGTTACCGCTGAGCTTTCTATGAAAGGTTCTAAAGGCTCAGTTCTTGCTATGGAACGGACTTCTTCCAAAAGAAAGTCTTATGGAAAGAAAAAGAAGTCTGTGAAAAAGCAAAAGGTGGAAGGATCAAAGAAGAAGAAGGCAGAGAGCCGAAGAAGAAGGCCGATGTCAAAGGAAAGTGTTTCCATTGCAACAGCGACGGCCATTGGAAGCGGAACTGCCCTACTTACCTGGCCACCCTGAAGAACAAGAAGGAAGGTCCTTCTGGAGGTATGCTCGTTATTGAGTCTAACCTTACGGTTTCTTCTGCATCCAGTTGGGTGCTTGACTCTGGTTCTAGTGCTCATCTGTGCACTTCTCATGCAGGGTCTTGAGGATAGCAGGAGGCTGAGGGATGGAGACATGATCCTACGCATCGGTAATGGAGCAAGAGTTGCTGCAGTAGCCGTGGGAACATACCCTCTTCGATTACCATCTGGTTTAGACTTAGTTTTGAAAGACTGTTATTATGTGCCTGCAGCTAGCAGGAATTTGATTTCTGTTTCATGCTTAGCACAAGAAGGCTATGTGATTCACCTTCTTTAAGGACCATTGTAACATTCTTTATGAAAGAAATAAAATTGCAAATGGTTTCCTTATTAATGGTCTTTATCAGCTACATATTGATGTACCTGTTCTAACTATCGAGCAAAACGTGAATGCCAAACGACCTAGGGATAGTCCAAACGACAGATATCTATGGCACCTGAGATTAGGTCATATAGCAGAAGATAGGATCAACAAATTGGAGAAAAATGGGCTATTGAGTCCATTGACTTTCCGAGTCATATCCAACTTGTGAATCTTGTCTTCAAGGCAAAATGACTAAACTCCCTTTTGTTGGACATGGGGAGAGGGCCACAGATCTCCTTGCCCTAGTACATACTGATGTGTGCGGCCCATTTGATGTGCCGGCTAGAGGCAATTTTGTCTACTTCATTATCTTTACCGATGATGATCTGTCTAGGTATGGGTATGTGTATCTTATGAGACACAAGTCTGAAGCTTTTGAAAAGTTCAAAGAATTCAGACATGAAGTAGAAAAACAAACTGGAAAAACCCATTAAGGTTCTTCGATCAGATCGAGGAGGTGAATACCTTAGCCAGGAAAATTCCTAGACTATCTAAGAAAAATGGCATAGTCTCTCAATGGACTCCACCAGGAACACCTCAACTCAACGGGGTTTCAGAATGGAGAAATCGGACTCTATTGGATATGGTTCGATCCATGATGAGCTTCACAGACCTCCCTGATTTTCTTTGGGGACACTCATTGTTAACTTCAATTTATCTACTGAATAGGGTTTCCCTCTAAAACCGTTCCTACCACACCGTATGAGATATGGCACGGTAAGAAACCAAGTCTGAGTCATCTCAGAATTTGGGGTTGTCCGGCTCATGTCAAAAGACAACAAGCGGACAAGTTAGAGTTTAGGTCCTTTAGAGCTCGATTCATAGGATATCCTAAAGAGTCATTAGGATACTATTTCTACATTCCAGAAGACCACAATGTGATTGTGAGTCGACATGCCATCTTTCTTGAAAAATAGTTTATTCAAGATAGCGGCATTGGAAAGCAGATTAAGCTTGATGAGAAAGTCTCACAAGTACAACGAGCTAAGGACCAATTGGAACCAAATCAGGTTGAGCCAATAAGAACACTACCTCCTCCACCTCGTAGATCGGAAAGAGTTTTCCATCCCCCTGAAAGATACTTAGGTATTATTTCAGAGGAAAGTAGAGAAAATGTTCCTCGTAGGTAATGGTGCTCATGGTGATGATCCCAAAACCTACAACGAGGCGATATCAGATATCGACTCCGAGAAATGGCTAGAGGCAATGCAGTCAGAAATTGACTCGATGCACTCAAACCAAGTCTGGACCTTGGTAGATCCACCAGAAGGTATAGTACCTATTGGGTGTAAATGGATCTTCAAGAGAAAGATTGGTGCAGATGGGAATGTGGAGACATTCAAGGCTAGACTAGTGGCAAAAGGTTATAGTCAATGCGAAGGCATTGACTATCAGGATACCTTTTCCCAGTGGCTATGCTAAAATCCATCCGCACATTGCTTGCCGTTGCAGCCTATTTCGATTATGAAATATGGCAAATGGACGTGAAAATGGCATTCTTAAATGGATATCTTGAGGAAGATATCTATATGGAACAGCCGCTAGGTTTCACATCCAGTGATACTGATCACAAGGTTTGCAAGCTGCAAAGGTCCATATATGGACTTAAGCAAGCATCTCGGAGCTGGAACACTCGTTTCAATGATGTGATCAAAAAGTTTGGTTTCATCAAAAATGAAGAGGAACCGTGTATTTTCAAAAAGGTCAGTGGGAGCGCTGTTGTCTTCCTCGTATTGTATGTGGATGACATCCTCCTTATTGGGAATGATATTCCCATGTTGACGACAGTCAAAATATGGTTGTCCAAGGAATTCTCCATGAAAGACCTAGGTGAAGCATCCTTTATTCTAGGAATTAAGGTCTATAGGGATAGACCGAATAAGATGCTAGGACTTTCAAGAGAGTCAACTCCGCAGATAATGTGGCAGACCCACTTACAAAGCCGTTGGACCAGCAGAAGTTCGAAGCCCACCTTGAAAAGATGGGACTTAGACTTGTAGCCAATTGGCTTTAGAACAAGTGGAAGATTGTTAGATATATGTGCCCTAGAAGTCAGAATTGGCTGACACTTGTAATACACTTCTAGGGGCAAAATTATAATTTTGACTAATATGAATAAAATGGGTTATTTTCTATCACATATGTGTATTTAGTGTCTGTGATACATCCTTTGAGTTAATGGTAATGATAATTCATATTTTCAAGAGTTGAAAATTTAAGACATGAATAATCATTATTAACTCATAAAATGCTCCCGACCATAGGATCATCACGAGGATGGTGATTGATCCGGAAGGTTGGTGTACAATCGCTTCTCTTTAGTAGATGAGTCTTGAGTCTACGGTGTGGAGACACCGGAGCGAGAGTACAGGTACTCGTTAGAGAACGAGGGCACTGAGCGTGACCACCTCGAGTAGTCATTAGAGAGTCTACCTTCTCGTCAATGACTGACTCGATGCTGCAGTAGTGTGTCTGGTTCTTTGACCTGAGGTGCATCGGCAGTTCACCTTGAGGGTGTTATAGTTTGACTACACCATTACTCGGTCTCCTAGCCATATGGAACCCTGAGGTGTATGTTGGCTATAGCATGTTCATTGTAGGAACTGGATTGGCATCAAGATGGAATCTATCTACCTCGGTGGTAGAGGAGCAGCCCTATGATGATCATGAGAATCAAGTCCAGAAATCCATGGCCATGGCAGAGTGAAATAATAGAAAGAGTTTCTATTTAGATTTTCACATTCGGACTCGAATCGAATGATTACATCATATGACAGAGACTAGGGTTTGACGAGTTCACCTTAACCCTAATCTGATCGGGGCTCAAGATAGAAGAACTTAATCACACAGGTAGCTGCACCAAGAGGTTCGCATTCAGCTCTGATGGGTTGCCACCATATACTGCTAGGTGTCACTGGTGGATTTTGGGAGCAATTAGAATGATTTAGATGATCGATCATTCTAGCTGTTCGAATCAGAAGAGTTCTGATCCATCGAAAGGAGTTTCGATGATGTCGATGATAGAGATCATGACATATCCCATTACCATACAGAACTGAACCTAACTGGGTCACACAAACAAGGGTTTGAATCTGGTGATCATCAATTGAACTGATCCAGTTCAATTGATCTGAATGAGATTCAATTAGGTTCAAGGAAAATCGTGCTAGCACTCGATTGAACCTAACGTTCTTCTTTTACTATCATAAATAAGTTGTCCTGATCTGAGCCAAAGGAGTTTGTGCTCAATCAGAGGCCTTCATATGGTCTGACTGGAGGTTGTCCAAGTCAGAAAAGGTTGTCTTATTTTGTAAGACATTACCTACCATTTTTGGTCACCTGCCATTTCTTGTTCTTTGACTTTGGTCAAAAGTCTACCTTTGACTGGTCAAATGTTGACCATTGACACTTTGACTTTTGACCACATGTCATGCACCTATTGGAGAGCTGGTGGGGGCCTGTCCCCCTACCAGAACCTGGCAAGGAGGAGGGCGCACGCCACCCTAGGCGTGTGCCCAAGTTGGAGGCGCCTAGGAGTCCTTGTTGGACAAGGACTCCATCTCCTTTTTGGATTCCAATTAGAGTTCTTCTAAGAACCAACTTTGACTGGTCTTAGGCGCCCTCTAAGGAGGAAATCCAGGGGACTCTATTCCCACCAATCAGATTTAGATCTGATTTCACAAAGGGTTGTGATTGGTTGGGAAGAAGAGGAGTTGGATCACAGTTAGTCTATAAATAAGACCCTGTACCCAACTCAAAGAGGCTAAGAGTTTCCATATGCCCAAAGGCCTTTTCTCCTCTCCTCCTCCACGCCAAAGCTTCTTCTCCCTCTCCTCTCCACATCCAAAATAGTTTTGGAGCTTGGTTGGTGCGATCCAGATCAAAGAAAGGACGATCAAAAGCAAGAAGGCTGCACTGCTGCAAAGGACGACTGCTGATCTTCAAAAGGAGTTTTGAAGATCCTCCAGATCAGATCCAGATCTGATTTTTGGAGACGTGATAGAGAAGAAGAGGATCTCCAGATCCAGTCCGAGTGGATACCGATAGAGGCCAGGCGCTTGCGTGGCTAGATCCAGAACCTTCCGCTGCATACAGGATCATCAACGGATAATTGGATTATCCAAATCAGATAAATTAAATTTGATTTAATTTATTCTTATTTTATTTTATTTATTAAAATAATAAGAATTAGATATAAAACATCCCAGATCTGATACAGATCAAAGAGAAAAATTTTTGAAATATATCTCTTGATCTGATCATATCTGAACGAACCTGGACCGAAAAATCAGAATTTTCCTTCAAATATATGGTTTTATATCTATTAAGAGTATAATGGATATTCTATATAATTTTTCTAGAAAAATAAATGCTCAACTAAATATATGTTACTCTTCAATAAATTATTTTTTATTATCAACCAAATATATCAAAATTATATTTTTAAAAAATAATTTTTTAGAAATTTTTTTAAAAAAAAAAAATTTCTTCCTACGAACTAAATGAGTCCTTCGTGGTATTTGCTTCCGTGGTTGCAGAAAAATGGCAACAATAAGCATCACAAAACTTCCTCAACTCAGGTTTCGGCAATATGCCCCACCCTCTCAGGATTTGCACCATCTCTTATACTCGTATTTCAAGTTTTCACAAGCATGGTGCACATTTTTCTCATGATCAGCTTTCTTTCGTCATGTCTTCTATCGTCTATTGATCTCTGTAGTAAGCAACTGGCGGACGATGCCAGTAGTTTTAGCTCAGATTTTCCTAATAATGATTGTTTAATTTCCACTAGTGGAAACAAGCATAGAATTTTGAGTAAGATGGGTGAAGAGGAAATTTTTCTGTCAACTCTTTGGCAAGATGGATTCCTTTTCCCATCAGCAGCCGTGTAATATAGAGTAGGGATAGGAGTAAATTTTATGATTAAGTTAAGTAGAAGGGAACTATTTGCTATCAACAATCCACAGATTTTAGACCATAATTCCTCCATTTAGTAGTGATAGTGTTTAGCAAATTGGCCATGGCATCAAGGGGAGAGGACCGGTTTGCAAAGATTTTATGCAAACCAGAAGCTCTCTATCTCGAAGTCATTACACATATCAGTTCCTTACTGTGTTGCATAATCTTGACTGATTGCCAGTTACATACTTACATGAACCCTAAATTTCACCTTAATTCATATAGAGTTGGCATTGGTCGTGTTCTGGACCTCTGTTGAGTCTTGTCTGGATTCACAAGCCAAGCCTGTCCAGATGGCATTGGTTTGCTGGTTAGAGTTTAGGATGGAACATTTGAAACCGAAAGAGAATTTAGGCTTGCACCAAGAAATATCTATTTTTGAAGATATTTTTGGAAAGAGTTGACTTATATAAATGTTTATGCCTCTTTATGCCTTTATCTGAAGTTTTTCACTCACGTTGCAAGCTTGCCCTATCTGCTAAGCTAGAATTTGTCATGTATAACTGTATTAGATTCTTCCCCCCATAAGGAAGTCGCATGAATAGAGGGCCATCAAGCAACGTTCCCCTTTTTGATCAAGCTCCGTTATTATGTCCAAAGTGATGACAAAAAGATCTTATAATAAAGATATATTTAGTTTGAAGGAGTTAGGCTCCGGAATGGAAATGGAAATGAATATTTGTATTCCAACTATTTAGTTAGGGGAAGTCATATTCCCATTTCGATTTGAGAGGTATGCAAATTCCCCAAAATTCAATCCTCCTCAAGTATTCAAAGCCTATTCCGATTCTAATTTTGATCCTAGCCACAAACTGAGTGCGTTGAGAGATATGGTCATTATGATTCCCATTCCAATCTATTTCAATTTCGATTTTGATCATAAATCAAATACATATTAAATAAATTAATTAATTAATAAAAATTAAAAAAAAAAATTAAGAAGCTCTGGTACGGGCTTCCGGTGCTTACTCTTATCTCCTTTTTCTACTCCAATTATATTTCCTCTCCTGTTTCCACAAGGATAGGACTCCATCCAACTCTTCCCTCAGACTCCAAATTTCTTTAGTGCACCACTGAAACCTATCAATAAGTTCCTAATAGTAACTCTTCTCCTCCCCATGACATCAACGAAAACTCAAATTGCATTCATGGACAACCCAAACACTTCCTCTGCTGATAGCTTCTCTTAGCCAGAATACAATCAGCGAGCATGGCCAGCGCATTGGATCTCCTTCTCCTCCCATATCAAGTGCTTGGAGTCACCATCAGCTCCTACCACTAGCTTCTATAAGTTAGGGATTATCACCACCATGGTGGTAGCCTATGTGGAACGGGCTTAATCTTCCAACCAAGTGGCCTCGGTGAGTCAGGAGGGTCCCAACCTTAAATTTGGCTCACGAATCAAACATTTTCTAGCAAGATTTGGGGCCTATACCTATGCCGTTTGCCCCCCCCCTCCAATCCGGTTGCTTAAAAAAAAAAAAAAAAGTCAAGCTTTAGCTTTGGTCTTCCTGTGCTCCAATGGATTGTTTGCTTTCGTGCTCAAAATCGATAAGAGCTCCAGAACAAAGAGTGCTTCCAGCTATCACCGAGGATTACCAACATCTTGGTTTTGTAAGTGACGATCTTTTTTCTTCGAATTATCCTACTCAGGAAAGTATCTCTCTCTTTTCGGGTCTAATAGTTTCAGCAGTGGTAATCATCTAAACTAATGTGCTCTCTATTCACAAGAAACACCTTATGGTATTGGAAATCTTGAGCAAAGAGGTTGTAACCAATTTATGGAGATTTGTTACACAGAGAAGTCCCTATGTTGGCACTGGTTTATCAATGAACCAGTGTGGTGTTCTGTCTCTCCCTATAATCTATTTGATGGCAATGAGGCTTCTAGTTTTTAGAGCAATTAGGGAAGGTCACTAAGGGAAGTTAAATATTATACTGGCGAATTGAATCCAGTTTCAAGAAATCCTTTCTTAAATACCTTATTAAGGGGGTCTGAATTTTATATGGAAGAAGTAGAAGCGGTGAGAGACTTGGTCATGATGGGACCTATAAATCCTTTGCCATCAATGAAGGAAAAAGTGTTGCTACACCTGCTGAGTATCTTGGATGGCAGTGATATGGTGATTGAGATGAATATACTGAATGGAGTTCTACGTCCATCTTCATTACATAGAGTCATGGACCTCATCTGTTTAATAAACTCTTGGACAAGTATGAGTACATGCATAAATCTAATATATATATATATATATATTAAATCAGAGGCATCTGAAAATGATGCCTCCATTTGACATGTGGCCTTCTCTCCTACAGTTCTTTTGGCTACTGCATTCGATCTAAGCCTCCCATCCGGTTGGGACTCCTGAGAACGGAAAAACCCCAGCCATAGATTGGGAAGGTCCAGTCAAATAGCATCCATTAAAATGCAGTCACGAAGGGCACCTAGCTCGAAGAAGTCCAAGCCGAAGAGATCCAGAGCAAAATCCCGCTCCATGCTCCCACTCCTCCTCTAGCTCCAATCCATGAAATCGCGGGTTGGTCATCCGTGACGAGTGTCCAGTAGGGGGAAGTAGGGCGAGGGAATGGTAGATGGTGGGGTCCTTATGGTGGTGTCCTAAGGCTACATCTTCTTTGATTGCATCTTCATGTGGTGCGCCATCATCTTTTTCTTTGGCCGCAACAAGCACTCCACCACCAACCCACCATTTTCTCCACCACCACCCAATCTCAGAGACGATGGCTGCCATGGCCTCAATTTGGAGACGGGGATGGTGGTGGTCGTAAGCATCCCTAAAATCAATGCCATCACAACTCCTCTCTTATCACTCTTATCTCTATATCCGTATGAGGATAATGGGCACGTGTTTGAGGCTAAAAGGGGTGAAGGAATAGTGGGCCACGATGACGACCATCTCACCAGGGCGACTCCTCTCTTCTCACTCTTATCTCTATATCTGTCTGAGGATAACGGATTCGTATTTGAGGATAGAAGGGGTGAAGGAATAGTGGGCCACGGTGACGACCATCTCACCAGGGAGGAGGTCGTCGAGCAAGTCCTCGATGTCGTTAAGAGCTTCCCCAATGGATGCAAAGAGGGCGGCATGGGGGCCCCTCACCATTCTGGTCTCTCTCTCTTTCTCTCTTCATTTGGATTTGCAAAAGGATCTCCAATCCTGCACCCAGGGAGGAGACTTTGAATCTTTTCCCTTTTCTCTATATCTTGGAAAGGAGAGGCAGGGGATTGGGAAAGGACATCCAGTGAGAAAAAAGCAGATACCTTTTGTTAAAAAAAAATCCTCACGATTCGATTCACAATAAGCCCAAAACGAGGTCTAAGATGATGAACAGAGTTTAACAAGCCTAAGAACAGTCCAAACAGAGTTCGAACGGAAAAGATACGTGCGAAAGAAAGTTAGAATGGAATAGCTGGCCCTCGAGCCCGTCGAAGAAGCCCACGGGCGGTGGTGCAGCCCAAACCAGCAGTGTGCGGCGATGCTGGGCCAGTCATGCACCGGGTCGGCTAGGTGCGCGAGCATAAGTGGGGGCACGCGTGGGCTGCACAGGAGTAGGCCGCACGGGCGTATGTGCCCAGTCCACTGTGGAGTGTAGTCCACCATGGACCGCCAGCTCACAGTGCCCGCATGGATCCTGTTGACGTTTCTCAGATCATTTCATGCAATTCATAGTACTATTCCATGGACCAATCATGATCGGACAGCTCAGAGAGGAGTCGATCACGATCGGACAGCTGGGGTTTCAATTTGGCTTGAAAAGGCATGATGGAACGTTGTTTTGCATGATCGGACGGCTAGGAGAGCTCTCAGTCATGATCCGATAGCTTAGGAACAATCCAACCCGGATCAGGACTGCTGTTGCATGATCCGATGGCTCAGGAGGAAGCCGATCATGATCGGATGGTCCAGATGCGATCTCGAGTGTCTTTAGGACTAGATTTTCTACTAGAATACTATTTTTGAGTTTCTAGAGTCTATATATCTCCAATAGATGAACAATTTATTACGTTGGAAAGCTGGTGACATCTCGGAGGTGTTTAGAGGCTTCTTGAAAGATTTTAGAGAGCTTTTGTAAAAGTTTTAGAGCTTCTTATCGAGAGATTCTTGTACAAGGATTGAGTGGTAAGTTTTTCTTATATTGTTTGGTTTTCTATCTCATAGTAAAGCTTTGCATGCCCCGTGGAGGCGAACCTTTGGGCTGATTTACGTACTCGATTGCTTTCTTATTTTTTTTCTTTCTTCTTATCGCAATACATCGATACTAGATCCTTAACAAGTGATATCAGAGTAGTTGATATCTCAATAGATTAATATCAGAGCCAGATAGTACCAGAGCACAGATTGCAGCAGTAGATAGAGACTGAAGAATATAGAGAAGATAAGTGCAATCAAGATGGAGATCAACAAGTTTGATAGGAAGGGCAATTTCTCCTTATGGCAAGTAAGAGTAAAGAATGTCCTCATCCAACATGGGTTGATCGATGCTCTCTTGAACAATGAAATGCCAGCTATCATGGAGGTGGAGGATTGAAAGCGGATCTAGATGCAGGCAGTGAACACAATCCGCTTGTACCTAGCAGATGATGTGGTGATCTCTGTGCTTGGCAAGACTTTTTCGATGGCACTATGGTCGAAGCTTAAGAAGTTATACATGGTGAAGTCACTCACCAACACGCTATTTCTTCAGAGGCAGTTCTACCAGTTACGGATGGACGAAGGTAAGAGCATGCGGGAGCATCTATCCAACTTTTAGAAGATCCTCACCGACCTCCTTGGTATTGATGAAAAAGTTAAAGAAAAGATCAGGGCATAGGTCTTGCTAGCATCGCTTCCCCCATCATATGAGTCCTTGATGACTGCTTTTCTAGTGAAAAAGAGCACCATCAAGATGAATGAGGTAACTTCAGGGATACTCCAGAACAAGATTCTTAGGAGAAAAAATTCAGCTTCGAGCTCATATAGCGGCAGCTCAGCTTTGGTGGTTTCTGAAAGAGCAGAAGACAGTAGATGGAGCGGAAGAGGATCGCGAGGAGGATGATCCACATCCAAGATGAGGGACCAAAGCAAGATCAGATGCTATAGGTGCAACGAGTCAAGGATTGCCAACAACTCAACGATCGGACGAGGGCTATTATGGCGGTGGCCAATAGCGATACAGAAGGTAGTAATGATGTCCTCCTGATTACTGATGAGGTATCTACTTTTTTCTCCTAATGGATTATGGATTCTGCTTGTTCTCATCATGTATATTACAGAGAGAAGATGTTTGACTCCCTGGAGATCGATAATGGCACTACATTTCTACCAAACGGATCGAGCTGTGAGATCAAAGATAGTGGGATGGTCAATATGAAGCTCTATGATGGAACAGTGAAGAAATTGGATGAGGTTCGATACATATCCAGCTTTAAAAGGAATCTAATCTCACTGAGCAGACTGAATTCAACTGGCTTTAGATGGAAAGCTGATGGAGAAATCCTGAAGATCATGCACGGCAGTAGAGTGGTGCTAAGAGAAAAAAAGTATGGAGGACATTATCTCATGTCAGGGAGCCCAATACGAGGTGGAGCTTTAGGTGGAGATGGATCGGGCACAGGATGAGAGACTTGGGAGGACGACACGTGACTTCGTAAGATGAAGTTTCTGTTGCCACAGGAGGCTATCCCGAGCAAGTCTCAGGTTAGGACGATCACAACAGTCGACGAAGGTGGGATCGAGTGGTCTGGCTCAACTTTCATGTTTGTCCATCCATGATTAGTAGGCGTGTCCCAAGGCATAGGAGCGAGATGGATCACAGGCTCTTAGAAATAGATAGAGATCGAATATTGAGTCAAGATAGAGATTGTTGAAAAAAATATTTTGAGATTCGATCTACAATAAGTCCAGAATAAGGTTCAGGACGACGAACAGAGTCCAACGAGCCCAAGAATAGTCCAAACGAAGTCCAGACGGAAAAGATATGCGCGAAAGAAGGTCAGAGCGGGGTAGTCGGTCCTCGGGCCTGTTGGAGGGGCCCATAGGCGGTGCCGGTCGGTGGCGGTGCGGCCCAGATAGGTAGCGCGTAGCAGCATTGGGCCAATTACATACTAGGCCGACCAGGTGCGCAGGCCGCATGGGAGCAGGCTGCATGGGTGCAAGCGCCCAGCCCACTATGGAGCACGGTCCAGCATAGATCACCGACTCACAATGCCCGCATAGATCCTATTGGTGTTTTACATACAGTCCACGGTACTATTCCATGGATCGATCGTGATTAGACGGTTCAGAGAGGAGCTGGTCACGATCAGACGGCTGGGGTTTTGATCTGGTTTGATAAGGCACGATGGAGCGTTGTTTTATGCAATCGGATGGCCAGGAGAGTTCCCGATCGCAATCCGATGGCTGAGGAATGATCCAACCCTAATTAAGACTGTTGTTGCGAGATCCGATGGCGCAGGAGGGAGCCGGTTGTGACCGGACGGTGCAGATGCGATCTCAAGTATCTTTAGGACTGAATTTCCTACTGGAATACTGTTTTTAAGTTTCTGAAGTCTATATAATTCTGATTGACGAACCGTTTATTGCGTTGGAAAGCTTGTGATATTTCGGAGGTGCTGAGAGGCTTCTTGAGAGATTTTAGAGAGTTTTTTTTAAAGAATTTTAGATTTTTTTGTTGAGAAATTTTTATATGAGGATTGAGTGGTAAGTTTCTCTTGTATTGTTTGATTTTTTCTCTCATAATGAAGCTTTGCATGTCCCGTAGAGATGAACCTTTAGACTGATCCACGTATTTGATTGCTTTCTTATTTTATTTTTTTCTTTCTTTCTATTATAATACATCAGTACTAGATTCTTAATAGGTAGTATCAAAGTAGCTGGTAGCTCAATATTTTTGATCCTTTCAAAAAAAAAAATTTGGATTCTGAATAATCGGATGGCAGGGAGTTCTTTTATATTTTGGATGTGGGCTGTTAGTTTTCTAGGTGGAATTTTGGTTTGTGGGTCATGCTCATTTTCTATTTTCTTAGCCGGCACTGATGCATTCGTGGATGGATGTATCCATGGCACATAAGATATATAGTCCATAAGATCTGACATCGATACTGAGATGTGTCCTATCTATTAAATAATAGTATATTTAAAAAAATATTATTTTTTACTGGGTTTGAAGCTCCACCATTTGATCTAACTATTAGACGCATTTAGTCCATCAGGCCAATCCATTGGTTGCTCACCACTATTTAAACAATTTAAGATCAAATGAGGGTCCAATCTAATTTAATATATATAATATAAATTGTAGCGGTGTTAGTCCGTTCCTTTAGACTTTGAGAGCCTTGCAAAAAATTAAAACCATCGAAATAGGTTGGCCCGACCCATGAAGGGCTGGCCCTTCACGAGCCAGACCTATTAGGATTGGATTAAAATTTTTTTTTTGATAAACGGACCATCAAATAGGTAGCCCAATCCTAATTCTTATAAATGAAGGGTCTAAACGGATCGACCTTTATAACTTACTAAAAAATTAAAATAATTTAAAAATTATAAAAATTAAAAAAATATATTAAATTAAAAAAATTTCAAACATGATACTGCATCAAATAAATAAATAAAATCAATTCCTTTGTCAAATTTTAAGATGCCAAAAATAAATATAAAATAACTCTACAAAATTTACTTTAATAGTTAGTTTAAATTTTTTTTTAAATAAATGGGCCGGTCTGTAGGCTAGACGGGCCAGCCCTTCATAAGCTAGGTCATAAATGGGTCGGGCTAAAAAGCTTTTTTGTTATACGGGCTACCAAAATAATAGCCTAGCCCTACTATTCTAAGGAATGTAAATAGGCTGGCCCGTAGGCCATGGCCCATTTTGATGGCCCTATAAAAGATTGTCATGGTTATATGCTTCGAACATCTAATGAAATTTATTGCTAAACTTCATATTAACTTGAAGAGGATTTTAGCGCTTATTTCGTAGAAATGATGTCTTACCCATTTTAATCCAATCTGATTTTGATTTCGGCCATGAACCAAATGCATTCTAAATTAATTAAAAAAAAAGAAAAAAAGGGAGATCCAGTGCGGACTTTCCACACTTACTCCATCTCCCTTTTCTACTCCAATTATATTCTCTCCTATTGCTACGAGGTTAAGACTCCATCCAATCTCCCATTCCCAGGACTCCAAATTTGTTTAGCTCACAAATGAAACGCATCTCTTCTCCTCCCCACGACATGAACTAAAACTCAAATTGCTATCAGGGACAACCCAAACACTTCCTCTGCTGATAGCCTCTCTTTCTGCCTTGAAAGATTGCGCCTTGGCAACCAGAATACATTCGGCGAGCATGGCCCACACATTGGATCTCCTCCCAAAACAAATGCTTGGAGTCACCTCCAGCTTCTACTATTAGCTTCTATAACTTAGGGAGTCCTGGAATGTTCAGCTATGTCTTTCAAGCTTTCTCAGGCTCTCCAGGACTTCAGCTTTGGTCTTGCTGGTATTCCGATGGATCATTTGCTAGTCTTTGATTCCTCTGGCAATTTGAATTTTTCAAATTCAATAAGAGCTCCATAATAAGGAGTGCTTCCAGCTTTCACTGAAGATTACCGACGTCTTGGTTTTGTAAGTGATGATCGTCCTTCTTCAAATCATCCTGCTCAATCTTTTAAAGTTTAATAGTTTCAACAGTGCTAATCATCTAAACCCATCTGCCCTCTATGCACAAGAAATACCTTATGCTATTAGAAATCTTGAGTAAAGAGACTAACTTTGATGGGAACAATTTAGGTAGATTTGTTACACAAAGAAGCCCCTATGTTGGCAGTGGTTTATTAATAAATCCCGCATGGTATTCTGGCTCTCCCTATAAATTTGTTTGATGGCAGTGAGGCTTCTACTTCTAAGTTAGACATCACACTGATGAATTGAATTCAGCTCCAGGAAATCCTTTCTTAAATACCTCATAAAAAGGGCCTGGAATGAAGTAGAAGTAGTGGGAGACTTGGTCATGATGTAACGATTAGTTGAAAAATATTATTTAGATTTTTTAAATCTTATAAATACCGAATATCTTTCTAATGAATAACCGATGTAAGACTAAATATATGCATGCACGAGTCCTCACATACTCTTTCCTTTAGGTTCTAGAGTCTCACCAAGCTAAGGATTCAAATTCATATTTTTATTTATAAATATCATGTTCGGCTTGTAGACGATTAAATAAATTCGTGCTGCAGTATCCCCTAGTTCATATAGTTATGAGCTAGGTCGACTCTAACACTATTTGTAAAAATTTAGGATCTCATCCAAAAAGATTAGTCGAAAGATATTATTTAAATTTTTAATCCTCTATAAATATTCAAGATCTTTCCAACGAATAATCAACGTGAAATTAAATACATGCTCGTACGGATTGTCACACGATGAAACCTATAAATCTTTTACTATGGGATTTAGGTGGATGCCCCACTTGTATAGTGTTGGGAGGGTGGGCGAGAACAATCCAGTGGGCCGGTTTTCTTGCGGATTCTTGCGGTGTCCATTGTTGCCTCCCCTGCCTCCTGAGCCCCTTAGGTGTAGTTGTGCGACGGTTGTCTAGGCTTGTAATCTTTCATTCTCCTTAATGAAAATACTGTTTTTACAGTGCCACATCTGAGTGTGTTGCTATGCCCTTCCTTGTCTCTTTTGCATGTGTTTTGTCGTGGTGCATGTTGGCTGGCTCCTTTGTGCGTGTGACATTGGTGCGCCGCACGGATTTGGCCTGCTAATTGGTTGAACCCGTGACAAAAAGAAAAAATATTGCCACATTTGCTGAGTCTCTTATATGATGGTGACATAGTGATTGAGATGAATATATATATATATATATATAACCTATTCAATAAACTCTTGGACAACTGCGGCTACAGGCACAAATATGAGCAGACAAACTGTTTTAACTTGCATGGTATGCACTTCAAACCTCTAATGAAATTTATTGCTAAAATTCATAGTAACTTGAAAAGGATTTCTGCTCTTCTTTCATGGCATTAATATCTTACACTCTTTTCTTATAGCAGTTATTCTGTTAAGAAGCTTATTGCATTAGTTAAGGGATTGCCGAAGCTAAGTGACTACGTAACGTCTGCTCTCAGCATAATCATCTTTGGTCTAATGAATCATGCTGTCTTTAGCACCTAACAAGCGTCTAATAATTTTAGCATTTCATTATCTTTGGTATGGGAAGGCAATATTTCTTGGAGTCAATCAAATGAATACATTAAATTTGATAATTGTCTTATATAGATGGATAAACATTAATTGAGAAGGGGCATCTTAATTTATGTTATTGGTTCCATTTGCTGATGCTCTTTGGTTTCTCATCGTAAAATAGACATGTTCATCCTCCGCATGCATGCAAAACTCTAGATCCCAAAAAAGGATTTTGCAAGCGGAGCTTTAGGAACTCATTTATATTACATTTTATTTAATGTTGGTTTCTTCCAACATTTGAAACTTATTTTGTAATTTGCTAGATATCTTCTTGACAAACTCCTCCAAATTACTTCTCAAAACTCACTTGCCAAACTCTTCGAGAGGAGCATGTTTCATTTCTGATGAACTTAATTAGGTTCTACAGGAAAAATATATTCAACATTTCATGTTTAGACCTCCGGCGATCATGCCTTTCTTATAATAACAATAAGAAAAAAAAAATCCAAGCATTGCTATCTAACCCAACTAGCTTGAAGCAACCCAAAAGTAAATGGATTTGGGTGTATGTATGGATCAAGACTTATACATGATCAAAATACCGAGTTACTTGGACTTATATAAGTTTGGCATCCAATTCGGCATGAGGATCATGTACCCATCTTCAAGTGAAGAGAGTGCACCTTTTAACATCTATATCGAACATTTTTTAGAAGAAAGTTTAAGATTAATTTTTATTTTTTTATTTTTTACTTAACGAAAAAAAAAAAAAAGAAAAAAACCCAAATATCAAAACTTGGTCCCACGGGGAACGATGTAATAGCAACCTTTTCCACTGTACAAGCAGTGGATCTAACGGCTCCGATTCGATTGCCGACTTACCGTCTCTCCTATATAAACCCTCAACATCGAATGCTGGAGGCCTGGGCTAGGGTTTTATCCGCAGCGGACCAGGCAAGATGGTAAGCCCTTCCTTCGCTCGTCGCCGTTCTCTTCTTCCTTCGCTTCGAAACCCTAACTTCGCTTGTCATGGCGGCGGCGCCTGTGATCGCAGGGGAAGGGAACGGGAAGCTTTGGGAAGCGGAGGAACAAGACCCACACCCTCTGCGTCCGCTGCGGCCGCCGGAGCTTCCACCTCCAGAAGAGCCGATGTGCCGCCTGCGGTTACCCCTCTGCCCGGATCCGCAAATGTACAGCCCTTTCGCTGGCCCTCTCATTTTTCCTCCTCCGTTTCTTGGGATCGTTTCTAGGGTTTTGATTTTTTTTTTTTTTGTTTTAATTGGTAGATAACTGGAGCGTGAAGGCTATCCGGAGGAAGACGACCGGGACTGGTAGGATGCGGTACCTTCGCCACGTCCCTCGCCGCTTCAAGAGCAACTTCCGTGAAGGTACTTGTCCGGCTCCCTCTCCTATTATAAGTACACCGATTTCTTGATCCTTTTAGTTTCTGTTCTTAAAAAATGGTTCTTGGATTTTATTTAGGTACTCAAGCGACTCCGAGGAAGAGGGCAGTGGCCTCTGCATCTTCTTAATGCACGAAAAAGAGTGAAATATTATTTGCATAATTTTGTGATTTCCTGTGATTTAGCTGAACCTTTGCGAGTGCTAGAATTGGTTATTGCTTGGGTTTCTTTTTAATGAGAATGTGGTTTTGGATTTTCTGATTAGAGACTTACTGATTGAAGGTAGTATGTCTTTTTTTAATTAATATGCATGCAATCGGGATGTTATGACTTATATTGTGTCTCTTGTGGTTGTGGAGATTCTGTAGCAAATTCATTTTTGCTAGAAAAGCTGAAGGTTATAAAAATTGTTAACTGGCGTAGGTAGGTTTCTCGAGCTGGCTCACTGGGCCGCTTATGTTGGTTGATTGATTCCAGGTGTTTGGTGATTATATTGTTGGGCAAGTAACTTTATGACTGTTGACGGCTGAATGAGATTTAGAAGAGTAGATTGTCAAGTAATGTCTCTGATTTTTGTCTCAGTATCATGCACAAGCAATTTCTTCGCAAGCTTGTTTCTATTAGTTGTAAACTGGTGATGCAAGCTTCATTTAATATTCTTTGAATATTTTGTGTGCTGGTAAACACCTTGGTAGTACATTCTGAATGCATTGCTTCTCTGATTTTGGTTTTCTGTTCATGAATATCGCCCATTGGGGAACCTGATTAATGGTGTTAAAGATATTACGGATGGGATCAGGGGGACATGCACATCAGATGCTTTGGATTGTCCTTGCATTTTGTTCATTTTTGTCCTTTGAACTAGGTTGGCCAAAAGACTTTCTAAGAGTAAGTAGGCACCATAAAATCATCCTAAATCCTGACCCTTAAACCCTAAACTCATTACAATTTATTGGAATAATAAAAAGCCACAATAGAAGTCGACAAATTAGTATGTTAGAGGAGAGAAATGAGAGATGTAAACTTTAGGTTTGTTGAAAGCATGAATAACAAAGATTGTTGAACCATGGTGATACAAGGCAGCCCTGGCACATGAGTCTCCTGCCAATGTAGGGCTTGGGGAGCATCAAATGTATGTAGCCTTAGCCACTAGATAATTGAAGTAAGACATGACCATTGGGTAACTGAAGGAGCATGCTTTTGAAAAGGATAATTGTGGTTGAAGGAACTAGCAGTTGGACCATGGGAAATAAGAGAACATTATAGGATATTAGAAATTCTGAAATCCATTTGTGATAATGAAGGTGATGTAGAATCTCATAGCAACTATTATGGAAACTTATTCTCATGCTCATGATGTTATACAGCAGGATGATAAAACAAAATGATGGTCGGAAACATCTGATTGAATTGAGCTAAGTTGATCAAGGAATTAGATGCCTTTGGGGTGCTCTATGACTGAAACGTTTATTTGAAGAGTAGGGTAACAATTTGTAAGATAACAGCACAGGTTGCAATATATTATATAAATCAGGTATGTAAGAAGGTCCAGGAATATGTGTGATGCATTTTTGTGCATCAAGTACAGAAATGTTAGGATGATGAATGAATATGTAGGAGGGAGTGTAAGAATTGCACTGACCGAGGGCTACAATGGAAAACTGCTAAATATGTTGTTCTTTTTCTTTTGAACAATGACATGAGGAGTCCTCAACAAACATAGGGTCTCTGATACATGTGTAAGGGTCTGGAAAGAGTGGAATACATCTGCTTACTAGGATGAAAATTGTGAAAAGGGTTATGCAAAAGCTTGCAAGTTTTGGTAAGTGCAGCTTATTTGAGGATTAAATGTATTTATATCAGACTCCAAATTATTAGGGGAAGGGTTGTTCCTAAGGGTATTTGTGGTTGTTATTTTATCCATTGTTATAGATGCATCATGCATGAACAATAGATATTCAAGATGGGGATTTTTGGTTTGTTAATTTGATAAGGAAAACTCACATGATGGCTGTTCAAAAATCAGAATCCATCAAAGTGCACAACATGTAGGCTTAGAAGGGATATGTTTTCATTAAGCGTGCAGTCAACATCAAGGACAAGATACATTTCATGCATTGTATCTTTGCCATCTTATTATTGCTTAAAATATGAGGATATATCAAATCAGTTATTACTGGGGTCAGTGGAGCTGAGAGTTGCTTATCTAGAGCTTTAGGAGATTGTTGACTGTCTTGTAAACTTTCTGGGCTTATATGTGTAGGTTAGTTATAAGACTGAGTTTGTTGTACATGTTAAGGGTTGGAATAGGGTAGCAGAAACATTGAAGGGCTCGAATGGGAACAATAAGGGGTATCAAACTTTCTTCTATTTCGATGATTAGACCATGTATGGGAGCGAGCATAATAGGACTACTGTGACTGACACAAGTAGGAGACGATGGCTTCTTTGATTTTTCCCCTTCCAAATTTTGGTTTTAAATTTCTTTTTGTGCTCTGCATGGATGTCACATAGGGATGAGACCGGATTGGATACCAGCATATCCACATCCATATCTGTTAGTTTTGACAAATACAGATATGAATATAGATGTTAGTTGGATGCAAAACTTCATATCCATGTTTATTTAAATGGATATGGGTACAAATCAAATACCATTAGTATGGATATAAATACAGATTATATGTCAGATAATTAAACTTTATAAACATAGAATCAAAGATGTTACTAAGTGGAAGGTAAATCAAGTTAATGATATGTTAATATGGTAATTTATTTTCCTTAAAAGTTTATAAGTACTATATAAAATTAAATAGGGTTAGAAAGAGAATTGAATTTTCGGATACGAATTGGATAGTTGTTTATCCATATCTATATTCATTTTATTTGATGGATATAGATAGGTTATGGATATTAGTCGGATGTTTAAATTTCTATGCATATCTGGATATTCGGATACAAAAATGGATCTGAACATATAATATCCATTCCACTTTCACCCCTAATGTCGCACCTACTTATATGGATCCATTATGTTATAACAATAGTATTGGCTCACTTCTTTCTTCTCTCAGTATCTGAAATCAATTTTTATTCTGTTCGATCATCTAATGTATCACTTAGGTTTCAAGATGCTTAACTTGTAGGTAACTTTACCTACATATGTAGTTATGGTTTCTACAATCAGGAAATGATAAATGGGAATATTGTCCTGAAAATTCTGAGTAGCCTAACATTGGTGGGAATATCATTTTGTATGGCAGGAAAAGGCACCTATAGTCAAGGTTCTTTTTTTGGGTTTGTTGTTGGGGGGTGGGGGGGTGGGGATTGATATACTGTAAGTCATGCATATTATTCTAGAAATGTGAGATAGGGAAGATTGCATCTGAAGCCAGCATGGAATGTTCTTGTCAGAAGGTACATGGTGTTGAAGAGCCATGCTCCTATTATTTTTGATTTGACTGACTGGAGGGAAAGTGAGTGATATACTTGCTTTTCCATTTTGCAATGTTACCAAGGAGTACTGTAATCATCTACCGGAATGGTGGTTAAAGAGTTGTGGCAATGTTGGTTAAGTGTAGGTAGTTATGAGATATGTTTTAGTGTTTCATGTAACTTTTTGGATTTCTTAATGGTAGAAGATATGATATTGCTATTATGACATATGTGAAAATGGCTACACCTGTTTGATTGCAAAATTAGTTTAAAGTGGAAAACTTTTCTTCCGACCATCTGACTTATCATTTGGAGTAAATTGTGTGGGGAAAGCTTATGTGCTGATATTATATTGATGCTTATGTCAGCAGGGGTAAGTTGTTACAGTTAGGATACTGATGCCCCTCTTTCTTCATGTTGTCATCTCTGCAATTCCTGAAAGGTTGCCATTGAGATAATGTTAAAGAAAAATTAATTGACTTGAGACTATGGCATTATATGTTGAGTTGGCCTTCACCAGTGCTGACTGAAGTTTAAGCTCTGGAGGTTTAGTTATATGGTGGCAATGAGGGATCATCGATTACATTGTCCTGTAATGCCATGGTTCTTGGTTCTCGAACTCCTTGGTGTTCTAGGTCTTTGAAAGGACATGGGGAAGTTTATGATCATTTCTATCCATTGGAAGAGAATACTCTAACCAACCAATGTGTTCTTTTGGTACAAAAGCTCTCTCGTGCACATGACAAATGACATTGGACTGTTGGTTTTGAGCAATTTAAGCAGCTGGCATTTGGGTTGCGATGTTGTTACGTTCATTAGTGAGTACCATGCGGCCATCTGTGTGAATATGGGGTATTGGGTGTTGTAGTTCAGAAGACATCCCTCTGGTAATCGAAAGTTGCTCAGGCATCCGTAAATATTTTATCTTGGCTGGAATGTGTCCACAGTGCTTGCAATTGTTGTTGAACTGCTGCAGTGCTCTTTCTTGGTTAGCTCACATTACCACTTCAGAAGGTTCTATTTAGATCACCAGCTGTAGCAGTTTGGTTTTGATTTTTGAAGTTGCGCATGCCTTGCATTTGCCTTTTGGATTTTTTTCGCGCACTATCTGAATGGTGTCACCAAACGTTTATTCTTGGTAGAAAGTGCCCTTTTGCTTCCTTGGTCATGGAAGTATTTTTGGTTTAAGCAGCACCAAACACATCCTGGTGCCTTATGCAATTGCATGTAGAGGAATGATGCATTCGAACAGAATAAGTAACGCAGAATTAGGTGTGTCTGAACTAGTTTGAATTAGATCTGCCGCGAGTTTTGATTTCAGATTCCGACTTTGTACAGACTTTGGGACCTGAACAGGTTTTCAGCCGCCGTGCACTCTAAATCATGGTGATCCATAGTACGAAGTGGACGGTGATAATGGGAGACGTCAAATGAGTTTGGATCACCTGCTCTTCCAATTAAATGATCATCTCTTGGTGGGTGGTGATTAGTTTGGAAGGGCTGAAGACACTAGGCGAGAATCGGTCCCCGTGTGGAACGAAACTTTTCTAGAAACATTATTTCCATAAATTTAAAAGGCTACCGTGCAACCAGTGTTTGGCCAAGGAGACTAATAGATGCAGACAACAAAGATGCATATCAGGAACTGAAAGAATGTACATGACTAGGCCAAGCTTGTCTGGAAGTTCATTTTCTAAAGTATCTGCCACCTACAAATATTGAACAAATTATCGAACGTTGAGATTGCAGTATCAGAAACTAAATTGGAAAGCATCGCAACCGTGCATGGTGGGAGAAATGAAGAAAATTGCAATAAATTAAATGCTGCAAGACAGGCGCGCTGCGACCTGCATGTTGTGTCGCAGGAAACCCAGAAAAGGCCATATACAACCCTCATGCAAGCAAGCCGGGTATTGCACATTTTGTGGTTAGGGGAAAGATCTCTTACCAAAAAAACACGGTAAAGATCTTAAAGTATCACGTCATGCATTTTACACTTATTGTGAAAAACGAAAGTATTAAATAAGAGCTTTTGCTTTGATGATAGGCTTTACCTAAGGCAAAATCGGTTGCTTGCTAGATACATGGGTATTATTCTACATGAAATTGCAAATATAGACTCAACACTGCAATGCCTGATCCCATTGAACGCTCAAAAACTGGCCATCAACGAGTGCAAGATTCTATGATGTTGGTACAGACAGGATAATAACAAGTTTATGAAAGGTTTCTTTAGCAGGCCTTGTTTCCAGCAACTCCTTGATGCCCTAGGAAAACCTAGTCAAGCAGCCATAGCAATCATGCTGATGATGTTCCAGGCATCATAATGGCAAAGATTCTGTTGTTCGATCCATCACTGATTAGCGACCCACAGAGATTTATAAATCCTGCTTTTTCTATGGCCGTGATCAGATCATCTTCTAATGTTTTAGCCAATAGTTCCTGAGCTGAGCTATATGCAGTAGTATCTCATCCCGACCTTGGTTGGTAACACTGCTGGTCATGATCCATGGTGGTGCTGCCTGAAAAAATTCACGTATCAAGTTTTGAAAGTCTTCAACATTTTCTTCAGGTCTCTTACCACCGTTCCTTTTCTTCTTGCGCTTGTCGCACTTTGTGAAAATTAGGGTCATTGGAATCTGAGATAACAAGTTCAAGATGGAAAGATAATTATCTTCATACTGGACTGTTAACTATATCACCATCTACTCAAGCAAGATGAACTAGAAACATTACGAGCTGCAATAAACACGTCCTGCAAAGTGCAAGACAATAAACACAAATCTCTGAAAACATCAATTGCAATCCTAACATCGTTGGACTTCAACTCTTAGCACGAAAAGCTCCTATAGCTTTAAAATTCCTTGCCTTTAAACTTCCTTACGTTACACATACATGAATGATTTCTACGAAGTTCATCATTAATACACTGCCATGTTTGCTAGTTATCTGCTGGTTAAAGGCAGGTTATCAGTTTAACCAGCCAAATGCATGCTAAAAAGTGTGGGTTAAAATTATTCAGTCAAAGGCCCCAACAGCTAGTCACCAGAATTTTTTTTTAAAAGAAGCCCCCAACAGCCACTTAACCTGGTTAACTTTATTTCGTGGAGGGTAAAATAAAGTTAACCAACAAAACTTTCTCCTCTCTCTTTACCTTATCACTTTTTCAATCCTACCAGCCTTGGGAATGTCAACCAAACAGTAGATGACCTTAACTGCTAGTTGGCTGGTCTGGGGGTGGTTGAAAATGGTTAATCTATCTTCCCTGATTAGCTACTCGGCATCCAGATACAGCACCCATCATTCCCCAAAGAGGCTGTTGCAAAGAATATCTTTTCTGAAACTTATCCTTTAATATAATCTTAGTCATATGGCTGCCACAAGCCACTATGACCGCTATGGCTTATAACAACATATCACATATCACTATAACAATATATATTAGATGCACTTTTACTCAACAATAAAGATAAATAATTGACGCTCTTGTAAAAATGAGAACTAACAGTAACATTATTGCTGGAACATATTCAGATTAGCCACTGCTTACAGGTTGCTAAATATTATAAATATTGTAGCATAAGTGAATCATAAACAATTAAAATCGCTAAATAGCCATTACACAATGCCGCAGAAAACCAAAAGTTGGACAGAGCAGGGCAGGTGATAAGTAAAAGGAACCTTATCTCTAAGCTTTTGCCAAAACTGTGCTCAAGGGGAGAAAAAACTGCCACTAACCCAGAATTAAAGTTAATCAAGAAAAAAAATCTTACCTGATTTTGGCCAAGCCAACTGGCGTATTCAAGGTCAATCTTTTTTGCAGGGATGCTGGCATCTATAAGGAGAAGCACAGACACCAGTGTCTCTCGGTTGAGGAAGTAATCTTTGGTAAACTTTTCCCAGTTAGTCCGTACTTCATGTGGTGCAGCAGCATATCTGCTCAGCTTGCATGTTGACAACAGTTAGAAACTGAAAAACAAAGCTAGCAAATATAAGGCCATCCATTATGAATTTAAACTGCAAATTTTACTCATCTCAATTTTGTTTGAGCGGCTAGACAAGTTGACAAGGCTATAAGATCGATTTTCCCCTCCCCCTATAGTTTGGTTTCCAAGAACTCAATAACTTGTGGGTTTACATAAAGTTTTTTATGCATTCATACAATCAGACATAGTATCGTGCTTAGGTGGCTCGCAACCAAGAACCAGTTATACAACAGTGCAATATATTGGCAATTTGGCATCAACCCAAATACTCTAGGAATTGATCATATATACTGTGCAAAAAGGAATGGTTCAGGTTTACTGCAACGCCATGGGATGAGAGGAGAATCAAAATTTATAATGACAGAAAATTTCTTCATCAAATCAACAGTTCTCCCATTGAAGGATCCAGAGACGATTTCTAACACAGCACTTAGGTTCTACCCATTACAACTTACTATTCAGTGTATGATACTCTGAGGTTAAGGAGAATAAGAACTAGGAAGTTTGATCCTATTTTTTCATTAATGAGACAAGCATGTATACACACCTTGTGGCTATACAGGTAAGAAATAGGAGACCATCACTAGGTAGATAATGCTGATGAACGGAAATTAGCAAATGACTGTGAATAATGAAATTCTATAAATCAACAAATGCACAAAACAAACTTGCAAAGGACTTCATTGTGCATTGCCGTGAAAGTTAAAGATAAGCATCAAACTGAAATCAACAAGATTGTGATTAAAATTACTGTTATTGTGTAAGAATCTTTTGCACTAGAAGATTTGATACATAAGACTCGCCTAGTGGTTTATGCTAATTCTAAATGTTGTTAATGATCAAAGATTACATTGGCATTGATTAGGCTTGTGGCAAGGTTTCTGCTTTAGTGTCTTCCCGGTGAAATGATTGACCAAACCTCCACTAAGAAAATGAATTGCAAGCACAATCTTGACGCAGAAGATATTTCTCTGTGGTGAGCCTGATATTTTGTTTAGTCAACGACCACTCCATCACTTGACCGTTGGTTAAAAGACCACTAGTTCAATCCAAAGAAATAGTTGTTAAAAGCAAATGAATAATCATGTATATCTTGATAGGCTAAGTTTCAAATTAAATTAGAAAACTAAAATAAGTAATCAAAAGGTTGATGTAAGTATAAAACACATGCAGGAGAAAAAAGAGTAACTTTCCAAGCACGCAACCAGTACGATCATAAGTAGTATAATAAGAATACCAACAGTTCAAAGTTGAGAGTTCGACCTTACCCATATCCAGGCAAATCCACAAGGTACCAACCATCATTTATCCGAAAATGATTGATGCATTGTGTTTTACCTGCAATTCCAGATAACATTCTTGCGTAAATCATATCATCTTTATGCAAATATTAGAATTTCAATACAGCAGTGTTGCAAACTCAATCATTACAACAACATGAAACTACATTTGATAAATTCAGGAACAAGATGTAAAATGTAAACCATAAAAACATTCCAGTAAAGAGCACGATGCCGGTTAATTTAGGAAAAAAAATGCTGAATGGCATTAGTACGTATCTTTGGATGTTCCTATATGCTCATAAACCCTAAACCCTAATCAAACAAGAACGAAGTGCAGACCTAAAACTTCCATCAACCAAAATAGAATCGAGGAGAAACAGAAGTTGCAATCGACCGACCGGGCTTCTTGGAGGTAAGAGCGAGGCGCTTCCTTCGGACGAGAGAATTTAGAAGAGAGGATTTGCCGACGTTGGAGCGGCCGACGAGGGCGAACTCGGGGAGGCCGTCTGCGGGGCAGTCCTCTGTACGGACACTGCTCTTCACGAACTCGGCGGTGGTCACCTGGGCGTCCCGCGCGTAGGGGCCGAGCACGATATTAGACCCTTTCAGCACTCTCCCGAGGACCGCCGCCGCGGACCTCTCCGGTAGTTCGACCTCCGGCGGGACGAAGAGCTTCTCGAGGGGGATCTGGATCTGGATCTGGTGGTCCTCGTCGGTGTCGAGCAAGGATTCCGAGGGGGCGGAGACGGGCACGGCGAGAGGGGATCTGGGAGCGAAGGAGGCCGAGTGGGAGAAGGGGGAGGCGACGGTGGTATTCTTGTTGGGAAAGAGAAGGAGATGCGCGTAGACGGAAGGCGGCGGCGGGTTGGAGGTGGGGATAGGGAAGACGAAGCGGGGGAGGATGCGGCAACGGAGGAGCATCGTCGTCTTGCGCTGCGCCGTGGCAAGCAAGACCCGAGATGGCTCCCTCACAGATAAAATCGGGTGGAGAGAGAATAGGCTGTCGGACAGAAACCAAACCCAACTACAAGTGGGTTCGGGTCTGAGTGGCCTGGATGCCTACCGGTTCCGATTCGTACCGGCTCGTACCTCCCCCACTTGTAACCGCGCTGCAAGCACGCGAAATCTCTAGTCATACATGTGAATTGAGCTTTTCCCAAGGATCGAACAACTTAGATTGGCAAGCAAGAAAATTTTTATTTGAATCATTCGACATCTCCCAGCATTTATTTATTTTTTTTCTTTTTATTAGACATGAAATTTTTCCTGAGGTATCGTTCTTGGTGCAATCAGGTACTCTTCCAAAACTGAGTTTGCAGTCAGAAGTTTTTCA
The DNA here is from genome assembly GCA_006176705.1 of Cocos nucifera. Lineage (NCBI taxonomy): Eukaryota > Viridiplantae > Streptophyta > Magnoliopsida > Arecales > Arecaceae > Cocos > Cocos nucifera. The sequence continues at coordinate 462,949 of QRFJ01000039.1, forward strand.
CGAAGCAATCAGGATGCAGCTGCAAAAGATGGCTGGAAACAGTTTAAGTTGGCGTTAACGCATACCTGACCTAGCAATTTTAGAGATATTAAATCAATCGGTCAATTAAATGGTATTTACATGCCCATCCACAAGTATCTTCTTGCCTGCTGAAGACGAGATACCAAGGCAGGTAAAAGAAATGGAAAGAAAGGCTTTGGTTTTTCTTTACAAGAAGGCTAAGTATAATTTTGTTTGAGGTTATCAATAGTGGCTCATCCCATGCCCCACGTAATTTGTGAATAAGTTGATTTCAGAAGCAGCCCAGGAAGCCCAGTTCACTGCAGTACCAAAGAAGAGCTCCCAAAACCAGAGATCCAGTGCAAGGACTGATGAGAATATAAACAAAGCCAGCGTCTGGTATCTGTTCAGAGGCCAACCTGATAGCTTGGCCAATGTCCTAAGGAACGGGAGAGACTTGCTATCAAGCTCTCGGTTCCTTATGGACCAAGCTGTTATCCAGTGCACTCCACAGGGTACCATGTCAAACTCTTCACGTAATCGTCTTCCCAAGTCTGGCATATGCCCACCTCCATACAGCACAGCTATTCTCTTGTTCCCACAGTCTATCGCTCTATGCAACGCCTCAGTGGCAACTCTGTTCCTTTCGCCAATTATAACTGATTTCTCCTCGAGGGCTGCAGTTATAGCTGTGAACCTTCACAAATAAACTCCAAACAGTTCACATCAGTAAACATTCTCATGAAACTACAGTAACATTTCAGACTGTCCTAGCAAGTGGAAAATCAGCTTTACATTTGAAATATCAGATGGAAAATAATATAGCTGTCAAACTCACACATTCGGTTCTTTTAATTGGCACAATCTTAAGACAGAAGTGCAATGGTTTGTCACTAGCGAAATTATTCAGTAGTTTCTCTTTCAGGGCTCTGCGAATATTAAGGAAGCTAATGATGCCTTGATGTGTGCAAATTTCTTCCAAATTGGAAGAACTTTTATTGCAGAGAACTTTGTCAAAGAAGGGATTTTACGAGGACAAAGCATATGTCAGTGGACGAAAAAGGAATTCTCAGCACCTATATTATCAAGAGTTTACTTGGGCTCTATATGATGTTTGATTTTTGAGAACAAAAGCTGCTAAATCACACTTATTAGATGTGTATCTTAGCTTATCACTTGAACATCCCTATGTAAGATATAGAGGCCCATAGTAGATAGAGAATGACTGTTACAGTCTAGGAGTGAGTGATATGTGCAACAAGAAAATCAAGGATTGATGAAGTTTGGAAGTGCATCCATCATGATGGGGGACTTGGGTCCATTGACTCCATTTTCTCGGTTTAATTTTCCAATTTCTGCTCTGCTCCATACTTTCTTTCTGCTTGGTGCCCCTCTTCTCCTGATCATCTTGTTAACATATGGTGGAATATCATCTTTGATCCTTTGTACTCTATTCTCGGCTGTTTTAATTTAATGATATTTTTCACAGCCTATTTTTTCAGGGAAAGAAATCTAACTCAGGATTCCTAATGATAAATGACGTGGTGTTCTAAAAGGAGTGCAGTAATTTCCTCAAGAGAGCACTTGGTTCAGGCATAAAGCAGGCACAAGGCTTGGAATAAGTCTTATGCCTGCCAAACAGCATTTAAACAGCAGGTACAAGGAATAGTTATGCCAGTCAAACTTGCTTATGACAGGCATATCCATTCCATGGGAGAGATGTCATAGGCTATTCCTAGGCATAAAAGTGTAATTTCTGCTACTTTTTACTTTCCTATGGACAAAAAACATTTTTTGCCCATTTGAAAGTTATTCCAAAAGAAAAAAACCAAATGGAAATTGGAATAACTTGCATCATAAATATTCCTAGAGGCATAACTTTTGCTATTCCCATTATTCCTGAACAAAATGAAGCCTAAAAGCTTTTTTAAAAAAAGAAGGGGGGGTTCCTAATTAGTAAAAGCATCTCCTATATGGAAACAAGCATATTCAGACACATGAACATTAAAACAGTATGAAGGATAACTTTGAAGCACTGATGCACAAACTCTTTCTTGTGCTAGGCTGCAACAATAATGAATGCATATGCAGGATAAAATGCTATACCTATATTTGTTATACAAGCTAGAACTGACATGTGCGGTCAAGCACTGATATGTAGAAATAGATGTTCTTTGTTTCCATACATGGACATGTCAACAGGGTACGTAATGCATAATACACGCATGTGTAATCATGTGGCAAGAATAGCAATATTCCAAGGAAGCCACCTCATTCAGCACTAACATTTGAGAGAACTAATTTACTTCCAGGCCAACAAGTGAAGGCAGAATATGGTCCATGAACTGATAGGCCCATAAGTCAACATGCTCTGCTGCAATTTACCAAATACAAAAAACTAAACCTCATAAAGAATATAATTATGTTTTCATAGGAAAGGGTCAGGAATAATTATGATAAAAGAAGAATAGCAACTTCTCAGCTAGTGTTGTGACCAACGTTTGACAGAGCGCATTTCAATTAGCAGATGGCAGCTCTGGCACTTCTGAATTATGTCAGAATACTTTGAAGCAATTAAAACTGGCTTCATATAACTATAAAGGGGAAATATCGGTGTTGTTAAAGGTGCACCTGAGGTGGTAAGCATTCCCAAGAAACTTAGTGCCTCACCCATCAAAATGTGTGCATTGCATACACTCCGCTGAGGCACTTAGATGTTAAGAAAAGGAGCACCTTCTTGATTGCCTCTTTTTTTTCTTTTTTTCTTTTTTTTGTGGGTGTGGGGTGGGGAGGGGGGCCAGCGGGGGTTCATGTGCATGTTGCCATGGTCAACTTCTGGGTTCCACCAGATACATCATGTATGTATATCTATGAGAATGCTTGTATGTATATGCAAATACATATACACATGTCTGTGTACACACATATGTCCACATACACGTGTACACATATGCACACACTTACATGCATACATATGTATATCACATGTCCTCACACATACAGTCTTACTTTGCTAAGGACTCACTTTGTGCTTAGGTTCCAAGAGAACTTTGGTGCATTGGTGTGCTTTGAGCCTTTGACAACTTTGAGAAATATGAAAAAATGTTTCAAAAAATATGAAGAAGAAGAAGCAAACTTGGATAAGATCGACTGAATTTGGACTTAGATTCGATCAGGTCAAAATTGAACAATGAGGGCCCTACATCGATAATCTAAGCCAGTAGATGTGATCTATTATCTTAAAACTGTCTGTACACCAAAAATCATATGATTTGAAGACACCTATCCTATGCATCAAATGATCAAAAAATACGACTAATTCAATTTTATTTAGACTGTCCATTTTTTGACTACTTGATGCATAAGCTAAAGATCTCCAAATTATATGATTTTTTGTATGCAAGCAGTTTTGAGATAATAGATCACATTCAATGGCTTGGATCGTTGACGTAAAATCCCTATTATAGAGTTTTGATCTGACCGGATCTAAGTCCAAATCCGTTCGACCTGACTCTAGCCTGACTCAAAAGAAAAAAAGAAACTATTAAAATAGTTAGACCTAAGTGAAATGCTTCCACCTAAGTTCGTTGTCTCTGTGCATGCTCTAATTGTCATTCCTCATTCTAACTCTTCCCAAGAATACGAGTTCTAGTATGCGCAACTAACAATAATACAAATGTTGGCTATCATGGAATATATATAACCATTGTGCATGAAGAATTAACATATTTTCTATCTTCCATAATCTAAATGGTAGTTATGAAAGAATCAAGATCGAAGTTCTAGAAAGGATGGCTGGTGCAACATTTGTAAATTCACTGGCAAGTAAGTTACAAGTTTTCTAGCTTGTGTAGTGTGTCCTGGGACTATGAGTGAATAAAGTCATATTAGTTTTTTGAGTTCTTCTTTGGATATACAATCTTATCCTTGTCATAAAATATGAGATGTAGTTCTGCAAGCAGACAAGTTGTGTGCAATCCTTCCTTTACGTGGAAGGTTTGCACACGCTATATCTAATTTTTAGTAAAATCTCATCAATGTGAGAAAAAAAAATTGACGGTAGTATAAGCATGGGATAAGCAGTAACAATTATACTATATGCAATATACATAAACTATAAAAAATTAACAAGCAACAAATGTTAGTTTGCATGTAAGAAATGCAAATTTGACCTCCTCTCTGCCAAAGATTCAAAGATAGACAATAAAGAACATCAATTGTGGGTAGCTTTGTAACAGAGCCCTACAGATGGAGTAAGACTCTAGATTTCAGATTCAAGGAGCTGTACACGAAGGCAATGGATCTGTATGTTTATGACAGTAGAGAGGAGGCAAGTACTCACTCTGAAGTTAGCCGCTTGGCCAGGAAAATCTTCATTGCAGCTCCAAAATCCAGCCTTGATAGTGCTTCTAGCTCAGGGTTTTCTGCAGTCTGGCTTTCCAAAGGTGCACAAACGTTGCTGATGATAAAAAGTCCAACAAGTGGCATGGGTAGCACCCGAGAAGCCCAAAGTAGCTTTGATCTCCAAGGACCAAGATCATCTCGTATAGAAGCTGGTTGGACGAATGCTTTTGTGGATTTGAGAGTCATGTCTTTTGCAAATGTGAAAAAGCTTTCACCTCTTTCAAGCTAGAGGAAATCAATGACAGGTTTTAGTTGAATTGACATATTCAGTTGTTAGCAACCAAACCATCATCAAATTTTTCAAAAATTAGTAAATAGCAGTTTTGAGACAAACATGTACATTTATATACTAGAAAGAATATGCATTATCTAAGTTACGGACACACTCAGGTGATAAGGAAGTAACATGAATGCTGGAAATTTTTTAATTAAACAACCAGAACCCTCTAAAATAGAAAACAGAATCTTATGGGAGCCACAATAATGAAAAGATTTTAAGTTCTGCACTTACTAAAAGGTGGGGTAAGAATTGAAGAAACAGATAAACAAGAGGGAGGAATTAAGAAAGGCAAAGCACCTGAAGTAGCTTGAAAGTCTCATAGTCAAGGTCTGCATGATGCCAATTTTCACCCTCATAATTAAGACAATCTAACTGGAAATCCAGCGAAAGAATTTGAGCCATCTGCCTTTGAATGAATCCAAGAATATTGAAGCCCTTAGAACGTGATGTTTTGGGCCTCTTAGTAAATACTGAGTTTCTCCTACTCTCCAGGTTCTCCCTGCTTGTCACCATCTCATAGAGGACACAGTCGTAAAGTTCAAGGCCTTTTTGCAGGGTCTCAAAGTACCTGCATGTGTCAGTAACAACCCAATCTCAATTATGTTGGAAGCTGATGAAAGAATATATTCAACTTAAGTCTCACATAAAGTTCAATCTTAAATGCAGCAAACAGAGTAACTTGTTCATTAGGGTGGCTTTGGCATAGGTATCTCCTCATTACAAAGTCTGTAGGGTGTGAAATTATTCTCAGAATCCTGCAGTCAAGTTTGTTGTACACAACATCAAGGCCAAGCAAAAGACAATATGGTGACACCAAACATTGTGGGAAGCTTCCACAAGATAATTTACAGGATTCTCAGACGTGTGCTTTTTTAGGCATACCATTCTAAAAAGCATCATATGGCCTCCCTTAAGGTTAAGCATATCGTTGCTATGCTTGTAGCAATTCCAAGCACAAGGGCAATACCAAGTCTCTTTGACAACTTGGACAAAATGCTATGACTTTCTTTTCTATTTTCTTGCCATTATGGGTGAAATCTGGATTCACTGAAAACCGTAAGTCTAGAGATCTAGCATCTTCAGGTCTTCAAAGACTTTCAAGAAAATTTTTGCAACTCCAGAATATTTCATTTTCATGTAAAGGCACCAATAGCATATGAAATTTGTTTGCTAAATAAACCTAAAGGAACCCAGTGAAGGAACCGACCAGGGGACCTGGAAAAGGAAACGAAAATACGGATGAAGCAACTCATCACGCTACTATATACTAACAAATGGAGATTAGATGAAAAAAGTTTGGTTTATCTTCCCCCAAAGGAACACAGCAATATGAGTCACAATACTAGTGATCATGAGATGAACATCTTGAAGATGGGAAATGATCAGATAAATGCTTGTTAAAACTAGGAAGAGTAGGGTAAAAAATTAGTGCATCTGAGACAAAGGACTCGCAATAATAGGGTATGAAGCGGCACAAAATGGAATGAAGGAAAAAATGAGAACACTATTTTAAGTAGATGGGTTCTTAGTTCAAGTATCAAAACTTCCAGACAATATACAGCTGCAAATAAAAGGACGACCTAATGAGTCAGATATACACAGCCTTAACCCCAACCCATGACACCGAGCTCAAAATGGAGCAACCTTACCATTGCGGCAGCTCACCCTCAGTACGCAGTCGTAAATGTTTCATCATAACCATCAGGATCAAGTTTTCTTCTTTCATTCCAGCTTCTTTCTTCTTTTGATGTAAAGATTTCATTTCTAAGAAAGATATATAGATTTTTTTTAAATTGCAAAAACCTCTATAATCTACAAAAGAAAATTTAAGTCAAGCCAACGAACTCTTTGTCTGCAATGTGGATCGTCGATATCAAATCCACCTGCAAAGACGAAAAAAATACAAAACAATAACTAAAGAAGATGAAGATGAAGATGAAGAAACTGAAGACGAGCGGGGACAGAATAGCAAGATCCTGGCAAGTACCTGGAGAAATGGATCGAGTAATGACCACGGAAACCTCTTTCGATGGCTGACAACGGCCGTCTGCAGCTCGCCGCCGCCATCGCCGCCGCCCCCCTCGCCCTTTCTGAATCTCATGAAAGCCGAGATGGAATTGTTCTCCAGGAACTGCTCCGCTCCAGCGGGATCATCATCGATCGCAGCGGAAAGCTTCGCCATCACTCTTGCCTTCGGATAATTTATCCGGCGGGAAGAAGAAAACCACGAAGATAGAGAGTAGAGCAATGGCCGGGGATTTAGGGGTCCATCGATTCGCAAGGAGCGAGGGAATGAGATCGATAGAACCGATGAAGCGTCGAAAGGGGATTTGGACGGGAACGGAGAGAGAGATGAGGAGTAGGGCACGAAGGAAAGAGAGGCAGACACCATTGCTCTCCCCTCGCCGCGAGAGTGACCGAGAGAAGGGCGGAAGAGAAAAGCCGGGAGTGGAGAAGGGATCCTTGTGGTCGCGTTCTCCCACACGCGAACGCAAGCGAAGGAGCTTGATTCCTAATTCCTATCACCACGAGGTAACGTCACTCCCACACTCCTGGTGCAAAAGGAGGAGGCGTGTAGCGGCAGGCTCACACGGAATCATCCGTTGATGGCCCGAAATCGTATAACCATTGGATTTTTATAATTTGCAATATTGGCCATGAGTTATCAGACAGAGGAACTTTGTTTCTGGATCTTGCATCAACTATTATGCGTACAGACGGTCATCAAAAAATGGAAGGCCATAAAAATAAAATCCTCATTTGGCTCTTAGCACATCGCGCTAGCCATGACATCCTATATTTAGATGCATGGAATACTTGACCTCGAGATATAATAGTGATGCTGCTACAAGATCATTTGAATTTGGGGCATATTTGGTTTACGATAAAAATTAAAATTAAATCAAAATAAATTAGAATAAAAATTAAAATAATTATATTTTTTAAAATATTTAATTTGTAATTGGAATTGGAATTGAAATTGGATTTAGGGGATTAAGACATTTTTATTCTCCCCTGGGATTTGGTTCGGAGGCATTCTTTTCTATATTCCAATCAGCTTTGTCAAAATCTGGGGTGCCCTGATTATAGTTTGTATTGTTCTGTTCTTCTACGTCTCTTGATGCTGTTTCTGCCGGTTGAAGTGATGGAATATGGAGTGGTCTGACATAACCCCGCTAGCATTTGAGAACTCTGACAAAATACAGGACATGTACAGAGGATACAAGCTGTACGGTTGCAATGAAGCCTATGGTTCAAAGTCTCTTTCGCATTCATGGGCAATGGATCTACTACGTCTCTACTCATCGCCTGTCGCTGTTCCTCCGTTCTCCGTGAACATTTCTCAGACAATCAGGACGATACAACCGGGATACAACTTGTATCCATACATGAAGCTGTCCTTGCAAGGTCATCATTGAGCATAAAATTGTTGCAATATTTTCCACGGTGTAGTCGTTGAAGTTTTTTGTTATCCTCCTGTAGTGTGCTTGGTTTGCAGAAACTCCATGCTGCATTAGCTTGAGGTGGCCAGCAAATGTAACCACAATTTTTCCACCTTCCATTGCTGATATATCATTGCCTCCTGTTGGGGGTGATAAAGATCATAAGTATAATTATATTAAAGATAAATTTTACCTTGTATATTAATTAAAATTGATAATAATTCAATAATATTAAATTCAATAAATATAAATAAATTAAGTACAAAAATATTAGATTTATGCTGTAAAATTTTTACTATATAAAATAATAAAATTAACATGAATTTTTTCTAAATCAAATAGAGGCTCTACAAATATATGTGATCAAGAACAAATTTCGACTCAAAAAATAAAATAATCATGATCAATAAAGTGGATATCAACAAAAAAATATGGATAAATCTCATCAAATAAATAGATACCTAAAATAATTTTTGAAGTGGATTTTTCAATGATCAGAACCGCTCAACTTGTAGCTCTCGATGTCAGAAACAGCATATTAAAATTTTATCAAAATCGGATCATGATCAACCATCCGATCATCTGATAAAATAATCAAATCTATCCTTTTTGCAACGTCGCTGGGATTTCTTTGGCTTCCGCACGTCTCGGCCTTTTTTTTTTCTATTTTCTAACAACCAAGACGTGGCTCCCCTTTTAAAGGTAAGAAGGATGAGTCCGTTTTGGACTCTCCTTACTCCCTCTCTTTTTATTTTGTTGCGGATCCAGCACATAGGCAAGACACCACAACAAATCTCCTCCTCATGCCCATGTGGAGAGGACCAATAAATGGCTCTACAGATTGCAAACTTCTCTATAGGCAATGACTTAGTAAGCATATCTAAAGCATTGTCATTTATATGAACATTTTCTAGTTGTAACAATTTCATCTCCAAAGCATCCCGTATCCAATAATACCTCACATCAATATGCTTCGACCTCGAATGAAAAGTCGGATTCTTGCTGAGATGAATTGCACTCTAACTATCACAATACCGGATATTTTTTTTTTGCCTCAGACCAAGTTCTTAAAGAAACTTCTTCATCCACAATAACTCCTTGCTGGCTTCTATCACTGCAATATACTCTGCCTCTGTAGTGGACAAAGCAACACATTTCTATAGTTTAGATTGTCATGAGATAGCTGTCTCTAAAAAAGTCATCAAGTATCTCGATATAGATTTTCTAGAATCAACATCACATATTATGTCTGCATCTGTATATCCATTCAATATGGGTTTATCTGTATCAAAACACAAACATACTCTTGAAGTATCTCTGAGATACCTGAGAATCCACTTTACTGCAGTCCAATGCTCATTTCCAGAATTAAAGAAAAATCGACTGACAATACCAACAGCATGAGTAATATCTGACCTAGTGCACACCATGGTGTACATCAAACTGCCATCTGCGGATGCATAAGGAATCTTCTGCATCTCTCCTTTTTCTTTCTCACTAGCAGGACATTGTTTGGAGCTTAATCTGAAATGACCTGCAAGTGGAAAGCTAATTAGTTTAGAGTTGCTCATCTAGAACCTCTCTAGTATTTTTATATATCTCTCCTGTGATAGCCACAGTCTTCTATTTTTTTTGTCACGGATAATTATCATACCAAGTTACTACTTTGCTGGTCCCAAATCTTTCATAGCAAAGTATTTACTCAATTCAGTCTTCAAGCTCTGAATCCTCTTGGCATCATGATCAATAATCAGCATGTTATCAACGTATAATAGAAGAATGATGATCATCACTGAATTTTTTCATAAATACACAATGGTCAGAAGTGGTTCTGCTGTATCCATGATCTACCATGAAGGAATCAAATTTCTTATACCACTATCGAGGAGCTTGTTTCAAACCATACAAGTTCTTCTTCAATCTGCATACCAGATTTTCCTTGCCTTTAGCTATGAATCCCTTTGGCTGCTCTATATAAATTTCCTCTTCAAGGTCACTATGAAGAAATGTTGTCTTTACATCAAGTTGCTTAATCTCCAATTTCAGACTAGCTGCTAAACCAAGAACGACTCGGATCGAAGACATCTTGACCATGGGTGAAAAAATCTCCTCAAAGTCAATACCCTTCTTCTAACCAAAACCTTTCACAACCAGTCTTACCTTGTACCTTGATTGTGAGCTGTGTTCTCTTGTTTTGAGTCTGAACACTTATTTATTCTTAAGTACTCTCTTCTCCTTGGGCAACTCCACTGTTGGTGCAGAAATCCGTCACCGCCGGAGGTCGCCGCAATCGAGGCCGCTGGAAGCCGCCGGGGACCTGCAAAACGAAGTCCCGCTCGGAATCGGTGGGGTGGTGGCTCCGGCAGGACCCTCCGACGGTCAAGTTAGTTTCCGACCAACAGTAATGGAGTGCTCGGAATGAGTTCCGGAGCTTAGAGATATGGAGGAGAGCTTAGAGAGCTTAGAGAGCCGAGAGTTCAGAGAGCTTAGAGAGCCGAGAGTTCAGAGAGCTTAGCCTTAGTATGTCGGGAGGGGTCCTTTTATAGCGGAGCTTAGTTGATGGTGACGGCTGTGCCGTCTGGCAGAGAGTCGTCGGGCAGCATGGAGCTTGGTGGTGACAACTGCAGCCGCGTGCTGGCGGACCGCTCGAGGTTCGGCGGAGTCAGTCCCACTGGTGCCGTGTGCGGCGGATTGAGGGTGACAGCCATCGCCGCCTGGCAGTGGGTCGCTATCGCCCGCGGCGGACTGACCGATGGTACGGCGGACTGACTGATAGTGATGGTTGCAGAGCTTGCCGAATGATGGGTTGAAGGCCTTCGTCGTGTGCCCATTTCGTGGGAGTTCGGGCTCCTGAAGAGGAAGATGGGAGGGAGTTCGGCTCCCATAGGCGTCTGGCAAGAGGTATGCAGCTAAGGCTCGTCCGCAGAAGAGTTCGGCTGCTGAGAAGTCGAAGCTCGGCCGTCTGGGGTTCGGCCGGCTGTTGGGCTTGGGCTGAGGCTTGGACACTCGAGAGTTCGGTAGGAGCTCGGTCGGCCGAAGTTTGATGAGGGCGACCGCTGAGGAGTTCGGCCCAGTGACGACTGCTGGGGAGTTCGGGCGCCGAGATGACTGCATTGAAGCTCGGCCGCATGGAGTCGGCCCGAAGGAGTTCGGCCGCTGAGAGGTTCGAAGGAGCTCGGTTGGCCAGTTGAAGGACTTCGGTTGCTGGTTGGTTCGGCCAGGGCTCGCCTGGGGTCGGTCCGAAGGGGTTCGGCCACTTGGGCTCCGAAGGAGTTCGGCTGCATGGGCTCGCCTGGGGTCGGTCCGAAGGAGTTCGGCCGTGGGGTCCGAAGGAGTTCGGCAGCTAGGTAGTTCGGCCCGGACCTTGGCGCAGGGGAGTTCGGCCTCTAGGCAGTTCGGCCGTGGTAGGGGCTCGGCCTGGCGCCTGGCGCTATAGCTCTTCAGCGGCTACTGGTTACATTGGGCTGAGCGTCGGGCAGGGCTTCGGCAGGAGCGGGATTTATCCCCAACAATAGCCCCCCCACTCCCGAGTTCAAAAATTGAAGGAAGGGAGTACCAAGAACAGGCGACTGCCGAAGTCTTCTTCCAGGCTCCGCATTTGTTGCATCTGAAGCTCGGGGAGGTCTCATCTCCAGCCAAAATTGACGCTGAAGTTGAGGCTGAGGCTTGGGGGAGACCTCATCTTCAGTCGATGTTTGGAGTTGAAATGGAACTCGTTTCCGGCTAAAGTCGATGAAGCTGATGTTGAAGCCGAAGTAAGACTCGCCTCCTTCGGTCGAGGTCGGATTTGAGCTCCTCGGGGGCGACATTATCTTCGTCAGTTGAAGTCGACTCGAGGGAGACCTCCTATCTTGCAGCCGAGGTTGAAGTGCGCGCTCGGGGGAGATCTTATCTCCTACGGCCGAGCTTCCCTCGGGGGAGATCTTATCTCCTGCGGCCGAAGTGAAGTGCGCGCTCGGGGGAGATCTTATCTCCTGCAGCCGAAGTGAAGTGCGCGCTCGGGGGAGATCTTATCTCCTGCAGCCGAGCTTCTCTCGGGGGAGATCTTATCTCCTGCAGCCGAAGTGAAGTGCGCGCTCGGGGAGGTCTTATCTCCTGCAGCCGAGCTTCTCTCGGGGGAGATCTTATCTCCTGCAGCCGAGGTTGGCGCTCGTGTTAGGACGAGGTTCTCCTCCTGTTCCTAACCGAGGTTGTTTCGGTCGCTCGGGAGAGATCTTATCTCTAGCCGAGGTTGTCAACGGTCGCTCGGGAGAGATCTTATCTCTAGCCGAGGTTGGTGCTCGTGTTAGGACGAGGTTCTCCTCCTGTTCCTAACCGAGGTTGTTTCGGTCGCTCGGGAGAGATCTTATCTCTAGCCGAGGTTGTCAACGGTCGCTCGGGAGAGATCTTATCTCTAGCCGAGGTTGGTGCTCGTGTTAGGACGAGGTTCTCCTCCTGTTCCTAACCGAGGTTGTTCGGTCGCTCGGGAGAGATCTTATCTCTAGCCGAGGTTGGTGCTCGTGTTAGGACGAGGTTCTCCTCCTGTTCCTAACCGAGGTTGTTCACGGTCGCTCGGGAGAGATCTTATCTCTAGCCGAGGTTGTCAACGGTCGCTCGGGAGAGATCTTATCTCTAGCCGAGGTTGATGTGCGCGCTCGGGGGAGATCTTATCTCCTGCGGCCGAGCTTCTCTCGGGGAGATCTTATCTCCTGCAGCCGAGGTTGGTGCTCGTGTTAGGACGAGGTTCTCCTCCTGTTCCTAACCGAGGTTGTTCACGGTCGCTCGGGAGAGATCTTATCTCTAGCCGAGGTTGGTGCTCGTGTTAGGACGAGGTTCTCCTCCTGTTCCTAACCGAGGTTGTTCGGTCGCTCGGGAGAGATCTTATCTCTAGCCGAGGTTGTCAACGGTCGCTCGGGAGAGATCTTATCTCTAGCCGAGGTTGATGTGCGCGCTCGGGGGAGATCTTATCTCCTCTCGAGCTCGGGAGAGATCTTATCTCTAGCCGAGGTTGGTGCTCGTGTTAGGACGAGGTTCTCCTCCTGTTCCTAACCGAGGTTGTTCACGGTCGCTCGGGAGAGATCTTATCTCTAGCCGAGGTTGGTGCTCGTGTTAGGACGAGGTTCTCCTCCTGTTCCTAACCGAGTTGTTTCGGTCGCTCGGGAGAGATCTTATCTCTAGCCGAGGTTGGTGCTCGTGTTAGGACGAGGTTCTCCTCCTGTTCCTAACCGAGGTTGTTCACGGTCGCTCGGGAGAGATCTTATCTCTAGCCGAGGTTGTCAACGGTCGCTCGGGAGAGATCTTATCTCTAGCCGAGGTTGAAGTGCGCGCTCGGGGGAGATCTTATCTCCTACGGCCGAGCTTCTCTCGGGGGAGATCTTATCTCCTGCGGCCGAGGTGCGCGCTCGGGGGAGATCTTATCTCCTGCGGCCGAGCTTGTTGCTCGCGTTAGGACGAGGTTCTCCTCCTGTTCCTAACGCGGCGATTATTGACTGCTGCTCTCCTGTCATCGCATAGTTTTCGCATCCAGAAATAATATTTGCAGAGGGGAGAATTTTACCGAAGGGAAATCGTGGACAGCGCGCTCTCGTTTGAGGGGTCGACGGGGTGTTGTTCCTCGGAGCTCCTCGAGCAGCAAGTCCCGTCCAGACGACCTCCTCTATCTCCTGCCGGCCTTCATAATTTGGACCATGCTTCTCTTGACTTTGTCGCTGGGGATGACAATCACCGATGTAGCTAGCTCCTAGCTCCTCCCCGGGGTGGCGTTGATGACGCCGCGGGACGGCCAACCTTCTTGTCTTTTCCGGTTACGGCAGTGCCTATAGCCGATCTTTCTCCTTGATCGCGCATGTTTGGAGAGGCCGTAGTCCTTCAGGTCTTGGCGGTTGGCTCTTAACTTTGCCGAGAATTCGAGTTAGAGGAGCGGGTCGTAGTTGCGGAACCTTCCTGGGAGGGGGGCTTCGTTCCGTCCTTGCCGGCGCCGAACTTTATTTTGGAGGTTGAGTTGAGGAGTTCGGCTTTCCACCGAGCTTCATTTTACCTTGATGCCGAGCTTTGGGGTGAGCCCGGCTTTTCTCGCCCGAACTTCATTCCGCCTCCAGTGAACACTTTGTAGGCGGTTCCTTTGGGGGACATTCTGGAGCGTGAGTTCGGCCTTACTTGCGCCGAACTTCGTTCCACTTTCCCGCGGAAGCTTCCGCGGGAGGACTTCATACTTCTTTGTCGGAGCTTCCTCGCTGACGGGCTCATAGGTGGGTTCGGCCTTCCTCGCGCCGAACTTCATTCCGCTTCAGCGGGGGAACTTCTGCTCTCCGTTTCTCTCTTAGGGGCGATTGGGCTCCTCCCTAAGGCTGATTCCTCCGCATTTCTTCGGCAATAAGTTCCGGGGTGGACGACCTCCTCATGCTGAACTCCTCAATTTGGTGCAAGCTCTTGTTGCTGGGAGACGGCGAATCGCTGATGCACCGAGATCTTCCCAGGGGCAATGTGAATGACGCCGTAAGGTGGCCGACCTTCTTGCAGTCTCTGGCTACGGCAGCGCCCTTAGCCGATCTTTTTCTGCTTCAGGCCGGTACCGGAGGAATTTACCCAGCCGACCCGTTCTGACGAGCTCCTCAATTTCGTCTCGGAGCTGGATGCATCCCTCCGTGTCGTGGCCGTGGTCGTGATGGTAGAGGCAGTACTTATTTCGATCGCGCTTGTTTGGGGGAGATCGTAATCCTTCCGGTCTTGGCAGCTGGTGTTTTACTTCGGTGAGAATCTGGGTTCGAGGAGCGTTGAGGGGGGCATAGCGGCGGAACCTTCCGGGAGGAGGACTCCTTCGCGCCTCTTTATCAGGGCGAGTTCGAGGAGTTCGGGCCCGCCTGCTTTCGTAGGGGGTCTGCGAGTGCAGCCGAGCTTCACCCAGCTCTTCCTCGTCCGCCAGCCGGTCCTTTCTGACGAGCTCCTCATCTTTCAATTTGAAGGCTTCTTCCGCACGGGCATATCTCTCGGCTCGAGCCAGCAGGTCGGCGAAGTCCCTGGGATACCTTTTTTCCAGAGAGAACAGCAAGTTATTTTTCTGAAGGCCGCCCTTAAGTGCGGCCATCGCGACAGACTGGTCCAGGTCCCGGACTTCCAATGCCGCGGCGTTGAATCGAGTGACGTAAGTCCGGATGGATTCCCCTTGCTTCTGCTTGACGCTCATCAGGGAATCTGAACCTCGGCTCGGTCGTCGGCTGCTGATGAAGTGGGCCGCGAACCGACTGCTCATCTGGTCGAAAGAGAAGATCGTGTTGGGCTTCAACGCCGAGTACCAGTTCCTCGCTGCTCCCTTTAAGGTAGACGGGAAGGCTCGGCACAGCACGGCATCTGAAGCGCCGTGAAGCAGCATCATGGCCCGGAAGGCCCCCAGGTGATCAACCGGATCAGAAGTTCCATCGTAGCTTTCCAGTTGAGGGAGCTCGAAGGTCGGTGGAACAGGTTCTTGCATGATTTTCTGCGAGAAAGGAGGGTCTGCACAAACGTCATCACCACGCGAGGGGGGACGAAGTTCTTCAATTCGCCGGTTCATTTCCAAGAGCCTTTGGCCCAGCAGGTCCTCACGGTCTCTGATCTCCAAGGCTTTCTGGTGAGATGGGCGCGAGGCTTCACCCTTGGTCGATCCATGATCCGAACAAGGGCTCTCCCTCCTCCGCCTCTCCAATCCGGGTATCGGAGGTCGGGCTGCCCAGGCCGGTCGCTCTTGGACTGGATCATCCGACTTCGGGGAGTCCCGCGCCGGTCGGGCTGGCACTGGGACTTGTTGGTGCAGCACCGCCTGCACCGCCTCCGTGAGACCGCGAACGTGCTGGATGAGCTGGTTGAACTGCTCCGTATCCACTGCGGCTATAGACGGGGGCTGAGTCACCGGGGCCGGAGCAGGGACGGACGGACTCGGAGGGGATCGAGCCGCGGAAGCCGTCGAGCGCCGCGTCGAAGCCCTTCTGGGGGGCATTTCCTCTTTCCAGAGAAGGAATTCTGAAGAGGGAGAAGAGAGATCCGGAGCAGGGGAAGGAAATCGTCGCCGAGCACTCCTTTAAGAACAAGGGAACCTCGAAGGTTCAGGCCCTTCCTTCCCACTAGCGCCAATCTGTTGGTGCAGAAATCCGTCGCCGCCGGAGGTCGCCGCAATCGAGGCCGCTGGGCGCCGCCGGGGACCTGCAAAACGAAGTCCCGTCCGGAACCGGTGGGGTGGTGGCTCCGGCAGGACCCTCCGACGGTCAAGTTAGTTTCCGGACCAACAGTAATGGAGTGCTCGGAATGAGTTCCGGAGCTTAGAGATGTGGAGGAGAGCTTAGAGAGTCGAGAGTTCAGAGAGCTTAGCCTTAGTATGTCGGGAGGGGTCCTTTTATAGCGGAGCTTAGTTGATGGTGACGGCTGTGCCGTCTGGCAGAGAGTCGTCGGGCAGCATGATGGTGACAACTGCAGCCGCGTGCTGGCGGGCCGCTCGAGGTTCGGCGGAGTCAGTCCCACTGGTGCCGTGTGCGGCGGATTGAGGGTGACAGCCATCGCCGCCTGGCAGTGGGTCGCTATCGCCCGCGGCGGACTGACCGATGGCGGCGGACTGACTGATAGTGATGGTTGCAGAGCTTGCCGAATGAAGGGTTGAAGGCCTTCGTCGTGTGCCCATTTCGGAGGAGTTCGGGCTCCTGAAGAGGAAGATAGGAGGGAGTTCGGCTCCCATAGGCGTCTGGCAAGAGGTATGCAGCTAAGGCTCGTCCGCAGAAGAGTTCGGCTGCTGAGAAGCCGAAGCTCGGCCGTCTGGGGTTCGGCCGGCTGTTGGGCTTGGGCTGAGGCTTGGACACTTGAGAGTTCGGTAGGAGCTCGGTCGGCCGAAGTTTGATGAGGGCGACCGCTGAGGAGTTCGGCCCAGTGACGACTGCTGGAGGAGTTCGGAGTTCGCCGCTGAGAGGACTTCATTGAAGCTCGGCCGCTTGGAGTCGGCCCGAAGGAGTTCGGCCGCTGAGAGGTTCGAAGGAGCTCGGCTGGCCAGTTGAAGGACTTCGGTTGCTAGTTGGTTCGGCCAGGGCTCGCCTGGGGTCGGTCCGAAGGGGTTCGGCCCGGGTCCGAAGGAGTTCGGCTGCATGGGCTCGGCCTGGGGTCGGTCCGAAGGAGTTCGGCCGTGGGGTCCGAAGGAGTTCGGCAGCTAGGTAGTTCGGCCCGGACCTTGGCGCAGGGGAGTTCGGCCTCTAGGCAGTTCGGCCGTGGTAGGGGCTCGGCCTGGCGCCTGGCGCTATAGCTCTTCAGCGGCTACTGGTTACATTGGGCTGAGCGTCGGGCCGGGCTTCGGCAGGAGCGGGATTTATCCCCAACAACAATCAAATAATTCATGCATATCATCTCTCTGCATGCTCACACTTTCTTCGGCATGTACTGTCTAAAAATGCCCCCATCGTATATAATACCAGCGAGACTAGAAGCAACGCTCTAGTAGACCTTCTCAACTACTGTTCTGTCATTTGCTGTATAGAAGCTTGTTCACCATGCTCATCTGATGCACTGTCATCATGTATAGGCTCACCTTTTATCATATCACTATTCTCTGCAGTTTGTCTATCATCAATATCTATTCTGGCTTGAGATGTAGGAGGTAGATCAATAAATAACTCTGTAGTAGTCTCTGACTTATCTGCTTTCTTCATGTCCTCAATGGTCTGATCCTTAAAGAATACTACATCTCGACTTCTGACTAGCTTCTTCTCCACTGGATCCCATAGCCCATATCCAAACTGCTCATGTCTATACCCAAGAAAGATACACTCCTTTGACTTACTATCAAGCTTTGATCGCTCATCTCTAGGAATATGAACAAAGGTCATACATCCAAAAACTCTAAGATGGTCATAAGAAACTGATTTTTCTATCCATAACTTTTCAGGAACATCACCGTCAAGGGCATATGAAGGAGAAAGATTAATCAAGTCAACTGTAGTCCTCATAGCTTCACCCCAGAAAGAATTAGATAACTTTGAATGAGAAAGCATGCATCGGACTCTTTCAATAATAGTACGGTTCATCCTCTCTACTACTCCATTCTGCTGAGGTGTCTTTGGGATAGTTTTCTCCAATTTAATACCATGTTATCTATAGTATCTCTCAAATGGACCTCGGTATTCACCACTATTGTCTGCTCAGATATATCTCAGTTTTCTTTCCTTCTCTCTTTCAACACCGGCATGGAATTCTTTAAAGACATCGAAAATTTGGTCTTTAGATCTCAAAGCAAAGGCCCACAACTTTCGAGAATGGTCATCAATAAAAGTAACAAAATACAGTGCACCACCAAGTATCTTTGTGGTTGTAGAGCATACATCGGTGTGAATTAAGTCTAATACATGTGATTTCCTATGTGAAGGATGCTTATAAAATGAAACTTTATACTGCTTGCCATATAAACAGTGAGTGCAAGGTATTAAGTGCGTACCTTTCAAAGAAAGCAAGTTATGTCTGGATAGAGCATCAAGTCTCTTCTCACTCAGATGGCCAAGTCGTCAATGCCATAGGTCTGTGGAGATCTCTTCAATTACATTTATCTTTCCACTGCATACCTTAGCTTGTAATCTGAAAAAGCCAGCTTTCTTTCTTTTCACTATAACCAATGAACCTTTGGTGAGTTTCTATTTTCCTTCACCAAAGTAGATAGAGTAGCCCTCATCATCTAGAACACAAGTAGAAATCAGGTGTAATCGGATATTAGGAACATGTCTCACATTTCTCAATAGCAGTCTGCACCCGGTGTTTGTCTCCAAACAAACATCACTCATGCCAACAATTTGAGCTACCGCATCATTTTCCATCCTGACATACCCAAACTCATCTTTGGAGTAGGACAAGAAGAAATCTCTTCATGATGTAACATGATATGTGGCAACTGAATCAATTACCCAATTGGGTTTCTAGCATATGAGATTAATATACTCATCATCACAAGTAGTCATGACCTCATCATCAAATGCAATTGCAGTTGTACTCTATGTTTCTTCTTTCTTTCCATCACTCTTATCCTGATCCATCTTGTATTTTCTGCACTCTCTCTGAAAATGCCCCGGCTTCTTATAGTAGTAGCAGATGATACCTTTTCTGGACTTTGATCATCCTTTAAATTTTTTTTTTATCTTTCCTCTCATGCGACTCACCATCCTTTTTGTTGTAGAAAGATCTATATTTACTTCTCCCTCTCTACTCTATAACCAGTGCTTCAGAATCTGTACCTATCAAACTTTGCTCCTTACGTCTGTTTGTTTCATTTAATATACCATCCTTCACCATTATCAGGGTAAGTTTGTCATTAGCAGTGGAATTACTCAACATCACCATCAATGTCTCCCAACTATCTGATAAGAAACTCAGCAAGATTAATGCCTGCACCTCATCATCAAGAAGTAGTTTCATCGTAGCCAACTGATTCAGTATCTCTTGAAAATTATTCAAGTGCTCTGAAGCATTCTGCCCATCCTTGTACTTCAGGTTCACAAGTCTTCTGATTAGATAGACTTTATTCTGAGCATTTTTCCGCTGATATATATTCTCTAGTTTCTTCCAAATCTGATAAGCATCTGTCTCTGTGGCAACCTCATGGATGACACTCACATCAATCCACTATCTGATCATGGCCGTAGCTTTTCTGTTTATCTTTTTCACTCATCAGATTTTATATTTTTTAAAATTTTTTTCTATAATTTAATTGACTCAAATAAATCTCAATAATATAATAAATCCTCCATCATTATCCTCTACAAAGAATAATTAGATGAAGTTAATTTAACCATACTAGATTTATTCTCCATTTTAATTAGCACAGACTATACCGACTGTCCAACCTAGCTCTGATACTAGTTGTTGGAGGTAAAAAGACCACAAGTATAATTATATCTAGGATAAACTCTATCCCCATGTGCTAATTAAAATCGATCATAACTCAATAATATTAAATTCAGTAAATATAAATAAATCAAGCACAAAAATATTAGATTTATATTGTAAAACTTTTATTATATAAAATAATAGGATTAACACAAATTTTTTCTGAATTAAATAGAGGATCTACAAATATATGTCATCAAGAACAAATCTTGGCTCATAAAATAAAATAATCATCATCAATAAAATTGATATCAGCAAAAAATAAAAATAGATCTCCCCAAATAGATGAATGTCTGAAATAATTTTTTTTTAAAAATTTTTAATGATCAAAATCGCTCAATTTATAGCTCTCGATATTAAAAATAATATATTAAAATTTTATTAAAATTAAATTATAATCAACCATCTAATCAACTGATAAAATAATCAACTCTATCCTTTTTGCAATGCGGCTGAAATTTTTTTTAGCTTTCATGCGTCTCTGAATTTTTTTTTTTTTTTTTTCCTACTTCCTAACAATCCCCGTTTTGGACTCTCCTTGCTCCCTCTCTCTTTATTTTATTGTGGGTCCAGGACACCACAACACCTCCAAGCCCGAATCTCTGCCTCCTTGTTCAGGCACTAACGTATAGCCTCATTGACAAAAAGATTTCCTCCATTTGCTTTTCTATCTGCCAAAATATCTTATGTTAAAGTGCTTGTATTGTAAAATTGAATTGATTGAGCAATTAAAACACTGTTACTTTTTTTTTTTTTTAAAGGAAAAGGAGAGGGGCAAGGCCTCTCCCCATCTTTTATTAATGTGAGGAAGTTACAATGGCCAAAGGCCTTAAGAGGTGCATATGCCAATTACGGAGATAAAAACGAGACGTTTATATCTTAACAGCGTCAATTCCTCTGCAGACTACAAGGAGTCGCCTCTGAAAGCCCAACAGAATAGGGGATGGCTGAGTTAGCTTGCGGACGACGTAACTTGGACGCAAACTCCGGATAAGGCACCATGGATATCTCACAGCAAAATCCCCTCCAGCTGCTGAACTGTTTAATTGAAACAGTTGCAAATGAGGATTTCTTAGAGAGAAACACCACTGCACAAAGTTGCTGTATTTTCTTTTAATTCTCTTGCACCTCCATTCAGTTTCTAACGAGATCAATGTCCCAGGCCTTCCTATAACACCCGGGCAACCTCTGAGTTCCTTCCAAATTGCTTAGGCAAACTGGACATGGAGCATCAGATGATTAATACTTTCCAAACGAACACCACGAAGTATACAACTACCATTTCCTGGACATCGTCAGCCTGAATTCCCTTGGTGCAGTCTATCTTTTAAAGATCTTTTTCTCCTCAGGTGCTTCCGATTTCCATAATGCATTGTAGGATTTCCAAATTAGGCCTCCTGAGTTTATGAACTTATACAGGGATTTCAAAGTGAAGGAATTGTTGGCTATCAGCATCCACATAGGCGTGTCTTCCACCATAGAAAGTCCGCAATTTTCAAGCAAGGAGGTTAAGGATCTAGAGTAGGATAGTTCATCCATGTTCAGATTACTTACGGGCTCAATCAATGCTCCATAAGTGGATCTCTGATTTCCATATGGATGTAGGAACTTTTGGGTGAACCATGTCAAATTTTGGTGTCGTGTGCTTGGTTCAAAGTTTGAATGCTATTTTTTTATTATTTTATCCAATTATTCTTGCCGCTACACAACCCAGCTGCTTCAATACCAGCCACGACATTTTGCTTTGGAGCCAGGGAATACAACCCAGGAAGGGTCTTCTTTCGATCGAGGCATCCTCAAAAAATTTCACCAGTTTCCAGTCACCGACTTAAAATGCCGTGCAATTCCAGAATGCTTGTAAATATTTGTTTAAACCCCTCCAAATTGGTCGATAACCAGTAGCTGTTCCCCTCCCTCCTGGTACCAAGGATCTTCTGGAGTACCAGCTTGCAACGATACTTGCAGGCCCATCATGCAAGCAAGAAGGTATTCATTTCTAAATTCTTAACACCCAGTCTCGTCTCCGTCTTGGCTTTGCAGACATTACCAATTGACAAAATTGTAGAACCATTAACCTGTTGCCCAGACAGGTTTGGGCCTGGTTCATGGGTTTAAGGTGGCATCTTTTGCCACTTGATTTATTCGGAGTAGAGCTCCACACTGTTTCGGTCATAAATCTGTTCTAAAATTGGGATCCATATGAAGATGTCATCCGATTGATTTGGCAAAGTTACTCAGAGTTGCGACCAGTGATTTGGGGATCCAAAATTTTTCCTCCTCTCTCTCTCTCCAACAAAAAAAAACACATCAATGCGTCTCCCATGGCCTTTTACCAAAAATATCGATGTGCACATTTTCCAATACAAGGACTGGATAATGAATGGACCATGCATGGAAATCTCAAAGTCATACCACCACCGCACTAGAACCCTGTTTTCGCAGTCATGCATGTATCCTGAATCATCTCGGAGTGGATTAAACTTGCCCCCGGTTGCCTATTAATAACGTCAACCAGATCCTACCCCACCTTCTTTCTGGCTAAACTTTGCTCCTAGCATAAGTGAGATGACAAAA
Organism: Cocos nucifera; assembly: GCA_006176705.1. Classification (NCBI taxonomy): domain Eukaryota; kingdom Viridiplantae; phylum Streptophyta; class Magnoliopsida; order Arecales; family Arecaceae; genus Cocos; species Cocos nucifera. Next base: position 485,509 of record QRFJ01000039.1, read on the forward strand.
TGAGAGTCCATATCCGGTTTTTCTTCCTCTCAGGGGGCAATATCCTTGAGAAATGATACAACCGGATGACGATCGGGAACCTGAACACCGAATTCCTACACCATCGTAGGCATATAAATTGTGGCCAAGCAAGTAACAACCATACAAATTAATGCACTTCTTACCATACATCATCGATCAGGACAGTGTTAGTTCCAACATTTTCCAACAGGACCAGACGACAACATACCAAATTCTTAGATTGCAATCTTGCAACTTCCTAGTTCCGACGACCAGCGCTGTGCAAACCAGGAAAACCTCTTTCCCATGATCATCGACTGTTGACAGAACCTACAGCACTTAATCACATACATGCTCACCGGGCAGCTTGCAGAAAGACCATATCTCAGAGTTAGTCAATTAATTTTTTCAGGAATATAATTGATAACAAAAAGATCACAGATAGAGGATGGGTAATACAGCACCTTCATAATTCAAGCTAAAATACTAGTATCTTCTTTTACTTCCATCCTCTCTCATCCTCTTGAAATACTTGCATGGTTCTCTATCTTCTCCTCTTTTCGGGACAGCCTAGTGCACCGGAGATATCAGAATTGCACAAAGGCTCTTTTTGTGTCGCCGTGGTGTGTAAAAAAAATTTGGAAACAAGGAAATGATAATGAAAATGCAGTTTTTTTTTTTAAAAAAAATTATTATTTTTATTTTTTTTTGCTTTTCCAGTTTCATTGAAGTGCTTATAAATCCGAATTTAACAGAGGGTACCTTGTTGCTTAAAAATCAAGGGGGACAGGTATATAAGAGCTCTGGAACTAACCAAGAAGCAACCAGGCAAGGACCGAATTGTGAGAGATGGTACAGTACTTTGTTCCTTATATGTCCATAGCAAGCATACAGCATATGGTTGGCATGCCAGGTATAAGAAAAAGTAGTCAAAACTAACTTTTGAAAGTTTTCCATACTTATGATTTCATTTAAAATCATTTATTAACTCTTTTCTGGGTAAACAGGTCAGTTTTAGTTGCATATGTAGTACAAACATGAAAAATGGATGGAAAAACAAGTAGCACCCGTAGACATCACCATGTTAGTAGAAATGGGATTTCAATACTTGTGTCTTCATGCCAGCCTGGTTTATCAAGATAGTTCTTATGTTGCTCTCTTCCTTGAACCAGAGAACTGGTGAGCATAGAGAAGAATGAATACCAAACAGAAGTTTACCATGCAATGAGCCAGTTTTATATCAATCAACCAGAAAAAGGTATAGGATGTCTGTTACAAGGCAACCCAATATCAGCAAAGTGAACAGAGAGATTACGAAGGTTTTCGGTTGGGGTTCTGTGATTTTAATCATAATACCATGCCAAAGAGGGAACACCTAACCATGTTTTACCGTCAGACTGAAAACAAGTTTGCTCAATGTCACCCATGGAAAGAAAAGAAACCATAATTCATAAAGGAGAAAGATATTCTTCTCAAAAGCAAGAACAATATTAAGAAGTAAAGAAGTTGCAAAACCAAAATTTACAGAGGAGAAAGGTATTCCTCTCACAAACAATAACTTAAAAGGAAGTCAAAAAAAGAACCAGCCTAACATTGACGCCGCCATTTTAAACCAACAGCAGTTTTCACCCATACCCTCTTCTAAGAAGATTGCAGTGGTACAATTTTTCACAAGGCAGAGAACCATCTTTGAAAGCTTAATTACCATTAGGGTATGGAGCTTATTGCTGAAACATGACAAAATGAATGGTACCAGAAAAATGATAATGATGGCTAGCAAGTAAACCAACAATAGCAAAATCAACTGATGCAGTGTTTCTACATTTTGCTTGACAAAAGTTCATGGGCATACAGAAAATGGACCTCATATAATTCATCAAATTATTGAAAAAATATTCTGAGAAAATAAACACCTTATTACAGAGACAATTAGCATCATTGCCCAATTCAAACTGTACAAGTCTTCAATATAATCAGGCTCTTGCTGAAACATTTCATATATTAACACACCAACAGTAACAGATAGATATAGCCCTCTTTCATTCAAAGAACATCAGTAATAACGAAAACCAAATCTGAATGCTTTTGTCTTGGCTGAAACTGATTCAAACCAGATGAAATCGGAGGACTAACTAGCAGTTTTGTATAGTCTAATTCTTTTTTGAGAAGAATTTGTATTGTCTAATGCATACGAACATTTTCAGTTGAAAACACCAATTAAGCCATATACCAACTGGAATGGCTCAAAGTTCCAAATCCTTCACATTCAACAGAACCACAAATCAACAATACAGAAGAAGAAAATAGTAACAATCATATCAAGCAGTACTCAGTCAAGAACTAGTAGAATTTTATTGCACAAAAAAAAAAAAAAAAAAAAAAAAAAGAAGCAATTCAACCATGTAATCTTCACACACACACACACACACACACACACACACACACAAAAAAAAGAAAAAAAAAGAGCCAAACAAACAAACAAAAACAAAAACAAAAACAAAAACAAAACAAAACAAAAAAAACATAGAATGAAGAGAAAAACGTTAACCAGACATCTCATTGCGATATTAAACAGCGATACCAACAAAATCATACTTCCACTCAAGATTGACATTATCATCACGGATTAAAGATAGAAAAGAATTCTAACTTTAACTAAAGTACAATATGGGCATCAACCATTCAGTACATTGGAAGCTGAATTATAGCATTATGAGAAGAAGCAAAACCCTAAATTTTCAAGTATTTTCCACAGTCAATCACAACCCATCTAATAAAAAATTACACATAAGGCAATTCTTTTGGATCAAAATTACAAAAGATAGAGTGATAGACCTAGCATTACCAACTATGTCCGACTAATCTACTCCAACCCACGATGTTCCCAGCGATTCGATCCGAGAATCGGCGAGATTTCCAGGGCTCAGACGGGGCTGAGGAGTTGTGAGAGCTGAGGCTTGGGCTCGGAGTTCATGCCGATGATGATGATGAGAGGGATGAAGCCGAAGTGGGTGATCACCTTCGCCCTCTTCATCGCCCAGGTGCTCCACTTTTTCACGCACCTCGCCGTCGACTGCTCGTCGGATCCCCTCGCCGCCTTGCCCTTTCCCTTTGAAGAAACCCTAGACGCCATGGATGACCAACAGGTCCAAAACCCTCGCCCTTCGATCGGTCTTCCGCCTAAAACCCAGAGAACTCCGAGGCCCGTCCACCGTCGCTGGGGAATTGGGCAAGTTATGGGCACCGCCCTGTAAGCTTACCAACCACGGTGGGGTATTGAGTATTTTTGTTTATTAAGGTTTTCATACTTAAACAAAGAGTCGGCGATCTCAGCGGACTTTAATTTTTTATTTTCTATGCTGTTAAATCGATAAATAACCTACTTGGTCCGCTACTTAAAGGTTGAACCGATGAAACTTGACGTAAAGTCGGTGATCTACTTGGGCCTGTTGCAGGCTCTGTTTAGATTTGGTGTGGTTTTTTTGGGGGTAAACAATAGTTTCGCAGGGTGGATTACTTTATATTGGAATAAAATGTTATGCCAGGTGATTCCATTTTTTTCGTTTTTTATGTGTGAGTGTTGATGAGAGAAAAGAAATGCTGTTTGGATGCCGCTTGAGATTAGTAGGTGGAAAAGATGGTTTCGTATAAAATTGAACGAATCTGCACTTCCAATATTTATTATTTTGTAAGATAATAATATACCAGAAAATATAATAACATAATAATAATATAATACATTATGTTGGGGATAAATCCCGCTCCTACCGAAGCCCGGCCCGATGCTCAGCCCAATGTAACCAGTAGCCGCGGAAGAGCTTCGGCAGACGGGCTTCAGCCGAACTCCCAGCGGCCGAGCTCCTTCCAGCAGGCCGAACTGGTCAGCTCCCGAGCTTCTCCCGGACTCCCAGCGTCGAGACCGAACTACCTGAGCGGCCGAACTCCTTCGGACTCCCCACGGCCGAACTCCTTCAGACTCCCCACGGTCGAACTCCTTCGGATCGACTCCAAGCGGCCGAGCTTCAATGAAGTCCTCTCAGCGGCCGAACTCCTTCGGATCGACTCCAAGCGGCCGAGCTTCAATGAAGTCCTCTCAGCGGCCGAACTCCTTCGGACCGACTCCAAGCGGCCGAGCTTCAATGAAGTCCTCTCAGCGGCCGAACTCCTCAGCGGACGGGCTTTAGCGGAATCCCCAAGCGGTCGTCACTCAGGAGCCCGAACTCCTCAGCAGTCGTTACTCGGCCGAACTCCTCAGCGGTCGCCCTCATCGAACCTCGACCGACCGAGCTCCTACCGAACTCTCAAGTGTCCAAGCCTCAGCCGAAGTCCAACAGCCGGCCGAACCCTCAAACGGTCGAGCTTCGGATCCTCAGCAGCCGAACTCTTCAGCGGACGAGCCTTAGCTGCATACCTCCAGCCAGACGCCTATGGGAGCCGAACTCCCTCCTATCTTCCTCTTCAGGAGCCCGAACTCCTCAGCAGTCGTTACTCGGCCGAACTCCTCAGCGGTCGCCCTCATCGCCCTTCGACCGACCGAGCTCCTACCGAACTCTCAAGTGTCCAAGCCTCAGTCGAAGTCCAACAGCCGGCCGAACCCTCAAACGGCCGAGCTTCGGAATCCTCAGCAGCCGAACTCTTCAGCGGACGAGCCTTAGCTGCATACCTCCAGCCAGACGCCTATGGGAGCCGAACTCCCTCCTATCTTCCTCTTCAGGAGCCCGAACTCCTCCGAAATGGGCACACGACGAAGGCCTTCAACCCTTCATTCGGCAAGCTCTGCAACCATCACCATCAGTCGGTCCATCGCACCATCAGTCCACCATACCATCAGTCAGTCCATCGCAAGCGACAGCGACCCACTGTCAGGCGGCGATGGCTGTCACCCTCAATCCGCCGCACACGGCACCAGCCCATGAGACTGACTCCGCCGAACCTCGAGCGGCCCGCCAGCACGCGGCTGCAGTTGTCACCATCAAGCTCCACTATATAAAGGACCCTCCCGACACGCTAAGGCTAAGCTCTCTGATCTCTAAGCTCTGCTCCTCTTCTCTAAGCTCCGGAACCCATTCCGAGCACTCCATTACTGTTGGCCGAAAACTAACTTGACCGTCGGAGGGTCCTGCCGGAGCCACCCCCCCACCGGTTCCGGACGGGACTTCATTTTGCAGGTCCCCGGCGGCGACCTCAGCGGCCTCGATTTCGGCGACCTCCGACGACGACGGATTTCTGCACCAACAGATTGGCGCTGGAAGAAGGGCCTGAACCTTCGAGGTTCCCTTGTTCTTAAAGGAGTGCTCGGCGACCCTTCTCTTCCCTCTCCGGAGATCTTCCTTTTCTCTTCCGAAGAGAAAACGCCACCCAGGAGAGCTTCGGCACGGCGCTCGGCGGCCTCCGCGACCCGATCTCGTCCAGGCCCGTCTGTTCCTGCTTCAGCCCCGGCGGCCTAGGTTCCACCCGCACCTGCGGCGGATGTGAAGCAATTCGGCCTGCTTGTCCGACAGATCCGTGGCCTCACGGAAGCGTTGCAAGCTATACAGCAGCCTCCGGTGGCGACTCCACCAGCAAGCCCGCCATGAGGGCGTGAGAAATCAGCCTTAAGGAAGAGCCCAATCGCCCCGAAGAGAGAAACGGAGAGCAGAAGTTTTCCCGCCGAAGCGGAAATGAAGTTCGGCTCGAAGAAAAGCCGGGCTCCCCCCAAAGCTCGGCATCAAGGCGAAATGAAGCTCGGTGGAAAGCCGAACTCCTCAACTCAACCTCCAAAATAAAGTTCGGCGCCGGCAAGGACGGAACGAAGCCCCCCCGCGGAATAAAGTTCGGCACAAGCGAGGGCGGAGCAAAGTTCTCCCGCGGAACGAAGTTCGGAGGAAGACCGAACTCATCAGCTCATCGAAATAAAGTTCGGCGGAAGCAAGGCCGAACTCTCCCTCTTGAGCTCATCAATGAAGCTCGGCGCAAGGGAAGCCGAACTCCACCTTAAAGCCCACCATCACAGTGAAGTTCGGCGCAAGCGGTGGCGAAGTTCTCCCCCGAATGAAGTTCGGCATCAGGGAGGCCGAACTCCGTAGCAGATCACCCAAGTGAAGTTCGGCCGCGCTCGAGACCGCCCCAGGGCGATCGAGGCCGAACTCCCCCTCAAGTACGTCGCCACAACGAATTCACGGGAGGTGCGATAAAGTTCGGGCAAGCAAAGCCGACCCCCTCTCTGCGAGCAGGGAAGTCCGGACAAAGAAGCATGAAGTTCTCCCACGGAAAGTTTTCGCGGGAAAGCGGAATGAAGCTCCACGCAAGCGAAGCCCGAACTTCTCGAGCTCACCGCAAAGGAAGCCCCGACAGAAGGGCGCGAAGAAATCCTCCTCCCGAAAGATTCCGCAGCTACGACCCAGCTCCTCTAACTCGAATCCTCGGCGAAGTTGAAGGACTAGCCTCCCCAAAGCCAAGTAAAGCCAATCGCGACCACGACACTGAGGAATACGTTCAGCTCCAAGACGAGATTGAAGAGCTCGTCAAAAAGGGACGACGGGATAAATTCCTCCGACGTCGGTCTGAAGCAGGAGAAGATCGGCTATAGGCGCTGCCGTAACTGGAAAAGACAAGAAGGTCGGCCGCCTCGCGGCGTCATCAACGCCACCCCGGGGAGGAGCTAGGAGCTAGCTACATCGGTGATTCTCATCCCCAGCGACAAAGTCAAGAGAAGCATCTTCCAAATTAAGAAGGCCGGCATGAGATAGAGGAGGTCATCTGGACGGGACTTACTGCCCGAGGGAACTCCGAGGAACAACACCCCGACAACCCTCGAACAGAAATGCGCTACGATCAGCTTCTCTTCGGTAAAACTCTCTCCTCTCAATAAAATCATTTCTGGATGCGAAATCTATGCGATGATAGGGAAGAAGCAGTCAGCCGCGTTAGGAACAGGAGGAGAACCTCGTCCTAGCGCGAGCAAAGTCGAAGGCCCCATTCACGAAGGACGGGATGGGGGGAGAAGCTCGGACGACGGTCCGGATGTGCCCCCACAGCCCGTTAGGAACAGGAGGAGAACCTCGTCCTAACGTGAGCAAGGTCCAAGGCCGAGCCCCAGAGTCTACGGCAAGCTTCGCTGCAGAAGACGAGGTCTCCTTCGGACCTCAGCTTCAACTTCGGTGTCAGCATCAGCGGGAGACGAGATCTCCCCCAAGCGATCGTAACCTTGACTGCAAGAAAGGAGGTCTCCCCCGAATCGACTTCGGTTGATGAAGGCAATGTCAACTCCGACCCTGATCACGGGGGGCGACATTGACTCCGGCCTCAACATCAGCTTCATCGACTTTAGCTGGAAACGAGTTCCATTTCAACTCCAAACATCGACCGGAGATGAGACCTCCCCCGAGCTTCAGCTGCAACGAATGCGGAGCCTGGAAGAAGACTTCGGCAGTCGCCTGTTTTGGTACTCCCTTCCTTCAATTTTTGAACTCGGGAGTGGGGGGGCTACTGTTGGGGATAAATCCCGCTCCTGCCGAAGCCCGGCCCGACGCTCAGCCCAATGTAACCAGTAGCCGCGGAAGAGCTTCGGCAGACGGGCTTCAGCCGAACTCCCAGCGGCCGAGCTCCTTCCAGCAGGCCAAACTGGTCAGCTCCCGAGCTTCTCCCGGACTCCCAGCGTCGAGACCGAACTACCTGGGCGGCCGAACTCCTTCGGACTCCCCACGGCCGAACTCCTTCAGACTCCCCACGGTCGAACTCCTTCGGATCGACTCCAAGCGGTCGAGCTTCAATGAAGTCCTCTCAGCGGCCGAACTCCTTCGGATCGACTCCAAGCGGCCGAGCTTCAATGAAGTCCTCTCAGCGGCCGAACTCCTTCGGACCGACTCCAAGCGGCCGAGCTTCAATGAAGTCCTCTCAGCGGCCGAACTCCTCAGCGGACGGGCTTTAGCGGAATCCCCAAGCGGTCGTCACTCAGGAGCCCGAACTCCTCAGCAGTCGTTACTCGGCCGAACTCCTCAGCGGTCGCCCTCATCGAACCTCGACCGACCGAGCTCCTACCGAACTCTCAAGTGTCCAAGCCTCAGCCGAAGTCCAACAGCCGGCCGAACCCTCAAACGGCCGAGCTTCGGATCCTCAGCAGCCGAACTCTTCAGCGGACGAGCCTTAGCTGCATACCTCCAGCCAGACGCCTATGGGAGCCGAACTCCCTCCTATCTTCCTCTTCAGGAGCCCGAACTCCTCAGCAGTCGTTACTCGGCCGAACTCCTCAGCGGTCGCCCTCATCGCCCTTCGACCGACCGAGCTCCTACCGAACTCTCAAGTGTCCAAGCCTCAGCCGAAGTCCAACAGCCGGCCGAACCCTCAAACGGTCGAGCTTCGGATCCTCAGCAGCCGAACTCTTCAGCGGACGAGCCTTAGCTGCATACCTCCAGCCAGACGCCTATGGGAGCCGAACTCCCTCCTATCTTCCTCTTCAGGAGCCCGAACTCCTCCGAAATGGGCACACGACGAAGGCCTTCAACCCTTCATTCGGCAAGCTCTGCAACCATCACCATCAGTCGGTCCGCCGCACCATCAGTCCACCGTACCATCAGTCAGTCCGCCGCAAGCGACAGCGACCCACTGTCAGGCGGCGATGGCTGTCACCCTCAATCCGCCGCACACGGCACCAGCCCATGAGACTGACTCCGCCGAACCTCGAGCGGCCCGCCAGCACGCGGCTGCAGTTGTCACCATCAAGCTCCACTATATAAAGGACCCTCCCGACACGCTAAGGCTAAGCTCTCTGATCTCTAAGCTCTGCTCCTCTTCTCTAAGCTCCGGAACCCATTCCGAGCACTCCATTACTGTTGGCCGAAAACTAACTTGACCGTCGGAGGGTCCTGCCGGAGCCACCCCCCACCGGTTCCGGACGGGACTTCGTTTTGCAGGTCCCCGGCGGCGACCTCAGCGGCCTCGATTTCGGCGACCTCCGGCGACGACGGATTTCCGCACCAACACATTATATTATCATTAGAATATTATATATGATATTAAATAATATTATATAATAATATAATATAATATGATATAATATAATCACTTAAAATTTTTATATTGTAATTATAATAATGTCATAATATTACATATAACATTATAGTATGACAATATATATTATAATAATACAAAATATTGATGAGGTTTAAAATTTCTCTCTCTAATAATATAGGGGATAAGGATGGATGTTTAAACCGAGCTAAACCGTGTTTGACCGGATATTAGGAAAAAAATTATCGTACCTGGCAACTCGAACAATCTTGCAGTTATCCCCAGGATAAATAGGAATAAACCTCATTCATCTCTATTCCAGGGCCTCTCTCTTGTAGTAGCAAGTTACAGAGTGAAGTCTAGTTGCTCCAATACGGCCAGAATATCTTTGTACAGCAAAACTTCGCCTGAGGAGGATAAATCGTGCAACAATTAATATTTCGCCACCGAGTCCTCTGTAGTTGATATCTTATTTGCCTCTTTCCTATCGTCTGATTTAGCCAATGGATAATTTTTTTTATAAATAAATATTATTTATATAAAAATAACTTAATCATTTTAAAAAATATGAAAATATAAATAAATTAATTAATAAAAAAATTAATTTTTCATAATATTTATTTATAAAAAATAAATCTTTAGTCTCTGAATATCCATAAAGATAAAAAATGTACTGTCTTAGGAGGGGATTTGTTCACCCCGTTTCAATACGTGAACACGGCCAGAGGATCATATTCTACAGTGCTTAGTAATGCCTTGGTAGCAAAATAAAGAACTTCCACGTTCTACATGTCGAGGGAAAAAAAAAAACTTCCATGCTCCATGCCTTCTAAATAGGACTATTAATCGGCAAAACGAACACACCTTCACATCAGATAAAACTATGGTTTTATGAAAACAAAACTAGCACCAGCCTTATTATCCGCCGGATTGTATCAACCATCTTTTTTTACTTTAATCTAGTCTATAAAGAGTGGATCCCGAACTATGTACCTATGGGGTGATCATCTCAACATTAAGAATGATATGAGCAAATTAAGACAATAAAATTATGGTAGTTAATGATCTTACATACGTAGCTGTGATTTTAAATCACTTTCAATTCTTAAATCACTATCCAATTTATTTTTAAAGTTGTGTATCTAAGATTATACCCCGACAATTATCTTGTACTAAAATTTAAAAAAAAAAAAACCCTCTCATTTTAGTAAAAAATAAATATAATATTATATATGATATTATATATATTATATTTATAATATATATTATATTATAATATATTATTTATCATATTATTATTCAATAATAATTTTAAATTGTAATAGAACGATATAATTGCAATTTATATTTATATTATGAAATGGTCATTAATTCTATAGTAAAAATTAATATATTTTTAAGATTAATAAATATATTTTTAGAAATATATTAATAATTAATATATAAATAATATATTTAAAAATTTATAATAATATATTTTTTTGTATTAATAAATATATTTAATAGAATATATCTAGGATAGTTTTGACATTATATGACCAAAAATCTTAGATTCTCATAAAATATCAAACAAGTTATACAGCATACCAAACATACTAATTTTAGATCATTAGGAATCATATTAACTTAGAATAAAGATCATTAGTGATCTAACATCATTTTGGTAATTTTATTTGGATCACCAAATGTACGGACTTGCTCTCTTAAAAGTTAACAACTTGCTAACTTATTAAGATCGTATTTGAATACCATGGATGTCATGTCAAATCCATATCTAACCAAAAAAAAATAAGAAGAAAAATTAACAGAAAGTTATGTACTGGATGGAAGGATTAACTATAATAGGCAATTTTTAGTCCTGATAGTTTTAAAAAACTTCCTCCCCTCTCCGGTTAAAGTCCAATTGCCAACTTTTGCTTTTTTTTTTTCCTCCACGTAAAGTGGCATGCACTCTTACCTTTTTAAAAAAAAATTCAAAGCTGATGGAAAAACCAATGACCTCTATTGCTTGGCCTAGGAGGGACAATTAGGGTTTATTTCTTCAGTCGATTCAACACGATTGCTCCTAATCTTTTCACTTGAGGTCGGTCGTTGATGAATATATGGCTAAGAAAGAACTACAGCTGGAGCACCACTCCATGCAAAAAAGTTTTTACTGGGATGTTCTCCAAATCAAATGCATTCCTTAAGAATTTTGAGATAGAATCTCTTTTGAAAATGAAAGTAGGTGAATGTGATGCTTGTCGTTATAGTACAAATAAAAATTAAATCCGATCTTTCAATAGATTAGAATAGTGGTGAGTCAGATTTTAATTTTCTCGAGGATTGATGGTTGAGTTGCATTTAATTTTAATTAAAAATAAAAATTAAATTAATCTTTAAAGCAAAATTTTAAATAAATAAATTTAAAAAATTAATTTAGAATTTAATAAATTAAAATAAAAGAAAGTAATTAATAATTAAGTTGGGTTTAAAGAATCAATTAAAAATAAGAAGAAAAAGTTGTCTAGAGTTTCAGTTCCATCTTTCATCATTTAAGTCAATAATTGATTCATGCAATCTTTTCATTATCAACATGCAATCTTATGAAATATATATTTCTTTGATCTAATTCTAACATAACATGTTCTACCAAGTATGGACCATATTCATTACGATCATGACCCATCTCATATATATAATTTATTTAGATGGTGCAATCAAAAGAACATAAACATAAATCTTAATTAATTCTTGTTGGGGATAAACCCACTCCTGCCGAAGTTCGGTTGGATGCTTGATCTCGGAAGGATCCCGTTTGGCAGCAACCTCCATGGTTAAACCTCGGACTTCTTCAGCAGTTGAACTTCTTCCGAACTTCTTCTTCAGTCAGACTCCTCTAATAGTTGAACTCCTTCCAAACTTCTCCTTCAGCCAGACTCCTCCAACAGTTGAACTTCTTCCGAGCTTCTCCTTCAGCCAGACTCCTCCAGTAGTTGAACTCCTTCCAAACTTCTCCTTTAGTCAGACTCCTCCAACAGTTGAACTTCTTTCGGGCTTCTCCTTCAACCGGACTCCTCCAGCAGTTGAACTCCTTCCGAACTTCTCCTTCAGCCAAACTCCTCCAATAGTTGAACTTCTTTCAGACTTCTCCTTCAGTCGAACTTCTCCAACGGTCGAACTCCTTCCGGACTTCTCCTTCAGTCGGACTCCTTCAGTAGTTGAACTCCTTCCGAACTTCTTCTTTAGCCAGACTCCTCCAATAGTTGAACTCCTTCCAAACTTTTTCTTTAGCCGAACTCCTCCAACGGTCGAACTCCTTTCAGACTTCTCCTTCAGTCAGACTCCTCCAGCAGTTGAACTCCTCCTAGACTTCTTCTTCAACCAGACTCCTCCAGTCGGACTCTTCCAATAGTCAAACTCCTTTTGGATTTCTTCTTTAGACGGACTCCTCCAAATAGCTAAACTTCCTCCGAACTCTATCTAGTAGCCCCAGAGGACCTCGGCACTCATCCTCGATATAGTCAAAAGAATCATCAATTTCTTTCATCCGAGCTTCGACTGTTGGATCCCGATGGGCTTGTACATCATGACAACATACACTATCCATAGTAACAAACTTCATGTGGCCCCGAATGGCCCACAACAGGATGATTACAGTTGTTTCTGTCAATTTGTTACAGGCTCCATCTATATAAAAGACCCTCCGAATACGCTTTCTTTCGGAAGCTCTCCTTCTCTTCCTAAAAACTTTACTAGAATCTTCCTACGTATTTCATTTCTGTGGGCCGAAAGAGCTGACTTGATCGTCGAAGAGTCTTACCGGAGCCACCACTCCAGACTTCGAACAAGACTTATTTTACAGATCCCAGTGGCGACCTCATCCTCTCCAAATCCAGCTTCGATTTTGACGACGGTCAGATTTTGTGCCAACAGAATTGATGCTAGAAGGAAGGCCCCTCAAGTTATTTAGGTTTTCTTATTCTTGAAGGAATATATGGTGAAGATCCCTCTTTTCTTCTCGACCTCTCGAGGATGCCCCTCAGAAAGGCTTCAATCCGATGGTCAACCGCCTCCACGGTCAGATCTCATTTAGATCTTTTCGTCCTTGTTTCGTCCCTTGCATCTTAAGCCCCACCACTTGCGACGATGGATACGATGCAGTTCGACCTACTGGTCCAGTAGGTCCACGATCTCACTGAAGCTGTGCAGGCTATGCGGCAGTAGCAGCCATCTCCGGCACCATCTCGATCGGAGCATATTTCTCGGAAGCCAGAGAACCCAGTTTAGGGGTGGCCGACTTAGGTCAGTTGGTCGGTGACCTCCGAAAAAGGGAAGCAGAGGATAGAGAGCCCTTGCTCAGACGATGACTCGATCTCGGGGGAGCTTTGCCCTCATTCCATCAAAAAATTCTGAAGATCAACGATCATGAAGATCTTCTGGATCAAAGACTCAAGAAAATGAGCCGATGAATCGAAGAACTCCGTCATACTTCCTCCTTTCACGATAATGATATTTACACTGATCCTTCTTTTTCTTAGAAGATTATGTAGAAATTGATCCCGTTGAACTTCAAACTCCCTCAGTTTGAGAGTTACGACGAGACCACTAATTTGATCAACTATCTAGAGGCCTTCCGAACAATCATGCTGCTCCGTGGTGTGTCAGATGCCATTTTGTACCAGACTTTTTCATCCACCCTCAAGGGAGCTGTCAGAAACTGGTATTCGACCCTTAAGTCGGATACCATCTTTTTCTTCTATCAAATGAGCCATCAGTTTACGACTCATTTTGTTAGCAGTCGACGTTTCCATCGAGGTCCGGATTTTTTGATTAATATCAAGCAGAAGAAGGAAAAATCTATCCAAGCTCATGTCACCCAATTTAATGCTGCTGCATTGAAGGTCCAGAATCTAAATCAGTCTGTTGCAATAATCACACTCAAGGATGGCCTTCAGAAGAATGATTTATTGTTCTCCCTGGAGAAGAAGTACTCCAAAAATTTTGCCAATATACTGGCTCGGATTGAAGGTTATGCCCGAGTTGAAGAGGCCTTTAAGGTTAGGGATAATGAAGTCGCCTAAGAGCAGTAGACGGGCAAATCGAATGTGCCCATGGCTGGAGAGAAACTGAACAGAGCTCGGCCACTCTCCCAAACTTCTACCCGGGCCCAAAGGTGAAGAAGCCCGAATAGAAGGGCGCGACGGAGCTCTCCCTTCAGAAGATTTCATAACTACGCCCCTCTCAATGCTCTAAAAATTCAAGTACTGATGAAGATTAGGAAGCAACTGTCGAGACTAGAAAGGATGTGCACTCATTCCGATAAGCGCAATCCTAGCAAGTTCTGCTTCTACCATCGCGATCACGATCATGATATAGAAGAGTGCATCCAGCTCCAAGACGAGATCGAGGAGCTCATCGGGTGTGGTATGCTTGGTCGGTTCCTGCGACGTCGGTCGGAAGGATGAGAGGATCAACCAAGAGCACCCCCACCGTTAGAACCACCGAGGGGCGAAGAGCAGCGAGAAGATCGGCCCCCGATCGGCATCATTAATGCCATCTCTGAGAGACTTCGGTGTTGGAAGGCTAGCGGATCGATAGAGCCTGAGAAGAGGTGGAGGACTGAGAAGCCCATCACTTTCACCAATGAGGATGCCCGAGGAGTCTATTTTTTGCACAATAACGTGATTGTAATCTCTTTAAACATTGTTGATTATGATGTATGCCACATTTTGGTAGATAATGAAAGTTTAATTAATATTTTGTATTATAATAAATTCTTTAAAATGTTCATATCCGATAATCGTCTGGGACCCATGAGCTCCCTATTGATCGGCTTCACTGGCGATGCTGTGCCAGTAGAAGAAATGATAACTCTAGCCGTGACTGCAAAATAATATCCAAAGCAGGCCAAGGCATGAGTCGACTTTTTGGTGGTAAAAGCTCTCTCCGCTTACAATGTAATCCTTGGCCGACCTAATCTGAATGCACTACGAGCCATGGTGTCGATCTATTACCTAAAGATAAAATTTCTAACAAACAATGAAATAGGTGAAATCAAAGGCGATCAAGCATTAGTCCGGCATTGCTACTCCATCGCCTTACAAAATGGCACTCGACTTGACCTCTGTCCAATTGATGGACTTGATGTCCGTGATGATCTTACCGAAGAACGAAGCGAGTCCATAGAAAATCTTGTGATCGTCCTCCTGAATAACGAAAATGTGGAGCATACGGTGCAAATTGGCTACAATATGAAAGATAAAGTTTGAGAGCTGTTGGAAATGTGTCCCAAAGCCAATCATCAGTCTGTTGATAGTTGGACCATATATTTGTAATGTATATGAATTATAAATTAATAAAAATTATTTTGATATTTTTTATCATAAATTCTGTTATCTTCTAATGAACTCTTGTGTTGTGATGAAGTCCTTAGAACTATCTAGATTCGGTAAAGGAGAATTTATCATTTAATCCTTAAATAGTTCACGATCAAATGATACGTTGTTACTTATGACGATAATATTTATCAAGTATAGGTCATTGTATGTTATATAAGTTGGTTATCCTCATAACCAAGAAGTGTTGAGACACTGATATGGTATGCAAGTAAGATATATGGGTACATCTGTACTGAACGTGATCAACTTCGGAGCTTTTCTCCTATCAAGATTAGTTTCGATGGAATATGGGTATAAATATCCCTCCGATCCGAGATCATCACGGTGACTTTCAAGCAACTCACTATATTTTGGTGTTGGACTATCTAAATTTTTAATTCAATGATGAAAGATTTTTGAGCACAATCAAATACTTGCAGAGTCGGTGCGTATATCAAAATAAGATTGACCACTTCTGATTTCAGGAGCTGTATTCAATTATATTTTAATTTAGCAAAATCTTGGTCAGGATAGTCTTAGTGAGGAGTCACAGGACTAATTTCTTTGAGACACGATATGGATATATTTTCTAGGGTTGACAGTCTAACCCTAAGTTATCTATTATACAGATGTTATAGGGATGAATTATACGATAACCATATTTGCATAGGTTCTGAATGTTGCGATTGTGATTATTCGATCTATCCGAACGTTAGGTACCATAGCTTGATGATCACTTTGATTAGTATAGAAATTAATTTCTGTGCTACCGACTTAGGTTTGGATCTATGAGGTCACACACATTAGGAGTTCCTATCTGATTTGATGGCTGATCAAGAGTTTCATTGGTCTGAAACTTTATGGTCAAGAGTTCCACTAGACTGAAACTCTATCACCAAGAGTCCTACTGAACTGAAACTCTAAGTCTGACTTATCTGGGATTCTCTAATCAAGAGTTTCATTGGCCTGGGACTCTATGGTCAAGAGTCCCACTGGACTAGGACTCTATAAGAGTTTTGATCCTAATTTGATCAGGATATAGATCTAATTAATTTTTAATTTGATTAAAATTTTATTAGATTAGGCTAAGCCTAATTTGGTTAGATTTAATTTGATTTAATTGGGTCTAAATTAATTGGTTTGGTTGAAACCAATTAGAACCAAGTCAAATGAAGTTTGAATTCAAATTCTCCCATGCGCCCATCATTTTTGACTTTTTCACTCTGCTTTCCATGCCCTCCCTTTTATTTATCAAATATTTTTTAAAAAATAAAAATATGCATGTAGAAAGAGAGTTCTTCTGTGTATTAAACATAAAGGAGGGGGCGTTGGATAAGGATAAGAGGCTCATTTGATTTTTGAAATCAAGTGAGTGGTTAAAACCTCTCAACCACTCGATCCTTACCATTTTCCATGCAATTTTCTCATGGTATTCATCTCAATAAATTATAAAAAATTTTGTACGTATAGGAGAAGGGATTAGCATTATGTGATAAAAATTTTAGAGTATTTGGGCATCAGTTCTGGGCAAAAATAATCTTAGAGTAAAGGTGAATGGGATCCTACAGTACTTTTTTTTCCTTTATGCCTCTCTTCTCTTGTGATTTTTACCTCTAAGGATATCCTATTTTTAGATATGATCTAAATAAGAATTATAGATCTAAAAGTTATCTTTCCATGAAAGCTTATTTCATAGAAAAACTTCATGCAGAGAGGGTGTGATAGGATTTTTAGTGTATCAGGATTTTTGGGTCGAGTGAAATCCTAGATTTGGGAATCTGAATTCGGGTGGAGAGATCGAGTGCTGTGAGTATTGAATCACCACCAAATTTGAAACACATTTTCATCATCCTCCAATATTTATGTTTTAATTTTTTAGAATATCTAAAAAATTAAAAAATATATGATCGATCGGATCGATCATGATTAGCCATCGAAAGCTCTGGCGAGGAGCTAACACTCCAGTGGAGCTGATCGGAACCAAAAGCTTCGTGTGGACCAATCGTAGAGGCCGAACATGTGTGCGGCTATGACATGATGCTAGAGCATTATTTGATAGGCTCAGATTGCAGTGATCGACTATCCACGAAAAAGGTATTATGTTCTGAACACGTAAATGTAGTAAATAGTTTATTACATAGTTTTATTTTCAGATCTATTGATGTATGCATGCATATTATGTTTAAATCCTAATGTGTAGAATTAAATAATCTTATATGATCAATAGATAATTAATTAAATTAATTATTTTTTACTATATTATTACTATTTTTAAAATATTTTTCGAAAGTAGTATGATAAATTCTGCACTACTTTCTTCAAATAGTGTCAGAGCAAGGCTCTTTAAACATGATATGCTTGCATATTTAGATTAATAATTTAGATTTAATCTAAATATTAATATAATAATTAGAATAATTAGATCTAAAAAATTAAAATTTAGATCGTACAAACTGCAGGTTGTCTTGTTGTAGGGTTTTCCTCCTATAGTGAAAAGGTTGTTCTGATACGTTGCTGATCTATATTATTAATCATGAAATTACTAGATTTGATCTAATATTTTTATAATTTAATTATATTAAATTTTAATCTGATTTATGATCATGAATGCATAATTAGCTAAAGTTTGATTCATGATTTCATGATTATGTAGTATACATAATTTTAGATTAAACCCTACAACTAGTGTTGTTTGTGAATTGAGATGATTTAATTTTAAAATGAGTCAACTCAATTGATGAACAATGCTAAGTTGTAAAGAATCTTTCAAAATTAAAAATATTTTTAAAATACTGAATCCTAACCCTCATCCCATAAACTTAATTAAAATTTAAATATAATGATTTAGTATCTAGAATTATGAATTAAGACTCTAAGTCATTAATCATAAACTTGTGGGTTATTGGGTTAGCTGAATTAGGTCCATAAATTAGGTTAGACCTAGTTAAAAAATAAACTAATTTAAAATAATTGATCAAATCTAATTAAATATTAATTTAGATTAGGTCAAGGACTCTATAGACTCAGTTATAATAATTATAGTTGGTCAAGTCCATGCCTTTAATAAGGATCAAATGGACTTAATTCATGGCTATGCGGTCGAATATAAAATTATTAGGTTGGTCAAATTAAAACTAATGAACCGAATGGTGTCTAAGATAAGTTTGATAATTTGACCAGTGGTTTTTAATTGGGAGCTACTCGCATTGATTCGATCTTTGATGAGTTAATGGTATATTCTTTCTACCGATCTCGCTTATCTGGCCATCCTGATGAGTTAGATTTTGATTAGATCATTTGGTGATTCGAACTCACTCATGTCTATTAGGTAAATCAGTCTGACTGATTTAGGTGCTCCTAATGCCAGCTTAGATTATATTTTTTTCTAACTTAGTGAAGTCAGTGGAAGGATCAAAATTGGCTCACTGAATTTTCTTAAATTGATTAACTAAATCCTCTAAAATTATTAGATCCTTAAAAATAAAATAGTTATATAGATAACTAAATCATAGCCTCCCATTAAGTTGAGTGATAATGGGTTCATTAGTATAATGATCATTGGAGGCCCAAAGGCCTGGTGATTATTGACTAATGAAATTATCATTCATAAAATGATAATTTGGTTAAGTCTTTCTGATGGTGGTTAGGTTGGCCGACCAAAGTCGGACCTAATTATTTATTGATTAGATAAGACCAAATATGGTCATGGTAATGGTTGGACCTAATCGAACCTTTTTCAGTGGAGGCCAAAGCCTACTGATTAGGTCTATGGGGTAAAATCAATGTTACTAAAAATTGTTTAGAAAAATAATTAATTTTGAATCTACCCATAGGTGCACATGGGTTGACTAATCAAAGTTGGACTCATGTGTAGTCTATGTGGATTCTAGTACCCACTAAGAAATTAGAGTAATTCTTCGAATTGGAGGTAGAGGCTACCAATTCGTATAAAATAGTGGAAGGATCTTTAGACTAAAATCCAAGTCTTTAGGATTAATAATTCATATACTAATTAGGTTTGGTTTTTTTTGTGCAGACATGGCCACTAACCTATTGCTCCGATCATTGTTAGACCATGACAAATTAATGGGATCCAACTACGATAGCTGGTATCGTAAGTTAAAAATCATCCTGAAGTATGAGTGGATTCTTTATGTGGTAATAGATCGAGCACCTGAGGAGCCAGCCCTGAACGCTAGGAAAGCGATCCGAGATACTTATCTGAAGTGGCTCAATGACCACACCACCATTCGATGTATAATGCTAGCGATAATGAATGATGAGTTCAGCCGTAGGTTTGAAAATGCCCAGCCATAGGAGATGCTTCAAATATTTAATGACTCTTTTGGCACGTCGGACGATGTTGAAAGATACAAAACAAGTTATGCCATTTTCAATGCTCGGATGAGGGATGGAGCCTCAGTCACCGATCATGTATTGTACATGATTCAGATGATTGAGCGTCTTAGCAAGTTGGGCTTTTTTCTGTACGAGCAACTCGGTAAGGATGCAATCCTTAATTCTTTGCCTAAGTTCTTCCTCCCCTTCCTAACTTATTTTAGAATGACAAAGCCTACAGTGAACTACCACGATTTTACTACCGCTATCGTAGCCCAAAAAATTGCTGTCATAGTCTATGACAGTAATTTTTTAACCGCTACCACTACGATCGTCATCATAGATTTATGATTATGGTTATTGCAGCGGTTGTTAGAGCCGCTGCAATAGATCGACCTATCGCAGTGGTTATATAACCACTATCATAGGATATCTATAGCAGTGGTTACATAACCGCTACCATAGGTAATCTATAGCAGCGATTTCTTAATCGCTGTCGTAGATCTAATATAATGATTGGCACTAGATCTATGGCAGCGGTTGGCATAGATATGGCAGTGATTATAAAATCATTATCGTAGATCTTAAATAATTAAAAAATATAAAATTTTTATGTTTTATATATTTTATCTGATAAATATAGATATATAATATAAAAAAATATAATAAATATAAAAATTATTCTAAAATGCTAAAATTTTATTATCGAATAAAATTTATTATAATATTTTTTTAAAAAATAAAATACATCAAAAATCTTCTAAATCTACATCATCGTCGTCATCAGGAGCCGGAATTAGAGTTGGAGCTGGAGCCAAAGCCAGAGTTGGAATGCGAGCCAATATATTCTCGAAGCTCATGACTCCAAAACGCACGCTGAGCATCAACATCATATCTCTCACGATACCCTCCAGATGAGATGTGCGCTCCTCAGCCCGATCTGCCTATGTCGCAGCATGATCTGCCCGTGCCAATGCCTTCTCAAGCTCCTTCCGGCTGACAACACTGAAAGTCTATGAGGAGACGCTCGTCTTGGACTAGTAGCTCATTGGCATGTGTCCAGGCTTGCCTTGGATCCTTCCAGAGTGCTCAAGCCCCAAGACCTGAGATAAATGGTCATGGGGCCTAGAGGTATCCGGGCCCTCACTCGCGAGTGCATCTAACTGATCCTATAATTATAAATTAAAATAAAATTTTATAAAAAATACTATAATACTAATCATATATACTAATATATTTAATACTTACAAAAATATGCCCGATTGTGGCATTCATCGGTCTGCCCGTCTTGTTCGTGCGGTTGGATCGAAAGATCTCGCTACGGTTAGGCATCACTCCATCTCTCATCAGCTATAACAAAGAATAAATTTATCAAAAAGATGATAAAAAAATAAATTTAATTTATCTAGTAAGATTTAGAATTAATTATCTCTTTATGCATACGATTGGCTATAAAATCATAGCCTGGAGTGTGCGTATACTCCTGAACTGCATGATTCTTTCGATTTTGATGGGAGGTAGTCTAACAAGTATTCAAATAAATAATAAATATTTAAATAAAACTTTAAGCATATTAAAAAATTTAAAAGTTAAAAATTTTATCTCGAACTCCTGGCTCCTTCAGTATATAACCATCCTCTTCCACTGACTCGAAGAACAGTCCTATATCCAAGGAATAAGCTCCTCTGGAGTGTCTCATCGATGTTCGAGCCATCCTTTGTGGAGCTTGATCTTGTAACCCCAGTACAACTCTCCGATCTTCTTCAGTCGAGCATCTCGAGCCCTCTCATGATTGAGAAAGTCGTACCTCCTCTATATAAATTTATCAAAAATTAATTATAAAATTATTCTAATCAAACATATATAGTGCAAACATATAAAATGCATAAATATAACTAAGATGCGCGTATTTATCCATATCTCCTCCCATACCCGATTTCTGACGGCAGCATCCATCAAATGCCAGTCTCTGAGCTCTACGAGAATGATGTCTGATCGCCTCATAAGCATTCCAAAAAAGGAATGCATCTCCCACGTGGTCTCTCCTACCGACGTTCCCTCCGCATCATACTGCACCATCACCTAATGCTGGCGATTCCATATGTGTGCCATATGTGTGGGACCATAAAATATCCGATTGAATGATGCACCTGCAATATAAATACGTTATGCAAATATATAAGTGTACAAATACTATATAAAAAATAAAGTTGTGCTAATATAATAAAAACATACACTCAGATGCCTACGACGGTAGAGGCTCAGCCGTCGGTGGAGTAGATGCCGTTGGTGGAGTAGATGCCGTCGATGGAGTAGATGTCGGTGGTGAAGATTCCTGAGCAACCGATGCCGAGGTGGATGGAGTATGCTTCGATTGCTCCTCGAATGCAAAATTGTACGTAATCCATCGAGAGGCAGGGGTGAAAGCTAGATAGCATTTCGATACCATCGTGACCTACAACGTTAATGAACATTAATCAATATAACATCATGGCATATCAAATTCTATTCACTCAAAAGCTGAGCCAGCTCCGTGCCTAAGATAGCCAGTTCCATGCCTGAGACATCTGACTAGGGTCCTCTCCCAGTCGACTCGATCACGGTCCAAGCCGGCTCGACTACGTATCTGAGCCGGCTTGGCTGTGTGCCATCCCCTCGATCACTCCCTCTCTTTCTCTCTCGATCTCTCTCATCAACGACGGTGGCGAGGCCAAACCCCTTCCTCCAAACTTTTCCATCTCTCGATCTTCCTCTCTCCCTCTCTCGATCTCCCTCATCGACGAGGCCGGACCCCATCCCTTCCTCTCTCACTCTCTCAATCTCCCTCACCAGCAAGGCCGGATCCCATCCCTCCCAATGATACCGACGAGGCTGGACCCCCTCCCTCCCTCTCTCGCTCTCTCTCGATCTCCCACTCTTCCTTTCTCGATCTTCCTCATCGATGAGGTCGGACCCCCTCCTTTTCAATGATGGCGGCGAGGTCGGACTCCCTCCCTCCCAATGATAGCGGCAAGACCAGATCCCTTTCTTCCTCTCTCAAGTATAGATCCATCGGATATTCAGATTCAGATCTGTTATCAATAATTAAAATTGAGTCCGAATCTAAATATCCAGGTTCCGATCCAAACCCAATCCATTGACAAATCTAATCCCCAGCCGCTGACATGGCACGACCCAAGGCTATCGCTACGGCATGACCCAAAAACTATGGCATATAGATAATTATAATATTTATAATATTTATTATAAATATTTTATAAATTATTATAAATATATATGATTAATAAATAATACTATAAAATTAAAAAAAATTATATCTGCGGCTATAGAGAGTGGATCACACCGAAAGCTCCAAGGGTTGCCAGCGACAATGCTAGAGGAGGACGACGGTACTAGAGGTAATCTACAAAATAAAAATAAGATAGTGAGATAGAGAAGAAAGAAAAAGAAAAAAAAAAGAGAGAGAGTGTAGGGACGGTCGGGAATGGGGGCTAGTGGGGGGGCACAATGACGAAAAGGCCGAAGGAGGCTTCGCACTCGATCCGGAGAGGGTCAAAATGGTGGTGGTGGGGGTGTGGGATTTTACGGGGGTCGAAGGAGGGTCGGATGGGGATCGCCGGGGGGGATTCATTGGAGACCGAGGGAGGGTCGGATGGAGGGGTCGAAGGGTGGGGTTTCATGGAGGTCAAGCGAGGGTGCAGGAGGGTTCGCTGGAGAGGAGATTTTGTAGGAGGCCGAGGGAGGGTCGGATGGAGGGGTGGGAGGGTCGGTGGGGAGTGACGGATGGCAGGAAGGGGTGGTCGGGGATGGGGGCCGGGAGAGGAGGATCGGATGGAGGGGTGGGGGGGCCAGTTGGGGGTGGTGGGGAGGGGCGGCCGAGGATGGAAGGGTCGGAGAGGGAGGGGGAAGGAGGGGCGGCATCGGCCGAGGGGGAAGGAAGGGCGACGTCAGTCGGGGAGGAGGAGAGGCGACTTCGGCCAGGGGGGAGAAGCCTCACCAACGACAAAGAGGAGGGATAGAGAGAGAGATCGAGCGCACACGAAAGGAAAGAAAAAATTTAGGATTTTTTAACCTAACCTACGATAGTGGTTATCAAACCACTGCCATAGATCTACGACAGCGGTTATCGAACCGCTGCCATAGATCTACGATAGCGGTTATCCAAAACTACCACCATAGATGTATGGCAGCGGTTCTATAACCACTGCTATAGATCTATAGCAGCGGTTCGATATAACCGCTGCCATAGGTAGAAAATAAATTTTTTTTTTCTAAATATTATATAATTTTAAAATTTAATGCCAATCTTTATCATTCATTATCTAAATAATTATCATTAGAGTATCGTCACAAAAGATTGCCTCGATCTGATGGCCCTAGCTTCATTGATCATAAAAATTTGATTTCAATGATCACGAACGATGATGCGATGATCTGATAGATGAAGATCTTCGATTGATCTAAAAATCTACAACGATGATCTCGATGATGTTTGTAGCATACTATCAAAGTTTTACTTCAATCGAATATCGTTATCATGGTCAATTTAGTATGGAATAATTTTAACCATTAAATTAGAAATAAGTGATCAAAGGATTAAACGACGTTCGATTATGAGATAATTTTTTAGTTAAATGATCTTTATTATAACTTTAAATATTTTATATGACGATGATAGTAAAATTTAAATTATTTTCGTATAAACTGTTCATGTTAAGCAGATATTGCAAAAGCACGAGCATGACAACTAGTGAAGTTTTAGAATGGTTATAAGGAGATGTATAGTTTTAGATCGTTCTTCATCTCACGAGTTGAATTTTATAATCACTATCATAAAAAATGATTAAAATAGTAGCCAAGATCATTTATAATAAAAATTATCTCATAATCGGACACCATTTGATCTTTTAATCAATCGTTTATCATTTAACGGCTGAAACTAATCTATACTAAATTGACCAAGATAATGATACTCGATTGAAGTGAAACTTTGGTAGTACACTACAAACATCACCAAAATCATCGTTACAAATTTTTGAATCCATCGGAGATCTCTATCTATCAGATCATCGCATCATCGTTCGTGGTTGTTGAAATCGAATTTTTCTGATCTACGAAGCTAGGGCCATCGGATTGAGGCGACCTTTTACGATGACACTTTAATGATAATTATTTAGATAATAAATGATGAAAATGGATATTAAATTTTAAAATTATATAATATTTAAAAAAATATATATATATGACAGCGGTTACAATTAACCACTACTATAAATCAGATTATAGCAGTTGTTTCTACTAACCGCTGCTATAGATCCGACTTATGGCAGCGATTATAATGAACCACTGCTATAGGTCCAACCTACGGTAATAATTTTCTATAACCGCTGCTATAGGTCTGACCTACGGTAGTGATTTTTTATAACCGCTACTATATGTCAGACCTATGGCAGCGGTTAATGAAAATCGCTGTCGTAGGATCTATGGCAGTGGTTTCAAAAATCGCTGCCATAGTAAGTACTGCCATAGGCCATTTTTGTAGTAGTACTTATTGGGGTTGCTGCAGAATTTTGAGAAGGATCACCAACTCTATAAGAAGATGGTGAATATAGTGGGAGGGTCTTCTTCTGATCGTCGACCCTTTAAGAAAAGAAAGAAGAACAAGAAGAAGAAAAATAAGAAGGTGCGATCGCATGTTGGAAGGACTGCACGGGATCAAACCAAGAAGTGCAAGGCTGACCAGAGTCGGACAGAGTGCTTCTTCTACAAGAAGTAAAGGAATTGACCTCTGTACATTGCCTTCCTAGATCCGAACAGATCGAGGAAGAAGCAAGTGGTTGCTAGACAAGGTAATTATATGATAACACCTTACAATTTTTTTTTATTTGTAATTCTATGCATGACTTATAGGTCAGTAGGAGATTTGATCAAGACGAGAGATTCCTGAACGTTGGAGATGGAAGATAAGTTTCAATTCTAACTTTAGGAATCATGAACCTTGTAATCAATTCAAATAAAGTTATTCTTAATAAATATCATTATTGTCCAACTTTCTTATTGAATGTCATTTCTATAGGCCTTTTGGCCATGAATGATTTTGAAATATCAATAAAAAAAATTTTATAATATCATTTTGAATGATGTTACAATTTTAATTGGATAATTGAATAATAAAATTTATTTACTTTCTATGCCTGTTAACGTGGTTCAATCATCCAGTAAATGCTCTAGAATTAGTGATGTATCTGATGTTTACCTTTGGTACTGTAGGCTAGGTTATATTAACAAGAATAGAATTAACAGGTTAGCTCAAGAAAAAATTTTTGAGGTTAGTAATTGTGAGTCACTTCCGACCTGTGAGTCTTGTCTTCTTGGTAAGATGATCAAGTCATCTTTTACTGAAAAAAATGAATGAGCCATTGAACTCTTGAGTTTAGTACATTCGGATGTATGTGGATCCATGAGCTCAAATGCTAGAGATGGATATTTCTACTTCATAATCTTCACAGACGATCTATCAAGGTATGGGTATGTCTATTTAATGAAGCATAAGTCGAAGTCGTTTGAAATGTTTAAACTATTTTGAAATGAGGTAGAAAAGTAAACTGAGAAGAGTATTAAAATTTTTCGGTCTGACCAAGGGAGTGAGTACCTTTTCAATGAATTTTTGACATATCTTGGAGAGAATAGAATTCTCTTTCAATGGACTCCTCCTGGAATACCATAACATAATGATATGTCTGAAAGGAAAAATCGAATCTTATTGGACATGATTCGATCCATGATGGGATTTACTGATTTGCCGATCTTCCTATGGGGATATGCACTCGAGTCAGCTTGTTACATTCTAAATAGAATTTTGAGTAAATTTGTTAATAAAATATCATATGAAATATGGATAGGGCGTAAGCCAATGCTTTCACACCTTAGGATTTGGGAGTATCCAGCTTACGTCAAATGTTTGATGATAGATAAGCTTGGACCTAGGTCTGACAAGTATAGTTTTATAGGTTATTTAAAAGAAATTAAAGGATACAACTTCTCTCCTATGGTAATGCTCAAATTTATTTGGATAATGCTTGCCATAGCTGTCCATCTGGACTATGAAATTTGGCAGATGGATGTGAAAATAGTTTTTCTGAAAGAAGAGCTGGATGAAGAGGTGTATATGATACAACCTGAAGATTTTATATTCATAGATGAGTCTAAGGTGTGTAAACTTCAGAGATCTATTTATGGACTAAAGCAAGCATCTCGGAGCTGGAACATATGATTTGATAGAACAATCAAAACATATGACTTTGTTAAGAACGAAGAGAATTCCTGCATATACAAATGAGCTAATGGTCTAGTAATAGTATTCCTAGTATTGTATGTGGATGATATTCTCTTAATCGAGAATGATGTCCCTACATTATAAGGAATAAAGATCTGGCTGTCATCATAGTTTTCCATGAAAGATCTGGGAGAAGCTTCCTACATCCTAGGGATGAAGATCTATAGAAATATATCTAAAAGATTGCTTGGATTATTCCAGTCCATGTACATTGATACTGTGCTGAAATGGTTCAGAATGAAAAATTTTAAGAAAGACTATCTACCGATAGGCCATGGAATTTCTTTTTCAAAGAGAGATTGTCCAACAACACCTCTAGACATAGAGCATATGAATAGAATATCATATGCTTCAGCAGTGGATTCTATAATGTACGCCATGATATGTATACAACTAGATGTGGCATACTCACTAGGTGTAATGAGTAGATACCAATCTAATCCAAGGGAGAATCACTAGAAGATTGTTAAAATCATCCTGAAGTATTTAAGAAATACTAAGGACTAGTGACTTGTATATGGTGAATCGGACTTAAAACTTATGGAGTTCACAGACTTCAGTTTTCAGTCTGATCATGATGATAGCAAGAGTGTGTCGGGATACATATTTATCCTTAATGATGCGACCGTCTGCTGGAAGAGTTTCAAGTAGTATACTATGATCGATTTAGTTTGTGAGGTGGAGTATGTCGCTGCATCAGATACTGCTAAAAAAATAGTGTGGCTAAGAAAATTCATCATCGAGCTTGGAGTAGCATCCTTCCTTGATGGTTCAGTTTTGCTCTATTGCAACAACTCTAGAGCCATTGCTCAGGCGAAGGAACTAAAGACACACCAGCGGATGAAGCATATTCTGCACCGCTACCATCTTGTCCGAGAGATTGTAGATCAAGGTGATGTCAACCTTCAGAAGATCGACGAAAAGGAGAATCTGATCGATCCATTCACTAAAGCTGTTGTGGTGAAGGAGTTCGATGACTTTAAGTTGAAGATAGATATTAGATACTGCATCGATTGGCTTTAGTCCAAGTGGAAGATCATTGAAAATATGTTCCCAAGCCAATCATAGTCTGTTGATGGTTGGACCATATATTTATAATTATATATAAATTATAAATTAATAAAAATTATTTTAGTATTTTTTATCATAAATTTTGTTGTCTTCTAATGAACTCCTATGTTGTAATGAAGTTCTTAGGACTATCTAGATTCGGCAAAGAAGAATTTGTCATTTAGTCCTTAAATAGTTCACGATCAAATGATACGTTGTTACTTAGGATGATAACATTTATCAAGTATAGATCGTTGGGTGCCATATAGGTTGGTTGTTTTCGTAACCAATGAATGTTGAGACACTGATATGGCATGCAAGTAAGATGTATGGATATATCTGCACTGAACGTGATCAATTTCAGAGCTTTTCTCCTATCAAGATTAGCTTTGATGGAATATGGGTATAAATATCCCTCCAATCTGAGATCATCAAGGTGACTTTCAAGCAACTTACTGTATTTTGGTGTCGGATTATCTAAATTTTTAATTCAGTGATGGAAGATTTTTGGGCATAGTTAAGTACTTATGGAGTCGGTGCATGTATCAAGATGGGATTGACCACTCCTGATTTTAGAAGTTGTATTTAATTATGTTTCAATTTAGCAAAATCTTGGTCAGGATAGTCTTAGTGAGGAGTCATGGGACTAATTACTTTGAGACACGATATGAATGTATTTTCTAAGGTTGACAATTTAACTCTGAGTCATCTATTACATAGAGGTCATAGGGATGAATTATACGATAACCATATTCGCGTAGGTTTTGAATGTTGCGATTATGATTATTCGACCTATCCGGATATCGGGTACCATTGCTAGATGGTCACTTTAATTAGCATAGAAATTAGTTTTTATGCTATCGGCTTAGGTTTGGACCTGCAGGGTCACACATATTAGGAGTTTCTATCTGATCTGATGGCTGATCAAGAATTTTATTGGTCTGAAACTCTGTGGTCAAGAGTCCCACTGGACTGAAACTCTATGACCAAGAGTCCTACTGGATTGAAACTCTGAGTCTGACTTATTTGAGATTTTTTGATCAAGAGTTTTATTGGTTTGGGATCCTATGGTTAAGAGTCCCACTGGACTGAGACTCTGTGACCAAGAGTCCTACTGGACTGGGATCGAGTCCTACTTGTCTGGGACTCTTTGATCAAGAGTTTCATTGATCTGAGACTCTATAGTCAAGAGTTTCACTGAATTAGAACTCTATGATCAAGAGTCCTACTAGATTGGGACTCTGAGTCCTACTTATCTGGGACTCTCTGATCATGAGTCCTAATAATCTAGGATACTATGGTCAAGAGTCCCACTAGACTGGGACTCTATGACCAAGAGTTCTTCTAAACTGAAATTCTGAGTCCTACTCATCTGAAACTCTCTGATCAAGAGTTTCACTAGTCTAGGACTCTATGATCACGAGTTTGATTCGTTTGGAACACTGGGTTCAAGAGTCCTACTGATTTAGGATTCTTTAAGAGTTTCATGTTGATAGGACTCTATTGCCTAGTAACCCATTTGATTTGGACTTAGATATTTTTTGAAGAATTAATTAGTAATTTGATTGTTGATTAGCTCAATTTAATTGAGCGATAAGGATTCGATCAAGTTTGATTGAATTTGATTTGATTAAATTTGATCCAATCAGGTAATGAGATGATCTAATCGCTATGGGAGTTTTGACCCTGATTTAATCATAACGTAAATCTAATTAATTTCTAATTTAATTAAAATTTTATTGAATTAGGCTAAGCCTAATTTAGTTAGATTTAATTTAGTTTAATTAGATCTAAATTAATTGGTTTGGTTAAAATCAATTAGAACCAAGTCAAATGAAGTTTGAATTCAAATTCTCCCATGCGCCCATCATTTTTGACTTTTTCACTTTACTTTCCATGCTCTCCCTTTTAT
Organism: Cocos nucifera; assembly: GCA_006176705.1. Lineage (NCBI taxonomy): Eukaryota > Viridiplantae > Streptophyta > Magnoliopsida > Arecales > Arecaceae > Cocos > Cocos nucifera. The sequence goes on from QRFJ01000039.1 coordinate 515,492, forward strand.
TTATTAAATATTTTTTAAGAAATAAAAATATGCATGTAGAAGGAGAGTCCTTCTGCATGTTAAACACAAGGGAGGGGGCATTGAATAAGGATAAGAGGCTCATTTGATTTTTGAAATCAAGTGAGTGGTTAAAATCTCTCAACCACTCAACTCTTATCATTTTCTATATAGTTTTTTGATGGTATTTATGTCAATAAATTATGAAAATTTTTTTGCATATAGGAGAAGAGGTTAGCATTATGTGGTAAAAATTTTAGAGTATTTGGGTATCAATTTTGGGCAAAAAAATATCTTAGAGTGAAGGTGAATAGGATCCTATAACACTTTTCTTTTTTTTTATGCCTCTCTTCTCTTATGATTTTCATCTCTATGGATATCCTATTTTTAGATATGATCTTAATAGAGATTATAGATATGAAAGTTATCTTTCAATAAAAACTTATTTAATAAAAAAACTCCACACAAAGAGGATGTGATAGGATTTTTAGTGTATCAAGATTTTTGAGCCGAGTGAAATCTTAGATTTGGAAATCTGGGTTCGGGTGGAGAGATCGAGTGTTGTGAGCATTGGATCGCCACCAAATTTGAAACATATCTTCATCATCCTCCAATATTTATGTTATAATTTTTTAAAATATCTAAAAAATTAAAAAATATATAATCGATCAGATCGATCATAATCAGCCATCGAATGTCCCGACGAGGAGGTAGCACTTCAGTAGGGCTGATCGAGATCAGAAACTCCATGTGGACCAATCGTAGAGGTCGAACATGGTACGGCTATAACATAATATCAAAATATTATCTGATGAACTCAGATTATAGTGATCAACTATCCACGAAAAGATATTATATTCTGAACACGTATATGTAATAAATAATTTATTACATAGTTTTATTTTCAAATTTATTGATGTATGCATGCATATTATGTTTAGATCCTAATGTATAGGGTTAAATAATCTGATATGATCAGTAGATAATTAATTAGATTGATTATTTTTTGCTGCATCATTGCTATTTTTGAAAGTAGCATGATAAATCCTGCACTATTTTCTTCTGGAGTAGCTCATCGCCTTTTTACGGAGGAATGCCGACGTCTTCGCCTGAGTTCTGATGGATTTGCCTGGGATTGATGTCGAGGTTATGGAACATCGACTAACCGTTGATCCCAAGTATCGATCAGTGAAAGAAAGAGTTCGGGTCATACACTAGAAAGGCAAAAGGCAATAGCAGAAGAAATCGAAAAGCTTTTCAACGTCGGATTTATTCAAGAAGTCAGCTATCTGACTTGAATCTTTAACGTGATCCTAGTCAAGAAGATCAACGATAAGTGGAGGATGTGCGTCGACTTTAAAAAGTTAAATAAGATCTACCCAAAAGATAGCTATTCTTTGTCCAGAATCGACCAACTGGTGGATGCGACTTCAGACTATGAGCTCCTCACCTTCATGGATGTCTTCTCTGGCTACAAGCAAATTCGGATGGTACTGAAGGATGAGGAGAAGACTGCTTTTATCACTAACCATGGTCTTTACTATTACAGTTTCATGTCCTTCTAGCTTAAGAATGCAGGCACGACTTATCAGCGCTTGGTCAATAAAATCTTCAAAAAGCAGATCGATCATAATATGGAGGTTTACGTCGACGATATGCTGATAAAAAATCAAATGTCTGTCAATCATGTTGCCGACCTTGAAGAGGCTTTTGATGCACTTAGAAAATACAAAATGAAGCTGAACCCAACCAAGTGCGCCTTTGGGATAGCCTCAAAAAAGTTTTGGGGTTCATGACCTCGAGATGAGGGATTGAGGCCAACCTAAAGAAGATTTGAGCTATCCAGGAGATGACCACTCCGAGGTCCATCAAAGAAGTTCAACGCCTGATCGAAAAGATAGCATCTTTGAATTATTTTATCTTGAGGTCGGTCAAATGCTGCATGCCCTTCTTCTAAATCCTCAGAAAATCAAAAGATTTTTACTGAACTCAAGAATGCCAAAAGACGTTCGATGAGCTCAAGAACTACCTCGGCTCGCCCCCCTACTAGCCAAATTCGAATCCGAAGAGAAGCTATTTCTCTACCTTGTGGTCTTTTCTGCGGTGCTAGCGGTAGTCCTAATTAAAGAAGAGACGAAAATGCAGTGACCAGTCTACTATATAAGTCGGATCCTAAGGAATACCAAGATCAGGTACACAAAGTTGAAAAAATTGACTTATGCTCTTTTGATTGCAGCAAGAAGATTTCGGTCTTACTTTCAAGGATATGCTATAACGCTCCTTACTGCCCAGTCAATCAGAGCGATCCTTCATCAAATGAATGCTTCCAAAAGAATTATAAAATGGACCATTGAATTAATAGAGTTCTACATCAACTACCGACCTCGACCAGCAATCAAGGCTCAGGCACTGGTCGATTTCATAGTTGAATGTACCATCTCAGATAATGTCGAGCTTCAAAATAAAATCAATATTTCATGATTGCACCTAAGCTCCTCTGAAGAAAGAATAAAACTTCCTAAAGATTTCTGGGCCCTGTATGTCGATGGCTCCTCCAATGCTTCCAGAGCAGGTGCTGGGCTGATCCTGATCAATTTGGAAGGGATCATCATGGAGTATGCACTATATTTTGAATTTTTAGCAATAAACAATGGGACAAAATATGAGGCCCTAATAGTCGGGCTCAGGATAGCCAAAGAATCAGGAGCTGATCAGCTTTAGGTTTGCAGTGACTTCCAACTGATCGTGAGGCAGATCAGCAGTAGTTATGAAGCCCTGAAAGAGAGCATGGTAAAATATCATGAGAAGAAGATGAAGAGCTTGACCATAGCCTTCGGCAGCTTCAACATTCGATAAATCTTGAGAGCGAAAAATGCTAGGACCGACCTTCTTTTCAAGCTAGCCACCCTAGCTCCTAGCGAGCTTCCAAAAAAAGTTTATTATGAGACATTGAAATGCCCATGCACAGAGGAACCATAGCCCATCATGTAGGTTGGCCAGGAGCCCTGCTGGATTGACCCGCCGACCACTTATCTTAAGGATGGGGTTCTTCCTTGTGATCCAAAAGAGGCTCGAAAGTTGAGAAACCAAGCCTTCCGATATATTCTTTATGAGAATAAGTTGTATAAAAGATCGTATTTTCTACCATTATTGAGATGCCTCCGATCCTCTAAGGCCGATTTTGCACTATAAAAAGTGCATAAAAAAATTTGCAAGAGCCATCTGGGTGCTAGATCTCTATCTCATAAGCTGCTTCGATAAGAGTATTATTAGCTGACTATGCATGGTGATTGTGTTGATTACATCAGAAGATGTGATCATTGCCAAAGAAATGCGAATATCCAAAGACAACCAGTGGTTGAGCTTGCCTCGTTGAGTGCTCCTTGACTATTTATGTAGTGAAAAATGGATATTCTTGGACCCTTCCCAATGGCATCTGGGTAACAAAAGTTTTTCCTAGTCGCCATCGACTATTTCACTAAATGGATCGAGACCGAACCACTAGCAAAGACTACCGAAGCTAAGATACGGGACTTCATCTCAAAGTCGATCATCTGTAGATTTGGACTGTCCCGAACTATCATAATAGACAATGGTCGATAATTCGCCTGGGCAAGGTTCACTTTCTACCGAATTAGGGGGACACGTACCATCAATCCTTAGCAATCGGATGGTGTTTGAAGGTAAAGAAGATCCGAAATAAGAAAATGATAGGTTGAACACCTACCATGGTACATAAGAAAAAAAATCTTATGATGAATTTAAAGGAGTTCGACAACATAGCAGCAAAGAAGATATTGAGAAATCTAAATAGGTTGGCCACGAAAGGGAGTAAGGGTAACCTAGGCCCAGCCCGAAGAGCCTCTAATTACAGGCAGATTCGATCAGGAGGTGGAGAGCAGGCCCTATCATTGGGTCTGAAAAGTTCGAGCTCGTATTCAGAGAGAATACTGAACTAAATCCTAGGTAACGAAAGATCGTCAGGCCGAAGTTGGCAAGCAATAACTATCGGTGCAAAGGAAGGAGGGGGCAACTAAGAAAGCTCGACCTTTCTAGAAGATATGTTCGCTAAGGCTAGAGGAGCCAAACTCTCCGAGCAGGTCGACCAGAATTTCTCGGTGGACATCTGGATCAAAGCAAAATCATAAAAAAATGCTCAAAAAGCTAAGAAAATGAAGCACAAAAAACTTCTACAAAGAGACCTAAAGAGCAGAAAGCAGAGAATGCAGGAATAACTTGGAAAAGGATAGCAAAGCTAACCTAAGTTGATTGGAAGAGGAAGGAAGATGATGAAGGCCACAGAAGACAGATGGGAGAACACCTGGAATCAAAGAAAGCGGAAGAAAAAGTCTGAGCTCTCGCGTGATGGAGAGAAGAAAACCAGAAGAAGAGGAGGAAGAAGATTTTGGGAGAGATAATGACTCAGGGGAAGAAAATAGGTTAAATAGCCCTAAGGATTTTAGGTGGTTATGATTATAAATCATCTTCGACCAGTCTATGACCGACGCGTGTCCCTTCTATCATGGTAGAGATTGACGGTGGATAGACCCATAATGATACCATACCCTGGGCAGAGTTTTGGTACAAAGCTCCAAAGGCGTCTCTTTGGATCGTCTTAAATTTATGAAGCTTCGATGCCGGCGCAGAAGCACCAAGAAACTCCTCACCCTAGCAAGCGTAGGAAATGGAAAAAAACTTTGACAGTCACACTCGGTACTCCCTTCCCTTGAACTTCAAACTCGAGAGTAGAAAAACTAGTGTTGGAGATAAACCCGCTCCTATCGAAGTTCGACTGGATGCTTGATCTTGGAAGGATCCCGCCCGACAGCAGCCTGCATGGTTAAACCTCGGACTCCTCCTTGCAGTTGAACTCCTCCCGAACTTCTTCTTCAGTCAGATTCCTCCAATAGTTGAACTCCTTCCAAACTTCTCCTTCAGCTAGACTCCTCCAATAGTTGAACTCTTTCTGGGCTTCTCCTTCAGTCGAACTCCTCCAGCAATTAAACTCCTTCCGAACTTCTTCTTCAGCTAGATTTTTCTAACAGTTCAACTCCTTTCGGACTTCTTGTTCAATCGAACTCCTCCAGTAGTTGAACTCCTTCCGAACTTCTTCTTCAGCCAGACTCCTTCAACAGTTGAACTTCTTTCGGGCTTCTCCTTCAGTCGGACTTCTTCAATGGTCGAACTTCTTTCGAACTTCTTCTTTAGCTGGACTCCTCCAATGATCAAACTCCTTCCAGACTTCTCCTTCAGTCGGACTCCTCCAGCAGTTGAACTCCTTTCAGACTTTTTCTTCAATCAGATTCCTCCCCCAACCGAACTCCTTCAACAGTCGAACTTCTTTCAGATTTCTTCTTTAGACGAACTCCTCTAAACAGCTAAATTTTCTTCGAACTCCATCCAGCAGCCCTAGAGGATCTCGGCACTCATCCTCGATATAGCCAAAAGAACTGTCAATCTCTCTCATCCAAGCTTCGACCGTTGGATCCTGACGGGCTCACACATCGCAACAATAGACACTATCCCCCGTAACAAACTCCACGTGATCCTGAATGACCCACTATCGGATGGTTACGACTGTTTCTATCAGTTTATTATAGACTCCATCTATATAAGAGATCCTCTAAATACGCTTTCTTTCAAAAGCTCTCCTTCTCTTTCTAAAAATTCTATTAGAATCTTCATACGTATTCTATTTCTATGAGCTGAAAGAGCTAACTTGATCGTCGGAGGATCTTGCCAGAGCCACCACCCTAGACTCCGAATGAGGCTTATTTTGCAGGTTCCAGTGGCAACCTCGTCCTCTCCAAATCCAGCTTTAACTTTGATGATGGTTAGATTTTGCACCAATAATTCTAATCTAAGCATAGACCATATCTTCCTGCGATCATGATCTATCACCTTAGTATAAAGTGTAAAAAAGATAAATATTAAAGCATGAATAAAAATGTATGTAAAAGATAAATAAATTTTATTACTTAATAAAAAGATAAATAAGATTTAAATTATAAATTCTCATACTGAAGACTTTTCTTATTTTTCTAGATATGAGATCTTTAGCCGTGCATGGTTCTGATCTTTCTAGCTTCTAGCACGTTCAAATCTCCCAAATAAAAAAAATAAAAAAAAAAGAAAAAAGAAAGAAGAATAGAGAAAAGAGAGGAAGAGAGTTGAAAGAGTTATCGTGGGCTTCTAAGAGGGCTAATCCCCCCTTGGGAGGGTCTTTTATGTAGAAAGAGGGCTGATGGGCTGATTTCCCCCCAAGGGGAGGTCTCTCTGTTGTGTGTTGCACGCTACCATCTGTTAGTGCTTGATGAAACCTAGGCAAATTTGGATCAAAACTACCTGCATTCCCGACCATTTGATCACATGCAGGAAGCTTTCTCAGTCATCCATTAGCCCCTAATGAGGCCTTGCTGTAGACCACGTGAAAACCCGGCTCACCGCCATAGTAACGCGTCCCATATGTCGCATTGTTTTCTTGTGTCAAGGGTGATGTCAATGGTCAATTGGGCTGACCTGGTTTTGTGCACACTGCAATCTACGATCTGGGCCAGTTCTTTTCTAAATCAGTTCGAACTAAACCGGTGCTTTGTCTTTTCTTTTTTTCTTTATTTCTTCCCACTTTCATTTAAATTCTAATTTAGCTCTGATTTTTGTCAAATTTGATTCATTTGAACTTATAAATCGAGCTTTTTTCATTGATGAGGATCTTTTCTATAAAATATCAATAAAAATATTAATTTTTAAAATAAATATTAATTAATATATGATTTAATCTTTTATTTATATATTTATGATGATTATTAGAATGCCCAAGTCTGCGGCAAAGAAGACTAATAGGTCGGTTTTGATAACTAGCTCTTGCCCCTAGGCTTCTGAGATGTCGATCTGCCAATCTTCCATGGACTGATCCTGAATTTTTGTTGGCTGGATAAGGTTTGTTGTCCTACTGCATTCCTCTTACAGCAGTCGAAAGCATCTGTACCTACTAGATAAAGATGTTGTATTGTTCCTATGAAATTGCTGATACCGTTGGTGGATTCTATTGAATTAGTGGCAGCGATGCATTGATCGGTTGGATGTTATTGGTTCGCCAGCCACTAGAATGTTGTAACACATTTGATGCTCCCTTTCGTGTCTTCATGGTATTTGGTGGTGAGCTTTCTTCTCTCAAAATTAGACCTCAAAATCAATCAAGCCTTTCTTCTAGTGCCAACTGTTGCTCCTAATCTTCCCACTTGAGGTCGGTCGCTGACAAATATATGGTTGAAGAAGAACTACAGCCAGAGCCCCGCCTAATTACCTACAAAGAAGTCCTCACCAGGTGTTCTCTAGTGAAGATCCTCCAACACTTAAGTTAGGAGATGAAGAATAATGAGAGGAGAAAGCATTGAATTGAATGCGTACATTGAGAATCACGAAGCCTCTTTATTTATAGAAAAAGAATTAGAGTTGTATCCATCTCGGACTTTAATGACTTTTTGAATTTATCTCACTAGATTGATTCGGGAGGCGTATTTTCTTTTCTACGATGCTGGATTATGGAGGACTCCTTTCTTATCTGAACTTTTCCAATTTGAAGAGAAGATGGATCTAGTGAAGATGGAGATAGCTCGATAATAGACGATCTATGATAGATCATATAAAATCGATGTTTTGGAGCCTGTAGAGCGAATGTTAGACCTCGATCGTCTAAGATTGATCGGCATAGTATGATCTGTGATAGGTAGGTTGCCAGTAGATAGATAGCTCATCACTAGTTATTTTTGAGAAGATTGTTCAAGAGAAATGAAGATAACTCATCCGTGAATGAACCATAATAGGTCAGCACTTTACGATCTATAATAGGTAATCGTTCTTCGAGATTGATCGATCGTATATAATTTATAGCAAATCATTAGTAAACAAGTAGATTATCATATAATGAATTATGACATGTCGCCCGTAGGCAAGATTAATTAGTCAAAGATTTTGTTCGGCTCTCTGGAGATTGGTCGAAGGTGAATGAGCAATGATAGATCATCATAGGATGATCTATCGAACCATTGATCTTCATAGCTTATGCTGGGCATTCTTGTAGATTGGCCAGAGACCATGAACTAATGGCCGAGGATGAGTAATATGCAATCCACAACAAACACCATTGTGGATAGGTATCTTAGGGTCACTCTTACATCACCTCCTGCTCTATATGGTAGTATGGAGAAATAAGAGTGGCAATCTATGATCAGAATAAATAGTTTGATTCATAAATAATTTATCTTAAGTATATTTGGATTTGATATAAATAGATTTAGATCATAAATTGATCTATTTATCCAAACCTCTTAAATAAATGAATTGAGTTTAGGTTTTAGATCTTTGATCCATTTAATCTATTTTGATCCTTTAAAAATTAGGTCGGATCATATCCTGACCATTTAACTTGCTTATGAGTTATGACCTATTTAATCCAATCTGATTTGATATAAGATCATTTGCTTAACTCATTTTTATCCTATTTAACATGTTTAAATTCATTTAATTTATCAATAATTTATTTAATTTATTTAATCTAATTTTATTTATTTATATTTTAATAAATAAGTTATATAGGTTGGATTAAATTATTTATTTATTAAATTGATTGGATTCTTTCTTTTTTTTTTTTTTAATCCGCATCCAATTCCATGAGTGTCTAATCCAGTCAGACCATTTTGTGATCCTTGATTTTAAAGGGCTTAAGTCATGTTGGTGGAAGATATTCTATATTTCACGTCAAGAGATTTACTGACTGACATCCGACATCAATAATTATTTTCAATGATCAAATAATGATAAAATAATTTTATTGGATGGCAACCGACAATCGAACAAATAAAATCGATAACTACTCAAATGCGTGTGACCACTTGGCACATATTCGACCGACTATATTATTCAGTCATATATCGAATAACTTGAATATCTACATAATACAATTATGATCGGCTCAGAAGATTTAGAATCAAAATCGTCATCGAACATTGGCATTAATTGCTCATAACTAATTAGATGTGAACTCAGAGTAACTACTCCATCATGACTCACGATCATTAACTCCCCATGTTCTCAGAAGTTACACAATAACAATAATCTCCACTCTTATAAAAGGATGGGTAAGAAGGGACCAAAATAAGCTAAGATTTTCTATCGAAAAGTATTTATTTTTCAGTTCTTTCAATTGTTCTCTAAAGCCTCTGACTAATTTAAGCATCAAAGACTTTCCATCAGCAGCCACTGATAAGAGAATTTTATGTTGCATATTTTTCTTCATAAAAATCAAGATATACTTACTCGGCCACCAATTGCCTATCTCATATTTAGTAGCAACAAGTTATTAAAAAAATAAAAATAAAAATAAAAAAATAAAAAAATTATATATATATATATAAATATGGATTGGACTTCGATCGATTGAATTTTAATCTATATTTAGTTGGATCCTAGATTATTGGATCAGCATGTATTTATGTGCACATGCTCGAAAAAAATAGGAATGTATTGTGCCTTAAAAAAAATTAATTTTTTTTAAGATGCCTTTAGGATGTCTGGAAAAAAAAAAGTTATAAAAAAAAAAGCATCAAAAAAAAAAAAAAAGGCACCTTTTGGCAACTGTGGCTTTTTTTTCTTTCTAATTTTTTTAATTAAAAAAACATAAAAATAAAAAAAATAAAAAATTATCTATATTTTAGATGCTACTTTTTCTAGGTTTTTTAGATTTTTTTAATTTTTTTAAATTATATTTTTTTAAAATATTTTTTATTTTAATTAATATATATTTTTTAGATATATATTTTAAGATGCATGGCCGATGAAACGTGGACTGAGCTTCGACTAGAGACCTATATATATATATATATATATATACGAAAAACTCTCCGAGCTCACAAAGCTGAGCTTAGCGGAGCGGCAGCGAGAAGGAGAGAGAAATAGTCGGAGAGGAGAAGAATGGGGGGCGGGATGGAGGTGAACAAGAACCGGTGGATCGAGGAGTGGAACGCCGGGAGGGAGAACCTGGAATTCAACTTCCGCTGGACCCGTCGCAACCTCGCCATCGTCGGTATCTTCGGCATCGCAGTCCCCATTCTCATCTACAAGGGCATCGTCAACGAATTCGTACGTTTCCCGATCCCTCTCCCCCTTTCTCCTTTCTTTGCTTGTAACCCCTAATCTCTTGAAACCCTCTCAGCTTTGCTTCATCGAAACTCTAAACCCTAATCTTTTCAATTCTCATAGATGATAATAAAATTCACTTCCTGTTTAACTATTCTTCCATCACATCAGCTTCTTTTTTTTTCTTTTCAATTTATACTCTCTGATTTCAATTGCAGCACATGCAAGATGAGGATGCTGGAAGGCCGCTGAGGAAATTTCTCTGAGGATTATGAAATGGGTTCTGCTACCTTCTTTCTTTCAATAATGGCATAGATCGTGTTCTTGACCATTTGGCTTTTCCGAATGATTAGAGAAACGTGATAAACTACTGATACTTTATTTTCTCGTGTTCTCCCTTTCGGCAAATTTTATGATGATGGTATGTTTTTCAGATTGAATCAAGTGTCTCTTTTCCGAATCTGTCCTTGTTGTTTCCTGAAAGCTTGTATGGTATAATATGAATCGTTTGTGTTCACTTAATGGGTATGGCATAGATTGAGCACTCGTGAAAAATTACGAGGTATAAATTCCTTGGGATTATGCTGGGAATTTGGGCATATTGGATATAGAAAGCAATCACTACATCAGATGCTGGAGACCCCCCTGGAAGGGGGTTGTAACTACGAGTCAGGTGGAGAGCTCATAACCTAGATTGGTGGAGTAGAATATAGTGGAGGGTAGGAATCGTGATGCATGCCGTGGAGTTGTATAAATGATATCTGCTACATGGAAACTGTTGGGAAGATGTTGGCTTATGGATTAAACATATTCCTTGCGTTTATGTGTTAGGAGAAACACTGAGATTTGAGAATTTTTTAACATGATAGCTCTTTTTAGCCTGAGAGCTGAATCCTAATGAGGATTCTGACTGTAGCTATTGTAGTTCCACTTGGACACAGAGGAAAGTTTGGGTTTAAAGTCATTCAGAAGATCACAAATTGCAAGGCATGTTGGCTCTGAATCATAATTGCCTTAGTAGGCAATGCAATTCCATCGTGATGTTTCTAGGTGCAGCAAAATCTTGACAAGAGTGAATGGGATGGATATCAATGTAATGAGTTGTTTTCTAGGGTGGATGGTGGCAATTTATGTTGTTGTCGCATGAGGACATTGAAAGCTATACCAGAGACATGCAACATTATGTAATAGTTTGGAGAAGCATGACTGTCCACAAATCTAGATTTGTCTGTGATGGATCAGTAGCAACAAAAAGGGATTTTAATGATCCATTGGAACATCCAGCTGTTTTTTGGTAGAAGAACATCACTAGAGCATGCCCCCAACTATTGACATAAACAAAATGATGATCCTGAAGCTCCATAAGTTACAGTCAAGAATGTTGAAAAACATGCAAGGTTGGGCTACTTCAGGAGTACTAGACATCTCAACATCCAGGAATTGGACCAACTAGTTGGTGCCCGAGGTTGCATTAGTGATTTTTTCATCAACGACATGATGACTTCTTGTTAAGCTTGCTTATTCAAGGGCCAATTAAGCACATCAAAATCAATTGACGAGAGTGACTTGTTATACTTCATTTTCTGGACTGGTCACAGGGTGCTGCATGATTAGGCTTCATTGTGAACTCATAAGGGTTCAAAAGATGGAACATTAAATTGGTGGTTGGTAGACAGCTAGAGAATTTTGAGGCTGTAATTATTGCAACAGAAGTGTGTTCCTTTGATCAATAGTCAAGAAGGGCATAGTTTTTTTTTTTTCAATAAAAAAATAAAGATCTTGTTCTTCTAGTTAAGTTGCTTTTTTCCCCATTTTATGGGGCTTCTAGGAGCAGTTTAGGATTCATCAGGTGATAAGAAGACAAACATTTTAGATGTATTTGCAATTCTTTTTCTTCCTTTTTTTTTTTTTTGGTTTGGGGGGTTGGGGGGGGGGGGAATTAAATTAGTCTTCCTTTTAATTGACTAAGCCTGCAAATTTAGAAAAGTGAATAAATGTAGTTATGTCTAAGAGCCTGCTTTTGCTTAAGTGGCAATTGTGTTATTCATTGCCAGTTCTAGGAAACCTTTATTTAGTTGAAATAACCAGCTTTGTGTTGTTGGATTTTTTTTTATTTTTATTTAATAGGGATGATTGATGAAGCTTTGACATCACTAGGTTGTGAAGCTTGGCTGGTTTTCATGCAGAAAAAAAAGAGGATTATTTTAATAAGCTGAATTTTAGTCATTAGAGGGCATGAAGTTCTTTGAGGTGCTTATCTTTGGTGTTGATTTGGCTGAAAGAATGGAGCATGTTGGCGGTGGAGAAAAGGCTACTGCTACTTTGCTATGTACTATACTTTTTAATGTGTTAGCTTAGATGTCCGGATGAACTTTTGGCTTGAACTTGACTATATTGGACTATTAGCGTTGGAATCCCATCTCTCCATAATTGGTTGAATTTAGAGCTCCAACATAGTTTATCATTAAGATTAATCATCATTTGGAGGACACATACATACATGTATGTATGTATGTATATGTATAGCTAGACTTGGCTATACTCTAGTGGATCTCCACTTAGATCTGGTCAAATCTACATTAGATAATGAAAGTTCTATATCAATGATCTAAGCTATTGGATATGATCTACCTCTAACTTACACATATACTAAAAATTATGTGATTTGGAGACTCTTAGCTTATGCTTGAAGTGATTAAAAAATTGGATTGTCTAAATAAAAATTAAATTATTTATTTTTTTGATCATTTGATGTATAGGCTAGGGGCCTTTAAATTACATTTTTTTTTTTTGTGTAAGTAGTTTAGAGATGGTAAATCACATCTAATAGCTCAGATCATCGATGTGGCACCTTTGTTGTCTAATATAGATCTAACTGAATCTAGGTGGAGATTTACTAGAGTATAGCCAAGTCCAGCTCTCTCTCTCTCTCTCTCTCTCTCTCTCTCTCTCTCTCTCTCTTTATATATATATATATATATATATATATATATAATGTATGTATGTATGTGCGTGTATAAACAGCTTGCTGCCCATTGCAGGGTTACAGATGAAGTAGCATATAAACAGCTTGCTGCGTGTGTGTGCGTGTATAAACAGCTTGCTGCTCATTGTAGGGTTACAGATGAAGTAGCATATAAACAGCTTGCTGCGTGCTTGTGCGCGTATAAACAGCTTGCTGCTCATTGTAGGGCTACAGATGAAGTAGCATATAAACAGCTTGCTGCTCATTGTAGGGTTACAGATGAAGTAGCAGATTAGTTTGCAAGCAGGAGAGTACGTGTGTGATGGCTTCTAATAATTCAAGAGTACAACTAAGATTTTTTTTTTTAAAAAAAATCCCACAGGAATTCTTAGTTTTGTATATAACTTTTTAAGTGGAACAGATGCATTCGAGGAGCTGTTCACTGTGAGTTTTAATGAAAATCTGTACAAACATAAATAATACCACCCAATTGCAAATCCCTTATGCTTCATGTACATATACAGTGCAGACTTTCACTGACTTGGATATGTCAAAGATTTAGGACCTCGAGAATCCCCTTAAAGTTCGTGACTACTCGGTATGTCTTTCAATATGTCTTACTATTGTTGAATATGTTGTAGCTATGGATCAAACTTTATGGTGCTCATTTTGATCTTTTTCAGTGGATGAAGATGTTTTTTGTCTTGATGATTTCTTGTAAGTAATTGCATTTTAGTTATATGTTCTGGTATGTTTCTTTACATATAAGGTATGGGATGTTTGAAATTGTGATCTTCTGGTTTCAGTCATCATTGACAAGCTTCTGTACTAAATTTTAAATCCAAAGTCTATTTTGAAATTTTGTTGTGTTTTCTTGGCTGTCGATGTATCAAAGCTTGAATAATTAGTCATGCATTGAACAGAGTTTTGGGATTATTTTGTGCACTCTATCCTGCTAATGCCAGAACCAAGCTCAGATAAAAGAGGTTGATGTTGTTGTTAGGTTGCTAACCAAATTCAATATTTGTGAATGCCTGGATGTTTACAAGATAATATCAGAAGTCGTCTTAAATAAGTATGCTTGGCATATGACGATCCATAAAGCCAAAGGAAAATAGTGCGGACAAAGCTGAGCTGAATGCTTATGATTATTTATCCCCGGGTAATGTCAATTTGTCAGGTTCATCAAGCATTTACTAGCTATCATCTGTTATATCTACTCCTATTCTCTGACTATCGGGGATGCATGAAGTTTTCGTAGAAATTTGATGGTTAGCAAATATAATTTTTATTTCAGAGAAATGATGGATATCTGCATTTTATCATGATTGCATATGTTTGAAAAGCTTACCTTTTGGGATATGGTGAGGTAGAAGTTTGATCCCTCCCAACTTCTTGCACTTCTCCATTAGACTAAGGCTTGCTTTCGATGCATCCTTGTTATTATGCATCTTTATGCTTGCTTAGCTGTTTATCTCTCGCAACTTTCTCTGCCTCCTTGTCTGGTTTTGCCCTTAAAGATGTGAAATATAATAGTGCCGTCCGGTGTTGTGGACTGTCCTAAGAATTGAGTTTCTCAGGTATGCTTGGCAGTTAGTAATATACAACAACAAAATGCTGAATGAAAATGATCATATATCCTCATGCCATTCCATCCAGTCATATTTTTTGGTTATGTTATAAATAAAATTAGAAAATTAGGGCTGAAGTATTAATAAACTGGGGAGAAGTTTTTCTTTTTTCCATTCATATTGCGGCTGCCATAAGTGATCACAGTGTTGGACATAGGGAGATTGGTCCTCCTTTAGGATTGCCCAGTCCCTTATTTTTAGTCCCCTGAGCCTCAGAAGTGGTTGTTGTAGAACTTAGAATTTTCATTAAAATTACATCATTTATTGCAGCCTTCCTTATCTGACCTTGCAGGATGAAGGCGTTCTGGGTATAATAAAGGTCGACAATTTTTTCCTGTATACATTACAGGTCAATGATAATTTCTAAATTCTCAGGTTTCTCTAAACATTTCAATGTAATTTTAACCAGGTTAGGCACTGCTTTGGGAATCTACATTCTAAAAACTTTGTATTACAGCAAGTCGGCTGGAAGATTTATGTTCTTTTGGGCTTTAAGAATTGTGACGCCATGCCAAGAGAGCCACTCGGAGACCTATTGTAGATTTTTTTTTTTCATACAATTATTCAAAAGTCCCTGGCAATTTTGCAAAACATTTGACGTGATGCCTGTCCATGGTATTCCGAAAAATAGTATTGCCATTTCATGTGCTAGACAGCTGCTGGTCTGTGAACATGAGTATTGGACAAAAAATAGAGGGTGGGAGAGGCTAAGCTCCAAAATCGGTCTAGTCCCCGTGATGGGATTTTTATTTTTTATGGGTGGATGGGTTAAAAAAGGGTGTTTCTTTTTGCATGGATTGCATGGATTATCAGATGCATCAAACATTTGTTATAACCATGTGATAGAATTTACTATTAATATTATTATTTTCAATAAGTCATGTAACTGGCAAGATATAGGGCTTTCATGGAGGACAAGAGTAATGATTGATAACTGTACTCTTTTATTTCATCCCTTAGCATTATCTATAAATAAAATATGTTTTGTTGCTGATTGGAAGCATAAGCATGTTTGGTATCTACAGGATGCGGTTTACAAGAGTTTCTTATTAGAGGTCTAGGCCGAATATATAAAACCCAAAACCTGCCACCCGTGCTTTTGGCAAAACTTCCATTTTAGCATATGGTTATATTTGAGTTAATTTTAGTTTTAAAATTGATAATAGTTTAACCAACACCAAGTCCCGACTATGAAAACTTTGGTATTACAATACCTTCCATTTATAAAATCATTCGTCTCCCACGTCATTTACTTGTGTTGTATTCACAAATTTGAGACTATAATGATATATATATGTCTCCTGTTCGATAGCTACGTTTAATTTTGAAAGTAAAATTTTTACTTGCGTATTTCTCTATTCCTTAATCAGACGAGTCATTTACAATGCAAAAGGGGTTTCCTCCGTTTGTTCACTCCGAAGCATGGATGGTCATTGCAGATATCAAAGATTATACTTTTAGGAACTAGTCCATGACCATTGACGTGTACTTTGCAATTTTCATGCAAAATTGGTAATATGTCAACTGTATTTTTTTCTAAACAAAGATTAACTAGAGAGGTACTTGCTAGACTATTTTGCACTCAGGAGACTGATGATCTTTCGAAATAACGGGAAAGACACATAATTCATTCTTACACTTGTATAATCATTGCCATCAAATGATGTTAAACAGGCCTCTTTCTTATCTTTATCTTTCGTGTAATTATCGTTGTACCTATGTCACCGTGTTTTCCTTCCTTTTACCCCCCTTTACCCCACTGGTATATAATAGCATCCCCAGTTAGCATGTCCAAGACCGTTAAGATGATCTTGACGAATTAAATCAAGAAAAAATAGAGAATTAAATCAAGAAAAAATAGAGGAAGGGTTGCATAAATGATCCATGAAAATGAAGTTTAGGTAATGAAAAAAATCACAGAATTTAAAAAACCAGACAAACAAGGAGAACGTAGAATCGAAGGCCACCCTGGGTTCCGTGTCTCTACGGCTAATTCCACTGGACCTGAACAACCTTCCATGTTCTCGGGAGACAGCCGCTCTCCTCCGCTATCCAATGCCAAACAGCAAACAGCCTTCTTCGCTACATTTTAATGGTCAGCTTCCTTACCAGGTAGGGCTCTCTGATAAGACCTGAAGGCCCTGCTTTAGCCACGAATCAAGGAATGCCGCGTTTACAAAAAACAGGAGCAGGCCGCTGACTAGACCCACAGTTGTCCTCCGTGTGGTATTTAAAGAAGCCTGGCTCCGTCTCCGTGCGCGTCCACGGCCAAATTATAAGTTTTGAAGGTTTTGGACGGTCGTTCTTTTCTTCCACCTTTGATCACGCGAATACGTTTTTGGATTATTCTAGGGCTTTGTGGTGGGAATTGGAACCCTAGATCGCTAGGGCTCCCAAGGCCGGATCCGTCCCTTCCGATCGGTTATTTCGAAACCCCTAATCCCAATGGCGTCCCGAAGGAGAACGCTTCTCAAAGTCATCATCCTCGGCGATAGCGGGTGAGTGTCCCGTCGTTCGTCCGATTCGATTCTATCTTCGATGCTAAATCTACAATTCTATGATTTC
The DNA here is from genome assembly GCA_006176705.1 of Cocos nucifera. Classification (NCBI taxonomy): domain Eukaryota; kingdom Viridiplantae; phylum Streptophyta; class Magnoliopsida; order Arecales; family Arecaceae; genus Cocos; species Cocos nucifera. The sequence goes on from QRFJ01000039.1 coordinate 532,787, forward strand.
TTGGCTTTTTTGGCTAAGATCGTTTCTTGATTCGTGATTCTGGTTTCTTGGAATCGTTGATAGGGTTGGGAAGACGTCTCTGATGAATCAGTATCCTTGAATCGCCATGAAATTTACCATCTTAATTTGCAGTTGACCATCATAATTTTTTTAAAAATTCTTCATGAATGCTATTTCTAGTTTGGGATATGCATGGTCGGGCCTTAAACGATGGCAATTAGATATGTGAACAAAAAGTTCAGTAACCAGTATAAAGCGACAATTGGAGCGGATTTCTTGACCAAAGAAGTCCAGTTTGAGGACAGGCTGTTCACGTTGCAGGTAACGCTTGATCAATGCAGACCTTTTTTCCTAAAAAATTACAGTATTTGCTACTTGAAATTTGGTGATGGGGTTAGTTTAAGGTTGGTTCATGATAGTTAAATTGGAATATAAATTTGCATCTCTGGATTTCTGATTTTTTTTCAAGAGTAAACTACTGTAGATGTGTCCAAGATTATGTACATAAATTATGGTGATGCATTATTGCTTTAGATGTTAATCCATTTTTTTAGTGTAAACTTGTGTAGAGGTATGGAAGATATATGTGCTTAACTTATGATGATGCATTATAAATTGTTGCTTTAGATGTTTCTCCATTTGTGTGATTGAATTCTTGGATATTGCTTTACAAAAAGCAACATACATACCTTGAACAATTTTGGTGGTGCTGATAGAGTTTTGGAGGATCATAAATTATCATCTAAATAGAAATACCATTTAGATATTTCATGAGTCCACTGTGATTGTTTCTTAGTGTACTTTTGAGTGGATCAGTCGCTCATCACATTTGATGATGTTAGTGGGCAACACTTGCAATGCTATCACAGCTTAAGAAAGAGTATATCATTTACCGGGCTTATAGAAATGCACATATATTGCAGTGTGTACATTGCCGTAGAAGTCACAGTAGGACTTTATTGGTGGTCAAATTGTGTTGCCTACTGGCTTCTAAGTTGATAAATATCCATGTAAACCTAAACTCTGTTGCTCTTCTAATTTACTTGTCAAGAGTGTAGATGCAAATCTACTTTTGAGATTGATTTCCTTGATTATGTTATGTTGATGTTGTCTGCTGAATTTACTGTGATACCTTTTATTTCTAGTATGAAGGTGTCTTGGTCAATGTCTGCCAAAACAAACATCTGGATTTTGATGGATTCTGTTATATGTTTTAATTGGGAAGTCTTTAGTATCTAAGATTGCAGTTTAGTATGAAAACAAAAGCAAGTTTACTGTGATTACCCAAATATTTATCTAGTCTGATAATTGTTGGAGAAAAACTTTAGGCTTAGTTACCTAGCGTAGGTATTTAAGGCAATCAAGTTGCTGCATACTTGACCACCTTGACAGCTTGGTGCCTGCCTTGGGAATTATGTGGGTGATGCGAACCACTTGAAAATTGGATGATGTGTATCACAAACAAGGGAATACGTTGATGCAATAGCAGAATGGATTAGATTCATTTGTTGTAATTTTGTCCATTTTGATGTCCTTCAGGATTTTTAATTTTTAAGATATTGATTGCTATTTCAGGAGATATAGGATGGATGGTGAAGTTGCTTGGACATTTACCCCAAGCAGAGAATCCCGATGAAATTTATTGAGATATGAATTTTAATTTTACACTTCTCTCTTTGGTTTTCTTATTAGGAATCTTGTTTTTTCCTTTGTCAATTTCTCTTTAGCATGAGACCAAGCTTTTGAACTGAAGGATTGTTGAGGTGACCTTATCATCAGAACTTCTTTAAACCTGACATCCACAACTGAGTACAATATTTTGTTATGCAGCACCTAATTATTTATCAGAGAATTTTTTTCACATCTGCTAGCAACATCTATAAAGACATAAATGACTCATTTATAATGGTAGAGAACAATTACCGGAAGCAAGAGGAAAAGATGAAGAAAGGAGGAAGTGGAGAACAAGAGGGAGAATAGGGGGGGGAGGGGGGGAATTAAAAGCAGCATCAGTTAAAACATTATTTTTGATGCAGCAATGTCCAAAGCTTGCTTCTAGGTGCATGACTGCTTTGCTGATATGGAGAGTTACATTATTTACATGTGCATGTGCTCCTACACCTACATATATCTTTCTATGTATCTATCTGTGTATGCTTGTAAGTATCTATATAATATGTCCAGATAAATAAATAAATTTTGAATGGATTCAATTTTTCAGGATCTGATCTTTAGTTAGAAATTTCTACAATAGATCAAATTCATGACTTATAGCTTGTGAGTTCTTACCTTTATTTTAGGGAAACATTAATAACCAAAAAGAATTTAGAGAAGAATGAAAGAGATCCTCATTTCTTCATAAAATGTATGGACATACAGTGAATAGCTCCTCTTAATAAAATATGAATTAATTTTTAGAATTTCTCTCTATTAATGAAAAGGTTACATCATAACTAAAAGAACTTAGAAATAGAAGAGGGGAGATCAAGGGATGGTTCATCTTCTTAATTTTGAAAATAGCTCCTATATCTCTCTAAAAGTTGATAGAACATTTCTTGAAAGCCCACTATCTCAGGCCTCTTCTCATTATTGAGTGGACCACCACAGCCTGAAAACATGATGTTCTTTGCATAATGGTCCACTACCTACTAAGAGAATGGATTAGTTTCTTATGTTTTATTTGACGGTCATATTCCTTATGGCTAATCATTTTCTGTGCCTTAATCATCCTTGCAAAACATATCACCATTGCTTGTATTTTTGTCCATCTTTCAAGGTTCCCACCACTTTGGCCGTGAAGTTTGTGAGCATCTTTAGATTTTCCATGGATGAGGATAATATTGTTGGCTTGGTAGGCATCCTGTCCATCCATGGAGGTTGTTTGCTAGAAATCTGAAAGACACTTAGATGGTTGTCAAGTGGTTGCGGAGCTTCTATAGTGATGAGTGCTTGTTAGAAGATGGTCATTAGATACAAGGATTATACACGGAGGATTAAGTTCACAAATAAGTCAGTATGGATGATTTTGAACATGTGGAAGGATACAATGAGGAATGGAAGAATCCATGCTATGGGTTTGTGCTTCAATCTGTTATTGTAACTAGACTAGTGTAGGCGTGCATTTTGTTGCCTTTATTTTTCATAGCTTGTTATTTGATTCTTCCAATCTTAAAGGTGTGTCTCAGCTGTGAAGGGTGTTTAAGAGGTGTAGTGCCCCATTTAAAGGATCTTCCTTTTTGAGGTGCTAAAGGAGGTCGAACAAATATTGCACAAGTTTTTTTTTTCCTTAGGATATATTTATGACAATGATTCTATTAAATTCTGGAGATCAGAAGCCTAAGATATCTCTGCAATAGATTATGTCTAGGGGGTTTAGGTGTAACAAAAGGAGAGGTACAAAATTTTTTAAGTTCCAGAAAAGATGGAAAGTCTTTAGCTAAATGGCCATAGAGGAAGATTATCCGCAGTTAATCTTACGAAAATGGAATAAATAAGGACAAAAAGTGTTCCCTTTAGTTTGGTAGTAGTAAACTATTACTTTTCATAAGCACTAGTTAGGGGTGCAGCTGACCCAAACCGAGCCAAGTAGTAGGCTGTTAGGTCTCGACACATTTTATAGAAGAGCTGTTTAGGCTTGGCTTAGGCACAAGCAGTGCTTAAAGGAAACTGTTCAGGCTTGGATAGAATAAGGCTTGAATGAAGCTTATTACCGAGCCGAGCCAAACATCCATATATTTTACAAACCTTCAAATGAGGTATTGGGTAGTAAATCTGTACAAAAGAAAGGCTTATAAGAAAAGGTTTACACTTTGCAGAGTTATAGCTAAGAGGTTATTAGGGTCTTGGTTACATCATGCCTTAATTTTATTATTCAATACTCCCCCTTTAGAGTCAGTTGTTGGGGTTGATTTGGTTACCTAAAGGTGGTAGTTTTCTGTGGAGAAATGGTTTTGAACAACGAACTGCAAATGGTTACTGAAGAAATGAGGTTGCTGCTTGCTTTGCTTGTCAGATGAACAAGCTGTGCATAAGCAGCTTGTGTTTGGCCCAATTTTTAGACTGAAATTGGCTTGCTCAATTAGTAAATATGTAAACCATGGTCTAGGATTTTGAGCTTAAATGAAAATAAAAGGAAAAGAGCCAAAACACTAGCCAGGCTAATCTTCTTGTGTTTAGTTTGTTATAGCTTGAAGAACAGATACATAATATGTTTAGATATAAAGTGTTTATATGTTATCGTCAAATGATGATAAATAGTTTGTGAACATGAATGAAACTCATTTATTAGTTCTTAATCTAATGGTTGTATTGTTTACTAAGTGATGAAGTGGAAGATAAGATCTAGTGGCTGGGTCTGTGAGAAACTCAGGTAGCCCTAACCCCATTCTTTTCACTCTTAAGCCCTCCATAGTGGTGCTGTTATTTGGTCCTTTTCTCTCAGATTCAACCTTTACCTCTTCCTTCTCCTGGTAATCATCTCCTTGACCTCAGTCCCCTTCAAAACTTCAACTCCTTAACCACAAAATTCTATTACGCTCTCCAGCATCAGATTCAGTTACATGCCTTCAGCATTTCCTTGGTCTTCTCTGTCTTCATGATCATGCTTTTTACATTGATTATTTTCTTCTTTTAGGACTGATCTGGTGGAAGAGTTGCTCCACGTGGTAGCTCACAAGGATTCTCTGATCTGAACATTAACATGGTCACCCTCCTTTGACCTGACCTTGTAGGCCTCGAACTTTCCTCCATGTGGTTGTGGTTTTCTAGTTGCAAGATTGGAGAGTGAGGTAGGAGATGGGCAACTTCCAGGAGAAACCCTAGGTCACTCAAACCTAAGTTAGCTGAGCTCTAGCTAAGAATAAAATGAGTCAAGTTCAACCTTGTTCTCCTCAGCTCATAGGGAAATCTGAGCTGCGCTTGAGCTGGCCTTGGCTTCCACATGTTCAGCTCATTTATACCCTTATTTTTTATTTTAGTTTTCAATATCTCATGTGGTGTTGCTCTGTATGAATCATTTGGTGGATGGGGCTGCTGCAAATGTTTCTTGAAGAAGTTATTGATTGGTTAGCTATTCACTATTCTGGTGGTGATTGGAAGGAATGCAGCACAAGAATTTCTGAGGATATGATAGATATATGATCATCAATTGTTTGGTTTAAGATATCGTTTCATGGTATAATTTTTAGCTGTGTTAATGATACTAAGTCATTGGAATTTGTAGAAGAATGTAAACTGTAAAGGTCCTTTTAGAACATGGGAATCCCTTCTTTCAGATGGATTGCTCAAAAATCCCATCTTTAATGGCTTCTCATTGGGGAAATCTGGGTCTTGCTGTTGTGGAAATTCATTAATGACATGGTATTTAGATGCCTATATTTTGTTGCCAAGATTTATTGGTTCTAATATTTTAGTGAAGGAGCTTGCGAGGTTTGTGACATGTATATTTATAGGTCATGTCATTTCTCTAGTAGGTTCAGAAGTTTGATTTGCTGCATGACTAGTGATAAATACCCTTGGGAATCTTGTGGTTTTGATGGAAGAATATATGATGTGTCTGCATTTATGTGCATATATTTATTTATTTTTGGGTGGCTAGCAAAGGATCTTCACGGTTGCAGCTTCTTTCTTGCAATGCTGTATCCATGAGCAACAGGCTGACTGGACCATGTATGAAAGTCCCATCCTAGGAGCCGTTGTTGTTGTTTTTTTTCAAAGGTATCTTTTAGGTACTAAAACATGTACAAGTTATTAGCATATGTTGCTTTAATTGATCTAATCTTGTCCATGTTTCAATCAAGACGTGCATTGCTTTTCTTATCATCAAGATTTACATGTCATGCCATCAATGAAACTCTTTTTTCTTGGTATTTGTTTTATCCCTAGTGGTTTGAGAAAGTGGATGGCTTCCTATTCTTTTTTGGTGACTGTATACGTTGGTATACTTTTATTGCCAGATATGGGACACAGCAGGGCAGGAAAGGTTTCAAAGTCTTGGTGTGGCATTCTATCGTGGTGCAGATTGCTGTGTTCTTGTGTATGATGTCAATGTCATGAAGTCATTTGATAATCTGAACAATTGGCGAGAAGAATTTCTAATTCAGGTAACAAGTTTTTCCCAGTTCTGAACCAAACTTTTGCACAAGTTACGAACTTGCAACTGAAGTTCCAGTTTTTGTGGTTTATTTTTAGGCTAGCCCATCCGACCCTGAAAACTTCCCATTTGTAGTGTTGGGAAATAAGATAGACATTGATGGTGGCAACAGCCGAGTGGTAAAATGATCTGTCTTGTTTTTATTTATCCAAAATGACTGAATACTCGTTTCTGTTGCTTTGTCTCTGTCTGCCGAGTGATAGATGTATCTGGTATTTTCCTGCTTTTTATGGTTTAGGTCTCAGAGAAGAAGGCAAGAGCATGGTGTGCTTCAAAAGGGAACATCCCCTACTTCGAGACATCTGCTAAAGAAGGATTCAATGTGGAAGCTGCTTTTCAGTGTATGGCCAAGAATGCCCTCAAGAATGAACCGGAAGAAGAAATGTGAGCCTTCTAAAGCTCTATTGCTAGAACATAAATTTCTATGTGAATTTCTTTAAATATGTTTCTATTTTTACAGAAAAAAATCAATAAAATATAGAGGAGACTATTAAAAGAATCTATTTTGATACCTTGGTTATATTAGAGACCACCACAAATTTATATGAGTTTTAGTTTTTAGTTTTTTCTGTAGTGTAAATTTTGTTAAATATATCGAACTACGCACTTTATATTGACTCCTTGAAAAAGGAGTTAACAATTCAAAATCAATGATAGAAATTCAAGATCTAAACTGTTGAACATGATCTACATTCTGCAAAATGTCTAGGAACCAAAATTCATGTTTTTTAGCAGTCTCTGACCTATGCATCAAGTTGGTTAAAAATGAACAATAATAATTGCAATTGTGAAGAGAAATACATGATATAGTACATAGATTGAAAATCCTCTTCATGGATTATAATTTACGCATTTTAAAATATGAGTAGACGTAAATTCACGAGGTTTTGATGATTAGGTCATAGTAAAACAAGCATCATGCTATTAAAATTGAGACCACCAAAATGCATGAATTTGAGTTTCAAGGTATTTTTTGTAGTGTAGATCATGTTCAACATTTTTTGTAGTGTAGATCATGTTCAACTGTTTGGATCTCAAATTTAGATAACCCAACACTAATTTTAAACCATTAGCTCGTTGTCAAAGAAGAAAACCTTTTTAAAATCGGTTATAACTTATAAGTCATTCAAATTGAAGATTCAAACCATTGAACATGATCTAAACTATAAAAAATAGTCTAAAAACTAAAATTCATATATTTTGGTGGTCGCATTCAGTCGTTATAAAAACATAACATGAGCGGTTCCGGTTGCCTAACATGGTAAAATATATGATAAGGCATATAAACTGAAAATTTACTTTATGGATCAATACAGTAGTATCATGTAATTAAAATCATCTATTTTGACACCTACTTGAAGTAGGTTAGAGACCACAAAACGTAATACTTTGATTTCTAGTTATTTTTTATAATGAACATGAGATTGAACAGTTTGGATCTTGCATTTGGATGGTATATCATTGGATTTTATCATTAACTTTAATAAAATATGTAGCTCAACTTCTATTCATGCGTGCACGCACGTCTGCATGTATGTATGTAAACAAACACGCGCCCGCACGCCCGCACGCTCGCCTGCCCACACGCATGGATATTGGTGATGACTGATGTGAGAGCAATCTCTTTGCTTTTTCTCAAACCTTCTTTCATTTCTTCTGCATTGGTTTTTCGTTCGTCTTTCTTTTTCAAGATCAAATTGACGGTCTTTTGCTATTGATGAAGATACCTTCCCGATACGATTGACGTGGCTGGTGGTAATCGGCAACAAAGATCATCAGGTTGCGAATGCTAGATGAAGACAGGCAGGTTTAGTTTCCTCTAGTTATACAGTCGCAATAATTTGTGCAAAGGTTACTTGCTGCATTCTGTATGTTATATCTTGTTCCATGGTCAAAAAATTTGGTCCAAAGTGTTCAGGGGAGGTTGTCCTATTTACTTTGTGTTGCATTCCGTCTGTGAAAGATTTTCTTGTCTTTGGGAAATGACTCGAAACTCTGTGCTCTATCTTGTTTTCACCGTATGGTAGGTATGGATATTTTGGGAATTCGAAGATAATTCTTTCGATGCCATTGATGCCTAATTGTTACCAGAGAATCACCTGCATGATCCTATGGAGATATACATGAGGGTCTCTAGAAAGTTTTCCCCTTGGCATCCTAGTGCCGGGAGGTGTGGTGGAGGATGAGATGGGCATTTGAGAGGAGAGAGGTTGCCGCTTGGTGTTGGGGGAACAGCTTCCATTTCAAAAAGGCAAGCATCAATTCGCGAGGATCCGTATATATTAGGTGTTACTTACGAGTTACGATTGTTCTCTTTTCTCCAGAGGAAAGGACCGAAGAAGAGTCAAATACTGAAGAGGCCACCACCAAAATTTAAATCTAGGACCTCCTCTTACATTGAAGGGTGGCCTGCAGCCCAGTTTGCCATGGATGACCACCTAGCTGAGCTGCAGGTTTTTTCATTTTAATCTTCAGCCACCGTTTAACGGCAAACTTAAGCCATGAACCTGCCAAAAATGCAGAAGAAATCATGCCGTAGTTTCCTTTGCCCTTTTTAAAGAGATGGTGCATCACAGCATCGATCCACAAAGAAAAGTGCCGAAAGTGTCTTGCGTACGTATATTACAAAAGATTCATCATCTAACCCGGTCCCCTTCTTTTATGCTAACGTTGATAACATAAAAACAATTGAACAATCATAATTCTTACACTTCATCATCAAATCAAGCTCTTGATTTGTGTTTATTTTCAAATATACCAAAGAGGCCTCTAAGCAAGGCTTATGGCAGGATGCTCTTTTAAAGTCCGTAAAATGCATCATTAATTTTTTTAAAAAAACATTTAGAGAATATTAAATAGTTTTAAATTCATCTAATATTTTCATATCACCATACTAACATAATAATCTTATAAAATAACTAAGTGTAATCTCATAGCATTATTTTCGAGGATCTAAGACATTTTATTGGCACAAACTATTAAGATAAATTTCATTATGAAGTAATAGCCGATTTCTTAACTTTCTGAATGTACAAATAGATAGATTATAAATGACATAACTTATGTCAATGAGACTAAAGGAATTTTAAATGAATGGAATTAGGATGTAGATGGAATATAGTGAAATAAAAGACTTATGTTGAGGTTTCCTGTGGAATGGAGCTACTACAAAGAAGTTCTTACATGAAGGAAGCTTTGGACTCATTGCTCGTGAGTTGAGAATGGGAGTTGAATTCTACAAGATCAATTCTTTTGTTATTTCTCAATAGCTCAATAGTATAGTAGTTGGTTGTTGACTAAGTAGGTTTTAAATCCTACTTGTGGAGATTTGAATAATTCTTAATTAAAGAATGAAGAATTGAATTAAGGGGCTTGTTTTGACCATTTGAAGTGGGTAACCCATTCCCTTTCTTTATTTCTATTGCATTTTATCTCATGGTGTCCCATGTTGTTCTACGATATTTGAGAATTATTATCAATACCTCGACATAGGTTCAGGATAATTTATTTAATAACTAATTAAAAATTTTTAGATGATGTACTAGCAATACATCTTTGATGCAGCCATCAATTCTCCATATAGACCACAATTACCACTAGCAAATATATTAATGATGTGGAATGCAGTTTTATTATGCTACTAATACTTATACTAGTTTTACTATACCACCCAAATTGAGGAAGGGTTATGAGAGTAAAATATAAATATGTTGATTCTAGAATTGATTATTTTATGTAATAATTGAATCATTCATGATAAATAAAAAAGAAAAAGCAAGGTTATTTCATTTCGATAAAAGATTATATCCAAGTTCAATAGCTTTGCATCTGTTGTCCTAATCATGATTTTTTATACCGCAAGCTCTTTCCTTTTTAGAAGGTTGTGGATGAGGAGGGATTCAAATCCTTAACACCATGATTCGTAGTTACATAGTCTAATCCTTCGAGCTATAGGGCCCACTTTATCTCTACTAGATCTACTCTCCAAAAGTGCCTTCAAAAAGGAATCTTTCCTCTCTTTAGCTATTTTAGATTAAAATGATATGAAAGCATATTCTCTTAAGAATAGTATGCTCTGACATATGAAGTGGGAGAGAAGAGATAATTAGGATTTTGAATAAAACAATCTTTATATTTTAGGTTTTTATTTTTTTCTTTTAAAAAATCAAATAAGTAGTGTCAAACTTTTTATCATGCTCCACATTATAGCCATCTTGGTTTAAGCAAAGAGTTAAGGAAACTTCACACCATTATAAAGAAATTCAAGATATTATAATTATTTTTGGGTTTGAAGAATTATTCGAAGATAATCATTTAACTATAGCAAGAGTATAAAAAATTGGGTGTCTCTTATCGCAACTAATCTTCATAGCAGCAGTATTTAGTATTTATAATTTTTCAAACAAAATATATTGATTCTTGTAGAAATAATTAGAGGGTTTCAATTAATTTTTTATGGAGAATTAAGTGTCTTCGTGAGCAAGTCTTTGAAATCAAGATTTTTTACCATATCTTTAAAAATTTATCTCACCAAGAAAAAATAAGTTACAAATTATGCATCGAAGTTTGAAACAAGCAAATTGATGGATAAGAAAAATATGCTCTCATACATTCATTGCAGCATTAGAATTTAGATGCTTCTCTTCGGATGAAATATTATTTATATATGGTCCTCTATATGATAACAATCTTTTTTTTTATTTTTCTCATCCGAAGAATACATCCTTCCATTTGATTCTCCAAATAATAATGATTCTTTTCTATTTTCCTCATCCAGATGATACATTCTTCCTTATCCAATCCTTCATCCACTATCATGTGATGCTTGGAGAATACTAGGGGAGGGTATTCTTCCCTAAAGATCCAACGTATCTATTGGGAGATAAATAATGTTGCTAATTGAGTCACCTCCTACGTTACTGAGCATTCAACGAGATCCTGTAGATCGACATGAGCATCTTTTTATCTTTTTATAATATTTTTATTTTTAATTTTTATGGTTATATTTACATTAGATTTGTATAACTAACCCATTTTATCATAAAAAAAAAAAAAGGGGTTAGTTAGATTTGTATAACTAACCCTTGGTCTACTCGAAATGAGCACCTTTTTATAATATTTTTATTTTTAATTTTTATGATTATATTTACATTAGATTTGTATAACTAACCCATTTTATCATCAAAAAAAAAAAAAAAAAAAAGGGGTTAGTTAGATTTGTATAACTAACCCTTGGTCTACTCGAATAAAACGGATAAAATTCGAATATTTGTAATGTCACAACTCTCGGGGACATTTTCGTAAATGGAGCTACATGTTACGAAGAGTCCCGCCTCTATTTTAATTCAACTCGACCCTTTCCTCCACTAGTTCGAGATCTTCCTCACTTCCTTCTCAAGCCCTGGAAGCGTCGGAGTACCATCGTCCTCCGGTACCGATTCGGCAGGTTTGGCAGATATCGTACCAGGATGGGCCTTACGGGTCGATTGGCTCCCTTCGATTCTCTTCGGACACCTCTCGCCCTTCTAAAATTGGAAAGAATTTGTCTCGCTCCCAGGTTCCAGAGGAGTCATCGTTTATTCGGAGGAACCTGGTTCTTGTTCTTTTTTCGCTCTGAGGGTTGTCCTGCCGGATTCCGTTGGAGTTCTGGTCGGAGACGAAAAGAATCGACGAAAATCTTGTAAAGATAAGAGTTTTCGCTGTTTATGATCGTAGGGAAGATTAAAGGTGGGATCCCAGTGGGAGATGTGTGGGAGATGGAGGGGAAGGCTAAGAACCTCGGTTCTGACTGCTCTCGGCTGCTTCTTGGCATTGGTGGTGGTATCGGCAGAGCAGAGCCTCTAGATTGGGGGTTGGATAGATGATGTTAGTGCCGAAGATGAGATGTTTGTGTTTAGTTATCTTCTAAATTTGGTCGATTTTTTGTGGCAGGCCGACGGGTCTTATTACCACCACGTTTCGGTGGTAATTCCTATCAAGATTTCATCTTTTATGTTTACTTTTCCGTTCATTTTGGAGTAAAAAGATATGGGAATTTGTAACTGTTATGATGGGATTATACTGTGTTTCGAAACAGCCAAAAGAATTCGGATGGCGACTTGTGATAGGCTCGATGATTAGGTTCTTGGGGGCGGCGTTCGGGAGCGTTGGAGTTATTGGCGGGGATGGGATCTTTGTTCCCATGCTTACGCTTTTTGTTGGATTTGATCCCAAATCATCAACCGCATTATCCAAGTGTAAGAAATTCTTTCTGTTCTGTTCTTTCTTAGCAATGGAAAGTTGTTCAAGAACTCATCTCTAATTTTCTTTTTCATTTTTTTCCTTTATGAGAGCTTTTTTTTTTCTTTATTTTTGTTGGAAATTTGAAGAGCTGCTACCTTGAATTCCTATTAACACTAGTCTTGGTAGTATCGCAGCAAAACGTTCTAGTATCTATTGCAAAAATAGGATTATTTTTGTAGAAGTCATCTTTTTTGTTACAAGAGAACTAAAGAGTTGTGAGATATGAGGAGTTTGTCGCCAAGGTTAGGTTTAGATGGATAGAATGCCGATTTTTATATTTTATTCGTTAAGACAATTTTAACTATTCGATAGAATTTTCTCAGCCTACGGTATGCTGGATTGGCTTCTCAAAAGATACATACTTTTGTTTAGCTTGTTTGCTCGAATTTGCTTTCGAAGATTAGGTTTCTTCTATAGATTATATTTAGCATCATATTCTGACTGAGATTTGGACCGGGAGCAAAAGTTTTCTTTTTAAACTAATTCTGCTGTAAGTATTTAGATCTTGGTGCTCTTTGGCCTGGTATGATCATGGGTGCAGTTGGGTGAGCTGTCTACTGCAACCTTAAGCTGAGATATCCAACTTTGGATACGCCAATTATTGATTATGACTTGGCTTTGCTTATTCAACCAATGCTTATGCTTGGTATCAGTAAGGTGTCATTTTTAATGTAATATTTCCCTAATTGTGCTCTTCTTAGGTAATCAATTATATCACATGGAGGGCATTGTGATTTTATTAATGGGAGCATCCTTCATGCATGTTGATGGCGTTTTATAGGCACATCAACTTAAGCATTTGTGAAAGGTGTGGAGTCAAGGAAGAAGGAGACGCTGATGGAGGTGGTATCTTATTCTTTCCTTACACTTACTTTCTTGTTAGCATCTTTTATCCTCTTGATTAATAATAATCCACTATCTCTTTCTTCTCTTCTTCCAGGAGGCTGCTAATGCTCTCAGCCCAACGGTAAGCGTGGGAGGAGTACATAATATCCTGGTTTTGTTTGCGTTTCAGAAGCAAGTATTTCATCTCTCCCACTTTATCCAGGTGGGGGGATCAAGAAGTAGAATATAAACCTCTTGCTACGGTCCAAACAATGATGGTCAGAAAAGAGGATTTGGTGACTGCAGAACCAGAGGTAGATTAGCAGCAGTCTGCTTTACCATTTCTTCAAGTTGTTAAGACGGACAATAATTAGTAAGTATTGCAGGTACCGGTTCTTCACAATATTTGCTGCAAGTAGCTGGGCCTTCTTGTCTATGTATGGATGGCATTCCTTGTATTACAAATCGCAAAGGTGAGTAATTTATGAACAAGTCTTCGGTGATCTAAAATAGTGAGGAGTTTGTGATTGATATTGGCTGTAAGCATTCAGTAACATGTTCAATATGGTTTTGGGTTTGGAACTTGCTGCAGGTTCCATGCCTTGCTTCGATCATGTCTTTAAGGGGTGTAGTTAGACTCTAGTCTTTCAAATGGCCTTGTTAATCTGAAATCATCATGTTGTAATTTAGCCGATCCCTCTCTCTATGGCAATGACTCTGTATGAAGCGATTAGTTTATACAAGGGAAAAAGAATAATTGCGTAGGGTCCATCGGTTACTTATGTATTGTTCGTTAGGTGTCAATGCCGGTATGGTTGGGGGACAGCTTGGTCTAGGAGGAGGCTTTATTTTAGGTCCACTCTTTTTGGAGGCTGGAATCCCTCCACAGGTGTTTATTATGTCTTCACCTACTCCCATAGAATTGCCAGACAATTACGTATGCCGATTTTTTAGTTGTTTTTATATTTTTGTCTCTGGTGATCGTTTTGCATATTTCACTGATATGAACCATGATTGCGTATCTTGGTCTTTTGGCACGTTTTTTTTTTTTTTTTTTTTTTTTGGGTGGGGTGGTGGGGGGGGGGGGTGATAATGTATATTGCTTGTTAAAGCAATCAAATTTGTGCTTGGTATGTTCTGATAAAATGGATCTTTTCTTCCCTGCCCTGCATTTGAGTACCCTATGTACTCCTGTTATAATTAGCTCATGGCTCATTGTTGCAGCTCTGAAACACGGAGTGGTGGTGCTGGAGTGAATCCAAAATCTCATTAGGAGATTAAGCTAAACATGTAATGTTACAAAGGGTCTATGCCACAACTCATATATTAATTCATAGGTAGAATAAGAGAATGCATAAAGAAAAGACATTGAACATGTCTAAGCTCTAAAATACATACAATGTTGTGCATTGCTTTTCGAAACTCAGCTACATCCTAGAACAACAGCGTACCACAAGCACTGGATCTTTCATACAATATGCATTCAATTTGCCTGCAGGAAAGGGAGAATGGAAACAGTTTGCAAATAGTCGGATGCACTAAAGCTATGGACCGGCCTGCAGGAAAGGCATGAAAAAGATTGGAAAGCAGTTACTGAGGATGTAAGTTTTATGGATCATGCAAAATTATGGTTGAATATGTATGACCACTGACAACAGTTTGCAAATGGTCGGATGCGCTAAAGCTATGGACAGGCTTTGAGGTATGTGGCTGGTCAGCATGCTAGTTCATATGGTACTCATAAAAGCTAAAGAAAGCCTGTATAAACACGCTAGAAATGGTGTCAAGTGATGAAGATGTTCGGATATCCAACACTACAAATGTAGTTTGGCTTCTTAAGAAAATCATTAACAATAGTGCAGATCATTGACGAGCATTTAAGATGGTGATATAGTTAATTGGCATTTTGTTAAGGTATCAAGAAGAGATAAGCTGAGCCTGATCAAATAATGATACAGATGGTGCACGGAGTTGCAAGTGATCCTATACATGGTGGTATATGTGTGGTCCAGCTCCCTCTGAAAATTTTAGGAGATTGGAGTAGTTCCCTTATGGTGAGATATATAAAATTGTAGAAAAAGTTGCTTAGAAAAAAAGATAGTAAGCTGATGAAGTCAACTGACTGCAAGGCAGATGGGTAAGTGAGGTGTGAAGCAACGTTCAAAGCCAGATGGCAATGGTGCAAAATATGTTGGTTCTGAGGCTTGGAACCGTTAATGGACTCCATATGGTTAGATCGGTATGTAGGTCTTTCCAAATTTGCTATATACTTTAAGAAAACAAGCATGCACAAGAATAACGGTAAGAAGTTGATACATGGTTACATACAGACTATATATATATATATATACATACATACACACACACATATACATACATAGATGCATGCATGCATGGATGGATGCATAGCATGTATGTGTGTATGTATGTATCTATGTACGTATATATGTATGGACGTATCTATATATGCATGTATGCATGCATGCCATGCATCAATTTATGTACTTTTTGCATGGATGCATGCAAGCATGTATTCATATGTATGGACGAATGTCTGCATATATAAATGTATATATGAATGTATGTACATATTTATGAATGCATGCATGCATGCATGTATATATGCATGTATGTATATCTATGTTTGTATGTATGTATGGATGTATGTATGTATCTATGTACAGATGGATGCATGCATGTGTATGTTTTATGCATGAATCCATGTATTAATGCATGCATGTACGTACGTATGCATGTACGTATGTATGTACATATGTACATACGTATGTGTGTATGTCCATATGTACAGATGGATGCATGCATGTGTGTTTTATATATGAATCCATGTATTAATGCATGCATGTACATATGTATGTACATATGTACATATGTATGTGTGTATGTCCATATGCATATAGGTATGTATATGCATATGCATGCATGCATGTATGCATGTATGTATGTATAGCATGTGTGTATGTATATACATGCAGATGGATTGATGGATGGACATATAGCATGCATGCATGTATTTATGTGGGTAGTTGGGTAGATAGATAGGTATATATGCACGTATATATGTATAGCATGTATTTTTATGCATCTGTGTATAGCATAAATCAGCCCGGCCATTAGATTTCTGTGGATTTCACGAGGGTTTATATACTAGGATTCAAAGGACATACCTTTGAATAAGCTATCATATTCACATTAGGTTTATATACTAATGCACAAAATCACATTAGGTTAATAAGCTATCATATTCAGTTTTAAAAGCTCATAACCTTTATGGAACAATGTTGATGTGAAGAAAGGTTTAGCTATTTTATGTGTTTTTGATTTGCTCATTTGACTTAATAAAGAACAATTTTTGCTTGAAAATTTGAAATTTTTTTTAAAAATGTAAGTCCAGAGAAGGAGATAGGCTTTTGATCACATGATACAATGAGATGGCTGAGATGTAACTCTTTCCCGTTTCTGTTTGAATTTTAGTTCAATAAACTGGTGGGAATGCATGGGAGCAATCAGAATCCTCTGTGGTGCACGAGCTATACCATAGAATACCGTGCAGCCCTCGATGGCTACCATCAAAAGATGTGTACCATGTATGATACGATATGCACTTGCAGATCATCTTGTTTGATGGCCATTCATCTCGTGATAATGGCCATCAAGTGCTGTATAGCACTGCAGTACGGTCCACACATTGCAAAGCATCCATGCTTGGATGGGGATTACTTGTTAGTACTTGTTAGATGAGGATTAAGGCAAAAGAGGATAATGACATAAAAGGGAAGATCCAGGATTGTGACAGGACAAATGGATAAGCAAGTGTGGGGAGAATTTGAGAAAGGGGAAAATGCAATCAATATTTTCTTGACATTCCATGTTCCAGATAGATCTTCTACAGAGTTCAGTTAAAAAGGCCTCTAAAACCATATTAAGCGATCCAAAAAAAACAGATCATATTTAATGTTTAGATGTTCAATATATGTGTAAATTTTATAAATTGGTCTAAATCAGGGATTATGATGTGCATGCTCTATGCATATCCTATTGAAGTCTTCACACTGTATACTATCAGAATTTTGGTGGTTTCTAGATGTAGATATTTTGGTTTCTTCATCTCTGTTTTTTGTCTGAAATTTTATTCACGTCTCAAGTGCAACAGCAACCTTTGCCATGACATTCTCCTCATCCATGTCCATTGTAGAATAGTACCTCCTAAATCGATTTCCTGTCCCGTATGGTACTGCAACTTGCTTTCCATGTTCTATTGCAATTAGATAAAAATAACAAACTATCATTGATTTGTGACTGATAGACCAATTGATTGAGTAATTGGAACATAGCTCATTCATCCAATCCTCTTGCCAATTATTGAAGTTGATCACTGTTGATCTGGCAGCTCTCTCTACTTTATCGCAGTGGCAGCAGTGGCTCTCCATATTGGCTTTCACAATCTTCATTAGTGCAATCTCTTTAGGTAATGGCAAAGTACCCCCCTTTCTTAGTGCAATTATTTTAAAGTTAATAATATACCCAGGATTGGTGATAAATGAATCTTCTGTCCCTAGCATCTTCCTTTCTCAGCCTCATTTTCTTATGCGCCCTGTCCCTCTTTAATTCTTTCTGCAGGTGGAGTTGGAACTGCATGCATGATTAAATAAAAATAATAATAATAAAAATAAAAGAAGAGGAAGAGGAAGAAGAAGAAGAAGAGGAGGAGGAGGAGGAGGAGGAGGAGGAGGTATCACGAGTACATGCAATTCGAGACCCTCTGCAAATATCAAGCCTAGGAACAGAGGGAAGAAAATAACTTTTGAGTTAAAAGATTTATGATGAGCTTGATTGAGTTTGTTTCATTATATCTGAGCTCTCAATTCTTTTTCTTTTTATTAGGAAGGTACTCAAGGTATGGGCTATTTAGTTTCTGTACCAATTATTGTCAAAATCGGAAAAATTTTGCTTTTCACAAATGTAAGGAAAAGTTCTTGTTATATTCGTTACAAGACTTTATTTGCTCTTTCCACTGCTCAGGGAAAGCTCCCTGTTGTCAGAATCTCCATCTTACTCATTTTTTATCTTATGCCTTTCTTAATCACAGTTGCTGATTTCGAAAACTTGGAATCGGTTCTGTTGTCACCCTCTGTACAAAGCAGCCCGGAGTTAGTAATTCTCAGCATGGACCAAAGGTCAGATGCCACATTGGAGGTGCAAACGTATTGCTGAGCTATTTATATTTAAATAAACATGTGAGTTACACAAGCTTGTGGCATAGGAATGCACCTGATAACAAGGTATCTTCAGCATCTCATTTAGCAAAACTTGCACTGCTGAGAAGAAATTGTTTACATGGCCCATAATATCTTGCATGCATATGGACTCATCATCTAAATTTACATTACATGGCCCTTCATGTCTTGTGTATCTATGTACTACTTATCATCTAAAATTACATGGCCCTTCACTTCTTGGCTACGTATACAGTCAAACCAATTCAGATCCCTCTAAGGATCCGTTCTTTTGTGGATAAAAGATTTATCTAAAAATCTATATTTTCCTAGGTAAATATTTTTTAGGTAATATTTAGATAGAAAAATAATTTATCCATATTCTTTTATGCATGGAAAAGTAGCTTCAAAATATATTACTCATGTTCTTTTGCATTACTGTTTTCTTGGGTAAATTGTTAAAATTTATCCATATTTTTTTCATTTTTTATGGATAAATATCATAAAAAAGTTGGTTAGCTTTCCTATTGATCAACTTATCCATGTTCTCACATTTTTCAAGACAAAAAAATTATTTTTCCTTGGGTAGCATTTACCCATGAAATAGGAAAAAAGCTTACCCACCTAGGGGGTAACTAAATCATTTTTCCATCAGCTAGTAAAGTAGGCATTTAGTTTTATACCTAAAAAGCCCCATACTCATTTCCAATATCCCCATCATTTAATGCTCAACATCCACTTTCTCCAAATCTAAAAAGCATAAGGAGTATTACGGAAAATATGAATAAATTTTAACAACTTATCCAAAAAAAGTAATAATGCAAAAAAACATGGATAACAGATTTTAGAGCAACTTTTCCATACATAAAAAAACATAGATATATTATTTTCCTATCTAAATATTGCCTGAAAAATATTTACCTAAGAAAATATCAATTTCCAGGTAAATTTATTACCTGCAAAAGAATGGACCCTTAGGTAAACAGCCCAAGTCAAGCTTAATGCAAGCTCAGCTTAATAATAGGATCAAAACCAGGCTCATAGAAAACGAGTCTAGGCTGGTTTCAAGAATTAGATTGTTTAAGTGGCTCACTACTTAGCTTGGCATCCATAGTTGAGCTCAAATCCTCTGATGTGTAGAATTTGAACAGCTCAAAGGTTGCCAAGCTCATCTAGGTTGACATTGCACACCAAGAGTTTGTTACAAGAGAAGAGAAAATGATATTAAAAAAATGGAAAGTTGTACTTCATTTCATATTAATTATGGGGAACAATTAGTCATGTCAGAAATAATTCAGACAAACTGCTAGACCTCCTAATGGTACAAGGCTAATGAAATAAAACACAGCTCTAAGTCACCTGACTGATGAGTGCACAACAGGATTTCAGGAACACAAACAAGGTATAAATATTATAATAAAATTAGATAAAGAAAAAGGCATGCTTGGATGAAATCAGAAGCATGGCACGTTTTCAGTTGTCATGATCAAGTTGCATGTGGAGTAGATGGATGCTGCTGCAGCCCTGACTGCACACTCATGCTCATAAGCCTCGGATTTTTTCAATTTACTGAGAACAGAAAAGCGATCAATTAATATTCTTATCGTAATTGGATGACATGATTTGCAGTCGCATATGCTTAAAGCATGTCAAATTACGAAAATGAGGCATGATTCTCATGTAAATAGCTTAAAAAATTAACATAGCCATGACTGATCTTTCATTTCTTTCTAGGGATATTTATAAATGCTAAAGCATCCAAAGAATTCTGCCTCAGCAAAAATATTGGCTTTGCTCTTGCATTTAAAGTACGATGCTCATTAAAACACTCAACAGACAGAGTTATGACAACATGCCATGCATAATTTTTTTTAAAGAAGAACAGCCAAAATAAAAGCTAGATTCCTGTAGTTTTATATATATATATATATATATATATATATATATGAAAATCTGACAAACCTGGAATCTTCTGATGACCCAAATTGAGATAACCCATCCACGCATACATGTTTCAGGCCTTTCTCACAATGCAGTTGCATTTCTTGGACTTGTGTCAACCAATTCTCCTGAGATAAACAACCATATTTATCCATTTATTACACTAAAAATAAACACTTTAAATAAGTCAATCAGCATATGATTCTTCACATGAATTTGTGTAACATAATCAACTTGCTTTAAAATATTTATTTGGGACTACCATACAAGTCCTGCTCCGAACATACTACAATATACTTAAAGACACTCATCTCCTTGAAAGAAATATGACAACCAGCTGTGTTCAAACCAATACCCTCAGTATCCAAACATTTTGCGCTATGAAGAAAGCACCATCATCAGGAATTTATTATTACCAACATAGATTGAGAAAGAAGGAAACCACAGAATTTTTTAACAAAAAAATCAGTAAAGAAATAACCTAAAATTAAATCAAAATAGTTTTCACTATGCTATAAAACAGATGTTGGTAAATACATAACTAGTAGATAAACTTCAGTGATTCTATTAAAATCACTATCATCTAAGATCTAAAACTATAACATCTTAACAGAATACTCACCAAATGTTTTCCTTCTTCGTACAGTGCTCTATCCATCTGACTGAAAAGCGATCTCCATCGTGCCACGTGCATCTCCAGGGTATGTTTCTTTGAACATTGAGCCTCAGAGGAATGAGCAAATGAGGGATCATTTTCTTGGTTAGATGAAAACTCTGTTGAAAACAGGTAAGGTAATTCTGTCTGTATTGCATTCCTCACTCTCTTCTTGCTGCGCCTCAGTGCTTTATTCATGGACAGAACTTCAGTTACACAATACGAGCATACAAAACCATATTCAAAGACTTATGCTTTAAGCTTAATGAAAGATTACCAGCAAGACGCCCTTTGATGTCCTGCTGAAGTAGGTCCAGCCACTGAGAAGCAACAGTAGCAGCTGTAAATGGAAAAAAATGTCAAATTAGCTCATCTTCAGTGATTAACAAGTCTTACATATCCTCCCCTTTCATGTTGAGGTTTCTAGAAGCATAATATAACCTATATAAATTGGCCAAATTTTCCAATAATTTGTAATGACATCAGCGAGTAGGCATATACATGCTCAAAAGAGGAAGTATCACATTTTAAAGGATTACCTTTCAGTGATAAAGAGGTAATGTTATCTTGGTTTGCAGAGTGATTGTCAGTTGATGCACTGCTAGCATTTTCTGATGCCTCTGTTACAGCTGATGAGAGTTTCAGGGTAAGGGCATCATTATCATCTTTCTTGGTGAACTTTAAAGATGTAGAAATTCCATGATGAAGCTTGTCTTCAGCCATATTCATTTCTATGCTTCGATCCAATCTGGAAGGAACAGATGGCTTATTTAAAGGTACATTCAACTGATGGGTTGCCAAAACATGGGCATAGTTATGCTCTTTCCTCCTATCATTAGTGTCTTTACTTTCCCTACACATTTGATCAGTGAATCTATTTTGGGTTTGTCCATCAAGCTTCTCAGACCGCACTATAGCCTCAATTATGGAATGAACTTGTTTGCTATTTCTCACATGGT
The DNA here is from genome assembly GCA_006176705.1 of Cocos nucifera. NCBI lineage: Eukaryota > Viridiplantae > Streptophyta > Magnoliopsida > Arecales > Arecaceae > Cocos > Cocos nucifera. The sequence goes on from QRFJ01000039.1 coordinate 554,834, forward strand.
TAATTATCCCAGGGTTTAGTCCAGAAAGCAGTCCACTTGGAGCAGCAATTTTCATGAACCTGTTCCTGTTAGCCTGTTGTCTCCTTGCAGACTCAGACTTTCTTCTGGGCTCATCATCTTTTTTCTTTCTAGGCTGGCGGCCACGTTGTTTAGGCATTGGTATGCCTCCATGTGAAGATGAAAGGAAGCCATTCTGTTTCATTTCTTTCCATATTCTCAAAGGTTCGCTCTCCTCCACTAGGCCCGTAGTGCTTCCACACTCCGACGCATCTCCAGATTTCACCTGCCCCAACATTTTGTAGGGATAAAAGGGGTTCTGTTCCACCATACTGGAAACATCAACAGTGTTAAGATCCACACTAAGGCCCACAGAATCCACCTTATCATGCTCCCGCTCCTCATGTACTTTTGCAGGGAAACATGGACCAGTATTTTCTTCATTGCATTCTGATATGGCATTACATCCTACATTTGCTGAAGAGTTTTTAGCACCAACCTGGCCCAAGCTCAAACAGGTTGTATCCTGTTCGAGAGAACCTTTGCCTGCAGTCCCTGGTACAAGTCTATCTGAAAGCATAGACGCATTTGCCACTGTAATTTGAGATACATCATCTTCTTTACCTCGATTTCCAAGTGCTTCAGCTTCTTTCATGTTAGAGGATTTCAAATTACAGGTTCTGATTCCTGGAATAAAGAGCTATTCTCACAAACAGATTTCAAACCACATGATGAAAATGACAAGATGAACGTACAAAAACAAAAGAAGAAAATGGAATTTCTTTGTATCATCAGCAGATACTAACTTTTACATAAGCAACATTTAGACTACCAAATAAATAAAGAAATAACAATACAGTCACTTAGCGTCACTATAAATTTTAGTTTAGCACATTCCTTTTGAAGAATGCAAGGGCTTTACAGTCCAAAAGGCAAGTAAATGAATCCAAAATTATGGCCAAGTGACGTAAACAACTAGAAGCGAAGGACTTTTGTAGTAAGGTATAGCACAAACATAGGATGACTTGAGCCTTAAAAACATGCAGATGGAGAAAGTAGGTAGGTAGGTGCAGGAATTGGCATGGCGTCTCAAGTGTACATATACAGTGAATGACCAAGTAGACATCTAATTCAATAGCACATAACAAAGACTATTTCAAAAGTTACAATTTATAATCTAAACCATTAATTCTTTTTATCAAATTCAATAAACTGAGGTAACCATTGTCTGAATTCCATTAGTATTTTGCACCATCTCCAAGATGCTTCTAACCTGCTCTGTCAGTTTTGATAAGTTCAGTAATCATGCTAGAAGATGCACACTTATTGGCTTACCCTAGAGGTCAAATGGGATACAATGTTCATGATCTTCACATTCATGATTTTTTTTTTTTTTACCACATAGAATATTGTTTTTCATTAATATATTTTCCCCTTTCAAACAATGAATTAGCTTTCCCATATTAATCCATTTCATCGGTTCACCCATACCACCATCCCAAGTCCAAATGTATCCAAAACTCCAACTCTCACATTATCCATCACCAACACAACCAACCTCATTACCCCACCAGAAGCCTCATCTTGCCATCCTCAACACAACAACTCTTTTATTTTTGTTCTCCTTTTTTGAGGACTTGAACTAGAGGAAAACCTTACCAATATTGGGTGAGGGCAGCCTCATCTTCATCCATTTCTTCCCATACCTTTCTCACCATCTTTTTGTTTCAGTTAATTTCACTACCGTAAACAGCCTTTTCCTTGGACTATGTAAAACCAGAATCAGCAACCTTCTTATAACCGAACTTAGGCATTTGAGCAAAATTACACTTGGACCTTCCTGACCAAGATGCAGTCAAACAAAAAGCTAAACAGGTGTATATGGGCTTACAGATTCAAATACTATTCTGCTGGATTCATTGATTTATGTAAAGCCTACTTAGTTCCACAGGCTATATTTATTTAAGATGGCTTGATATGAAGTCCTCGTATTGACTCAAATAAGCATCACTAAATTGGTTTGTCACGTTTTCTATTGCCTTCACAGACCTGTGGTCACCCAATCCAAAAGGTTGACAACTGTTCATCCAATCAAAGGTTGACCACTCATTGTTCATTTGCATTTCAGGCTTTTATGCCATTACAACTTTGGGAACACTTTTATATGCATTTATTCTCATCGTAGGATGCCATGTTTATGTACAAGTCCATCGATAGCTCACAACCCTTGACTATTGGGACTTAGAACAAACACAATAAGATCACTTTATTGTGGGATAGATACAAATCACATAATATACAACCGGAGAGATAACAAAACAAATCATGTGCTCCATGTTCTAAGATGATCTGGGACGGTTGACACGGAAAGGGAACGTGATCTTTGCGATCCATAGGAACAGCTAACACATAATATCGAGCAAATATTGCTTTCAACTCCCAAAGTAACACCAAATTGTAAACATGCATTACAGACAACATCGAAACCTGGCAAAAGATGAGGGATTTACTGCATTTCAAAACCATAAGAATAAGAAAAATCGAATAGTAAAAGAAATGATGCAAGAATTAGATGCCCAATGTTTTCCAAGACTATGCATCCAAGAGATCAAAAACCACATCCGAAGCCACACGATTATCCATCCAAGTACTGAAGGAGGCTATGTTATAATAAAGCAAGAAGCAAAAATTTCATAATTACTCAGACATCATACGGATAGTATGTAAAACATGATTCTAAACCATAAAGATTCTTGTAAATTAAATTCCGCTGATGAAGGCACTCAAATTTTGATCCGCACTCATGAGCCTTTCATAAATAAGAATACAAAGATCAGTACAAAGTATCAAGAATGGCATACACATGTCAAATAAAACCTTTGTTATGCTTTTCCTAATCAGAATCTGGCCAAGAAAAGTTCCTAGAATCAGTTGCATACAAACCCACCACAGAAAGACAACATCCACGTTTATATAGGAAGAAAGAATCTTTTGACCCACTGAATTCACCAGAGAATTCCACCAAATCCTCTGCCATACAACAGCAGGAGAGTAGAGGTGGGGGTGGGGGGGATTCAGATTACAGAAAAAGCGAAAGACTCCATTGGGAAAGAGATCAAGATCAGCAAGAAGCAAGAGAGAGACAGAGTGTCGAAAAAGAGAGAAAGTGGGGAGACGTTCCGGCGAGAGAGATCAAGAAACCAAGAGAGAGGTCGGACGACATACCGTCGTCCGAGGAGAGTCGCCGGAGTCAGAGGAGAAGTCGGCGAAGAACCGCCGGAACTGCGACGAGGGCAGGGCTTGGACGGGGGAGGGAAAGAAAGAAGAGGAAAGGGTGAGGGGCGAGAGCGGGGGATGCAAATAGGGTAACCGGGATGGCAGAGAAATTATTACATGGATCAGGTTCGGTGCACCAATCTAAATCGGGAAGCATATATACGGTGGATGATAGACACCGCTCGTTTGATGTTGAATTATTTAACTGCAGGAGGTAACGTGGTGAGTAACCATTGGAAGGGTCTACTGCACCTGGTCCATCTAATAATTAGACGCGCCCAGCGCCTTGGTGTTTCAAATTTTGAAATGTGTGTGGCACACGGAAATGCCGTGATCAAAAACTCCGTACTCTTTAGGGCAAGATTTCAAATTGATCGTTATAACGGTTTCGGTATGTTTAGTGTTACACATCATAGCATTAGCACGTGCGGTACATTTTATTAATTTAACAGAATAATAATTTAATAAATTCCAGAACTGGCTGCTTCCTACCTTGGTCACTCCAATGCAACCAAACGAACCCTAAGAAAGCCCTATCCACAAACAATTGTTCTTCCATTTGTGATAAAGCTATCGCCCCTTTATTTACAAAAATGAATAAATAGATAAAGCCCACAATCTGTGCATAATAGTAATAAAATAAAAATAAAAATTTTGAATCCAAAGTTCCACTTGCTCGTTGCAAAGTTTAAATTTTTATGGCTTCAATTTTACAAGTAGGCCATACTAAGATTAACCATTTGATAAAATTATTAATTTCAGAGAAATAATAACTTAAACAATCATATGAACCTTGCATAATTACACCATAGAAAAAGTTTTAAAAGGTGTTATGCATGTATATATGTATAATAAATATGACATTATTCCAATGCTTTAAACGGTGATTATTGTTTAACTGTTATCCCTTTATAAGAGTCGTTACATAATAATTATTTTATCGATTTCTTTTATTATCATATCAAAATATTTTTATAAGTGTAATTTCTTAAACTACTTAAAATAATATTTATTTTTGAAAATCATTATATCTCCAACATTATTGGTTTTTTCAATCATCATTTGTGCAATTTTTTCATCATAGTTTATTGGACAATTATAACCAAAGACTTGGTTTATCGCCAAAGTAGGGAATGAGCCAACAAAGATTATTTCCATCTTACAAAAAAATAATAATTTTAAAGAGCCTCATTATATACAAATATTATCACTATTCAAATTTAAGTATATGAAAAATCTGTGTGCCTAAGCATTATTAACCTTTCAATGTTTTTTAGGTAAAACTTTATATATATATATATATATAGATTTAAATGCTATATATTACAATACCACAATCCCAAATTACGAGAATCTAGGTTTAAGGCTTTTCAAAATTTGAACTCTAATCTTTTAATTGTTGTAAAGCCCGACTATGTTGATTTTATTCCATGCAATATTTTGCTGTCAATTAGAATGATAAGTTGTGAAATACCAATTGCCAAGGATTTCTATTTTTACTAGATTTTTGCATAGATATCCTATGCATATATCTTATTTACATATTCATCCTTAAAATTTTGATTTACATATTTACCCTCGTGCCAATGTGTTATATAAATTTATCATTGTCATCAACCCACATTGGATGTTAATCTCGAACATTTATCGACATAAAAAAAATAGTTTTTGACATTATGAAAAGACATTTTCACCCCTCAAGCCTGAGCTTTTGAGTTAATTTTTTTAGTGAGGGTGTATATATAATTTTCACCCCTTTTCCCACTTCATAATCGTAGTAAACTCCTCTTCTACCCTCTACTTCCTTTTTTTGATAGGACTTTTGCTTCTTTCAGTAGTGCTCTTCTTTCATTCTTCTTACCACTGCATAGCTGTTGCTGACCATTTGCACCATCACCTTCTCCCTCACCCCTTCACCCTCCTAACTTTCCATGCCACCCTTGTTGCTGTTGACCACCACCACCACCTCCTCCTCCCTCGCCTCCTTCCTTCATCACCTTATCTCTCACCTATCTCTCTATTTGGCCACCTCTGCAGCCCACCATCAATTAGGCTTCCAAAAAAACAATTATTTAGATTAGAATGGTGATGGTAAAATGTGTCTTATATTTTTTTAATTACTAAAAATTATAAAAGACTGACCCAACATTTTGCATCACATTTTCCTTGCATAAATGTACTAACGGCAATTAACTCGTCGATTCATAACTCATATTGCTTTGGGATATGGTTCAATAGGTATACCTTTGCCTATAAGTTCCATTTTCAAAACTTTTAGGTTTTTCATGGGTGTTTAACTTAGATCATCACTAACCGGTAGACCATTATAGTGGTTTTTAACTAGGTTATAAAATTTGGAATGATCAAAATTTTGAATTTCTTTTTCCTTGAAAAAATACTGACTCTAGTTGTTTTCATCCAAAAAAATACCGACCCTACTAGAAATCCTTAGTTTCTGACCAAAAAACCTTTAAATGCACTAGCTCCGAGCTCCGATAGACATGATCCAACTGATCTACACCATGGACCAGCCACTTCTTGCTCCAATTCCGATACGATCACAAAAATTCTAGACTAATGGTCCCTTACAACAAGTATTAGTTTTACATTAGAGGTGGCAATTTTATTTGACGGCATACGAATGGGATAAATTTTATCCAATCCAATTACAACTCAACTATGGATTTTAAAAAAAAAAATCAAAACAAATTTAAATCAAATATGAATAATAATATACTTTAAATTTAATATAATTTTAATACATATTTTCTAACCTAATTCGAAGCGAACATGTGATGAGTACGAGTATAAAACGACTTAATTCATACCCAACCCATTGCTACCTCTATTTCTCATGGAGGTCATATAGGAGTTTAATCAACCATGCTGACAATATTTTTGTGAAGCATGGAACCATTGTTTTAGCAATATTGAACATTGGGCTATAGAGTGCAAATAAATGAATTATTTAGATCTTGTTTGTTTGAAATTGCTATTAATGATAGTTTTTAAAATTTTTAAAAAATAAAAATTTTATATAAAAAATATTTATTATTTAATAACCATATTTATAAAATATTTTAAAATTTTAACATATATTTGATAATTAAAATAGAAAAATACTTTCGACATAATAAAATAACAATATTATTAATATTATATAATAAAAATAATATAATATTATGTATTTTATATTAAAATATTATTATATTGTGTAATATTATTATTATATAGCGTCATGTAATATTATACCATGATGTAGTAGCATGCTATAATTTAATATTATAGTAATTATAATATATAATATATAATATAATATAATCTAATCTAATAATTTGGATTATGATATAATAGATTATACTATATTTTGATAATAATATAAGATATGATCATGAAATTTATGGATGGACATTTTAATAAAAAAATTCATTTAAATTACAACCACAAATTTTTAATTTTTTTAAAAAATTAAATAAAATCTTTTTAATTAGATCCTTCCAACTTTCTGCAACATCGACAGAATAATTTTTGGCACTCTAAAAGTTTTGCCAGATAGGATCTTAGCCATGTCAACTAGATTGTGATCCTATGAAAAAATAACAGCATCAACGGATTTGTAGGCTCTAAGAAAAAAACATTCAAAAAGAGCTGATAAATACTATAGTACCAATTGTATATATATATATATATATATATATATATATATATATATATATATCCAAACATGTTTTTCCAAGAATAAGACACCGATTACTTCCTGTTTGCAAGATCACTTAAATGTAGTCATGCGACAGGCCATACCATTAAATTAGTCTTGTTTTTATGACTCCCTAGGAGTCTAGGATTGTCATCGAGACCCAAAAAGGGTTTCAGGAAGTAGTTCCTGCCGTTTACAATTGAACAAAGAAGATTCATTTAGAACCTTTACAAGAATTTAGAGGAAACATTTTGTGAGCAGCCCTTTGAGACGTTCGCGTGCTACCTTTCTATGCTTGGGTTGCTGAGTTGAGACGGACCTGTTCAGGATTTGTTGGATGCAATGAAGAAAAAGATTGTGGCCAAAGAAGGATAATGGCTGCCCGTTGAGGGGTGCTCATGTTCCCAATGAGCAGAGATACGTCGGAGATGAACATGTACCCATGCAGCCGTCTTCATTGATGGTAGCTGGCTGGAAGGATAAGTAGATCATTGATACACACAGTTCCGCAATGGATTCACCTTCCTTCCCGCGAATCCACCATCGTCTTCATTACAAATCGCACCATCGCCAAGCCGAGGAGCTTAAAATTTCAAATTTTTGAACGATCTCATAATTGAGAAAAATAAATCCGAGTTTTTAACAAAATCCAGTCCAGACCACCATTTACAGCCAGGACCAAATCTGGCGAAAAGACAAAAGGTTACAGCAGAGCTCAGCCCTCTACATCTGCTGCAGCCTTGTTTCAACTCAAGCAATCAACCCCTTGATGACAGCAGCGAGGTAGGATGCCAATAATTCGTAATCACACCTTCGTACTTGTAATAGAGCAGCTCTAGCCAGGAATAAAAAATTTCATCCCAAAAAAAAAAACAGGACTACTCATCCAGAACATTAGCTTGCATTGAGAAAAAGGCATTCTTATAGATAAGAAGTGTATTATCGCCTACAATATACAATTTGATCTACGACGATTAAATAAACATAAATCGGGCCTACTTAAAATCTACAATATTTTGACAAAAATAACATCAGGGAGTAAACCATACAGCAAACTTTGAGCGTCAAACTATCAGAAAACAATAGCAACAAAGACTGAAAGCATAACAAAATTATATGCAAACCTGTTTTGATGTAAAAAGAAATTTTCTCCAATCCGAAACAAAATTGCAACTGATAGAATCGAACATTTTGAGCCATAAAGAAACTCCCGAAACAAAAACAGATGAAAAACCACTGCTAGGGACCAAAATGAGCAAGACGGATTCTTCCGCATGCTCTTCTAAACCTTGAAAATTAGTGTGCATAAAGCGGGTTAGATTCTGGATAACTATGATAAGGTGGTCAGATAGGAGCGAAAGACGTTCAAAATAATCATAACCTAGAGAAAGATTATCATTTGAACTATGCGACTGGTCATCACGCAACCTTATCCATCATCAATCGATCAAAGCCCCCATTAAAAACCAACACACTAGATCCAAAATTTAAAATGATGATAATAATAATAACAATAATAATAATGCTTAAAAAAGATGGAAGCCTCAGAAGGAAGGCAGTAGTAGGCTTGTAATCATAAACTTTCAGACAAAATAAATTCCACAATCTTCATCACAGACTCCATCACGAGTGAATAATTAAAGAAAAAATACAAAACTTTTTAAATTTGAAAAGAAACTTTGAGGAAATAACGATCGATTTGATAGCAAAAGGGCCGCATAGAGAAGATTAGATTTCGTCTGCACAGGTCAATTCAGACATATGCTTGTCATTAATATTATTTAATCATCGGCCACGAGGAAGAAAAAATCTAACAAAAAAAGCCCAAAAATAAAAAAGCCGACAGAAAATCGATCTAAGACTCGATCTAAACCTTGGAGAGATTGAGGATAGAGATAGGACTCGGAATATGGGTGGTGATATATCAGGATGGTCGGCAAGGCTTCTCGCCGTTACGACGAACGAAACCTAAAACAAGTTAATCGTCATCGTCCTCATCCCAAATCGATCTAAGAAGGGGAAAGGGGAAAGAGGGAGAGAAAGCCAGACTAAACTTACGACACCAACAACGCGAAACCCCCTTGGAGAACAAAGGGAAGACCCCCTCAAGGAGGAGGGCGGAGAGATGATGCCATTGGAATGGAACATTCGGGTCCGATGGCATCATTTTATACTGGTTTTGAGGGTTAGGGTCTGTTCAGGTTTTGTTTGGGGCTGCATCTCGACCGTCTGTTATAGTGCATGTGTGGAATCCACCACTGAAAGTTCGTCTGCAGGGCCTCGCCCGAATTACGGACTGGTATGAACTCAATATCATATATTTTCGTTTACATTCGTCTTTCGCCAAACCGACCTTAGCTCAGTTGGTAGAGCGGAGGACTGTAGTTGTGCAGAATATCCTTAGGTCGCTGGTTCGAATCCGGCAGGTCGGATATTTTTTTTTAAATAATTATTTATTATTAATGTTACTATTTAAAATATAAAATAGCCGTTTTTATAAAAGTTAATAGTGAAAATATTTACTATTTAGAAGATAAAAACGTATACAACAAGAATTTGGCGAATTTGCTTTAAATGGGCTCATGGAGTTTTGTACGATGAATGGGCATGACATGGCTTAAATATTTAATTTATTAACTCATTTTTTAGATTGTCTATTTGATAAAATGATCAAGTTCTAACGTAGAGTTTTCGATCTGTAATCAACAAGTCAAGTTCAAATTGATAGATATTTTTATGGTTTCTATATCTGATCTGATCCATATCTTATCCTCCTAATTCAATTGCCATCATATCTAAAACATATTGACAACATTAAGCATGATGGAGGTACATAGTCCATCATGCCAATCAAGTTGTATCTTACTTGCTTTCTAGTTTCCATTGGATGAGCAAACTCACTCATTGGATGGTCATGATCTTTGGGTTGCATGTCGTTTGTTTAGGTAATTGCATGTTGATAGTGGTAAGATTGTAAATGTGTTAGGTTGATCTATGATCTGACCTTACTTGATCATTTAGATCTGATTTGCAATTTAAGGATTCATGGAGTCGGGTTAGGCTTGAAATTTAAACGCGTCCCATATTTTGAGTCTAATCTAGGTTTTATTGAGTTATAATCCAACTAAATCTAATTTGACCATTGTATGATTCTAATTTAGATCTTTCAATCTGACCGGATATAAGGAAGGTGGTGTTTAGCTAGTCTACCATTCATAGTCTACTCTTTCAAAGTCTCAATTAGGAATTAGTTCCATGGCATCCATCATCAATTAATTAGTTTGAGATAAATAGTCATCCTTCCACCAATTCAAGTTTCTCGATCTAATTTTATTTATCCTTTGATGGGTTTTTTGACTTTTGGATTGTAAATTGATATTATGATTAACTTAATATTCTATCAGTGCTATGTTTTAGTATATTAGATATTTTTAAATATAATAATTTATATAATCTATAGGGAATGCTCAACTCCTAAAACTCTTTTCAACCAATTTTCTAGTCTCGTTACAAAAAAAAAATATCAAACTAAATGTATCATAGTATGCTTTTAAAAAGATATTCATATCTTACAGTGAAGCTAGAATTTTATTTTGTCAATTTAACTCTTTCACTTTAGAACTCTATATGTATGATTCAGATTCATTCTGATTCTAAATTTTTTGGATTGGAACTGAATTATATATAGATTCAGCTCGACCCAAATGGTCAATTGGGTCAAAAATTTTAGTGATAAATTCAGTCCAATCCAATCCAAGTTTCTATTGCATTGAGACTAGACCTAATATTAGGATCCAAATAAGCAATCGGACTACTTATGATCTAGTTTGGTCCGATTCAATTACACCCTTGGTGGTAGATATGTTGCAAGAGTACCGATAGAGTTTGTAGGGCCACGGGAGGAGGCGTCGTTGGTAACTTGGTATACTGCCAGTGAGGAAGGAGATGTTTCAGTTTTTATCCCGGCAAGCTGTTTATCGTACAAAAGTGGACCGTGCCAAAATTTCAGGTTTCTTAACGCGGGTATGGATTTATGAGAACGCTGTTTTTTTTAAAAAAATTAATTAATACTACGGGTCCCAACCACGTATAAGGGCAAATGCACGGAAATTGGCACTACACAGCACTGGTATAAAAGAAATAGGAGTATGGTGTCAATAACCAACCACCTATATCATTTGGTAATGGAGAGCATTTTCATTATAAATTAAGCAACCTGGGCTTGCAAACAGCATCTTCTTATAATAGACTTTATTGTATGATTAGCGCACAAGCACATGGTCACGTGCTTGTGTACGTATATGAGAGAAAATACGAGAACTATATTCTGTATTACAAAAGTTTTATGGTTCATATTTTACAAATGAGATGCATCTTAGTTGTGTTTGGAATTTTTTTATCCGTGTTATGGTGCATATTAATTAATGTATATATTTAGATACTGGATAAGTTTTAGCAAACTTAAATATAGATTATATGCTGATAGGACTTAATCCTGATAAAGTTGTTTAAGATTTATTTATCTTACTAAGTTTTGCTGTAATAAGTTGATCATTTGCGGATCAGATTTGCGAAGAGCAACAGTCCTACAAAAAAGTGTTGCTTTATTGAGAGAGAGAGAGAGAGAGAGATCGAACTTTGGCATGATTTAACCATTTATTAAGGAAGAAATTTGAAAAAAGATTATCATCAGAATTGCAAAGTTGTGAGATACATTGTCACAATTTCAGCTTTTATATCTCTGCACTTCCCTTATCATACACTCTTGATTAATCTGTTTCCTCTGTTGTTTACTCACCTGTTGTTAGTGAGTAGCTTGCTGTTTGTCAACGAGTGCGGAGCTAACTTGGCTCACCTACGTGGACCCTTTCTTCTTTAATGCAATGTATATCCTTTGTTTCATATTAAAAAAATAAAAATTTGTAAATTGGAAATTGAAATTCATATATCTATACATGACAATCCTCGTTAAGAACCTAAAAAATTTATGCTTGTAATTGGCAAGCCAAAAAAAGTCCTTCCACTCATCCATACTTTTCACCACTCCATCATTCTCTCATAGTTAACCATATTTTAATTTTTATAAGTAGTTCAAGCTTGGAAGCAAAGTTTTAAGTCCTTATAAGATGAGGGGCATCTCACTGTCCCATTTTATTTTTTTTGAGAAAATAAAATTAGGATGAGGTTGAAACTTTAAACCCTATCTAAACAAGAAAGAAAGAAAGAAATAAGAGATGAATAAAAAAAAAAAAGAATAGAATGGAGAAGAAAAGAAAGGAAGAAAAAAAAATTAAAGAAAAAAAAAATAAAAATAAAAATAATAAAAAAATAGAAAAAAAAGTAAAAAAAAAGAAAATAAATGATCAAGTCCGCCATTAAAATTAAGTGGAACAGCAAGATTTTTCATTACATGAAAAAGTCAGAATATCTTTATCTATAATATTTAAAATTTTATCTCAAAATTTGTTGCTTTTAAGCAATAACACAACTTTTGATCCATTTTATATATCTAGTAGTTGCTGAGTTTTTTCATTTGAATTCATCTTTCTTTGTCGCACTTCGACCGATTGATCTACTCATGCATGTACTGAGAAAAAATCAATCGTCTCGCATCTTTAATGTATCAGCAGGGAAGGCCGCAAAAGCAAGCGCAATTAGTTAATTTATAAATAATTAACTAATTAATTAATATATTAATTAATTAATCAAGGGAAAAGGTACAGCCATATGCAATGTCCGAAACCCACGTCCATCCCACATCCTCGTTTTTATTTTTTATTCTATCCGAGTCAGTGACAAGTCAGACGTCATCCGCAGGGGCGCGAATGACAAATCTTGGTGGGGTCAGGGACTAAAATCACATTATCTTCGTGGTATCTTCTACGGTATCGGGCTGCGACATTCTAACGCAACCTTTGCCCACTTTCCCACCACCCTCCGCCCATCTTTTTTTCTTCGCACCGCCCTTCCAAACCTAATCCCCAATCGATTCGCGAGCACTGATTTCGGAACCTTTGGTCGGTCGATCGCGGAACTTATATGGTGGAACCATTTCTTGGCATTCCGAAACCCTAGTCCCGACTCCTCCAGGTAGCGCCCTGTTCTCCGGCTGTTGGAACCCTAAATTCCTGAGAGGGAGCCCAAAGGCGATGGTTTTCTACTTCAAGGCCCGGCCGGAGGCCGGCGGTTACACCATTTTCATGGGCTTGGACAAGTACGAGAACGAGGAGCTCATCAAATACGGGTTCCCCGAGGACATCTGGTGATTCTCATACCCCCATATTTCGTCTCTTTGATCAGAACTTCACAAAATTTAATCTTTTTCCAATGGCTTCAGCCTACTGCATAAATTTCTTAAAATGATGCCTGAATTCATGCTTAATTCTGGTTTAATTTCCATTGCTACAATCTTATATTTTGTTCTGTCACTTCATGTGCTATGTTTCTTGTCTTCTGGATCGTTGCTTTGGTATACATGGGTTGCTCGTCATGTTTTCTTTATTTCTTTTGGTTTTCCCCGCTAAAGACTCCATTTTATTTTGGGTTTTGGAGGTTCCATTTCTTTATTATATTGCCAAATGATTAGAGGATTGGGTTTGAACATTATTGTGGGTGTTTGCTGTTAAGGTCATTGACAAATCCATGCTTGATTTCATGCACATTTTTGGACTATTACCAGCATCTCCATGTAATCTGGACAACTGAAAGAGTGCTGCATCTCTATGAACTTTGTTGCTAAAAGCTTTCCGGTGGTATTGAACGTATGCATATGGATCTCAACAATATATTTGACAAATTACAAACTAGTTATGATATTAGAAGATATTTTAACTGCTGCATCTGACAATTTCCTGTTTGATCCTTAGAATCTCTGTGGTGGATGTTCACTTTGGGGTTGTGAACATATTCAACATCCGATTGGCTGGATGTTTTCACCAGTACTCATTAGGCCAGTAATTCTTGCAGGTTTCATGTGGATAAGATATCTTCTGCTCATGTCTATCTAAGGTTGAACAAAGGACAGACAATTGATGATATAAGTGAAGGGTTATTGGAGGATTGTGCTCAGCTCGTCAAAGCTAATTCAATTCAAGGCAATTTCTACCATGCACAATCTTTTTTTTTAAAATATCTTTTGCTGTAATATTTATTCTTGCATCATTAGTATCTGAGAGTACTGGTTCAAAGTGAGTGGTTATGGTGAACTGGGCATTGCCTCTGTGGTCACACCACTCTGCCTATGAAGCAGAGGTTCTAGTTTTCAATCTCGAGTGATGCATCCCCAGCTACCGAGACTGGGTAATTGCAATAGTGGATCACTCACCCTCACTTTCTCTCAAAAGATGGAAAAACTCTTTACTTAAACAAGAATGTTGTTTGGTCCATTAACATGTCTTCATTTGTTGATTTTCTTTCTAGTAAATGCTTGCTGTATTTCTTGCTCCAATAATGAATCCTTTTTTTTCTCACATCAATGCAAGGGTAGCTTTCTTCCTCTGTATGACCAATGAATTCACTTTGCAGGAAATAAGATGAATAATATTGATGTTGTTTATACCCCATGGTTTAATTTGAAGAAGACTCCTTCCATGGATGTTGGGCAAGTGGGCTTTCACAATCCTAAAATGGTGAGCAACTATTATCGTTCAGTCTAATGTTCTTATACAGACAGGAACATTAACATCCAAATTTGCAATTTAGGTAGCACTTTTTTTTCCCGTGAATCTTTCTTAGTAATCAATCATCCAGACCACAGCATTGCTCATGTTTCATTCTTGAAATTTCTCATAGGTTCTTGAAATATCTCACAGGAAGGAGCAATAACTACTTCAAATGGATAAACCTTGTAAAATATGTCTAAATTCTTCACTAGAACGGGCAATAATAACAAGGGAGTTATGGTTTCCTGTTATCATAAATAATAGTGCATTATCTATAATGTGAATTTGTTTTTGGAAACCTAAAATAGATACATCATGTTTGTGCTTCACATTTTCACCAATAGCTCCATTTTTCAAATACACCATCTTTTAGCAGCAAAAATGGGCCAACTTTATTTCTTTAAACATGCTCATCGCTACAGTATAGATAGAAGTGGGGTGTAATATGGCTATATGCAAGGGACTTGTTACTTCACAAATTTACAAAGGATATAAATATATATATCCTTCTTTAATAGAAAAGGTTATACACCTTCATGGCAGGTCATTCATCAGCATCCTTGAGACTCGCATCATTTTAAAACACAACTATTCTTCCTGATTATATATAATGTGCTAAATGTATGCATTGTTATCTTTGTTTATTAACTTTGATGTACAGCAAAGTTCTGTGTGCTGTATGTTCTGAGCTATGCAGTAACCAACATGCAATGTTAAAAGCTTGTTTTTTAGTTTACTCCCAAACAACCACATAAATTCTTCCTGGCACTGCTTGAGCCTGCTTGTGTAGATTGTACTTGACTCTGTTTCTTGTTTACAGGTTCGCACTGTAAGAGTGGAAAAGCGCATTAATGAGATTGTTAACAGGTTGAATAAGACAAAAGTAGAACGGAAGCCAGACTTCAAAGGTAGAGTTTTGAAATTGGAGTAACTAATTTTGTGAAAAATCATTTCTTCATTCTTGAGATGTTTTTGTATGATTATTTGAAGTTGGTGCTATGTTATTGTTTTAAATTTGTGCATTAAATCTGGAAAATAAAAGAACCTTTGTCATTCATTCTGCATTAATCTATCTTGCTATTAATGGACAATGGCAAGTCTTATCTTACTCAACTAAAAAAAAGCAAAGTTTTTAATAATATTGAAAGTGTAAGATGGATTTAATTATTTATTAATGCTTGGTTGTGCAAACATGCCAAGCTGCACCATAATTAATCGTTTGAAGCATGGTTATCTCGTCAGCCTTGACTGTATGAAATAAACCAAACCAAATATCTTATTCTTTTTTTCAAGGGCCAGGCCTACTGGATCATTTATTCATGCTAGGAAACTTATGATAAATCATATGAGAATCATATTGGACCTCTCTCTGTCTCTCTCTCTTGCCATGATTGTTTCCATCTGGATGTTTTAGGTCTGTCTCATGTTCTTTGATACTTTGACTGCCTTTTTTGGCTTTTGCTGCGTTGCCATTCTGCTATGCCGTATTATCTCAATTAAATCATGCATGGTCTGTAAACAGTTGCATTCTGTATGAATGCATCCTGACTCAGATTTGTGCAGAAAGTTTCCTACTACATGTCACTAACATCAAACAATTGTATGGTACTCTTCATCCTCTAATTCTGTTCGGATAATTCTTTTCACTGTTGGTAATTGCTTAACTGATGTCCAGTCATGGTGGTCAAGTCTTATGTTGTGCCTAGTCGCTTGCCTTATCCTGTACGAATGCAACCATCTTGCTGCTGGGTCTCATATCATATTAGCACTTTTTCACCTTCTAATTCTGTCTGAAGAATTGTTACCTCCTGCCCACATGATGCTGCCACATTATGGAATTCTTTTTCTTTTCTATTATGTATCCAATGACCAATTATGATTATAACAGATGAGGTTCCATTTTTAGTTTATTCAAACAATGGACTTTGATACCTGCATTCCTAGATAAAAATGCTTGACCAATAAGGACCCATAAAGCCGACTCAGTAGTGGGAAAGGGTTGGGTTGTTGTGGTTATGGTAAATGGATTATGACAAATCTTTTGCTGGTATCAGTTCATCATTAATGTTTAGAGATGTGTCTGCTGGCTTGGATGCCTTATTTTGGTTTACATAGAGAGGTGATGAATCATTATTTACAGTCACAAGTACTATGGTAATTTGACATATTATTGTGTTTATTATCCTGTACAGCTGAGCGAGAATCCGTCAGTGTGGCAGAAAGAGCTGAAAAGAAACTTCAGCAACGAGAGAAAGTAAGTCTTAGAATTATTTTTCGCTTGGGTTTAGTTTGATCCCTGGGCGGACAAAAAACTTGTGTATACTTGATAAAGATTATAAGCCAATCATGAGCCATAAGCAGTGGAAAGGGATTATTTTACGGTATCATGGCTTCTGATCAATATGCTTAAGATTAACATCTTTTTTTGTGATCATACGAAATCTATCATTTCCCATAATTATAAACTCTGTGACCAAACACTAAGTTTTGCAAAATGACCTCCAAATGACTTGTTTATGGCCTTGCAGAAACGCCGGGAAGAGATGCAGAGGCTCGAGAAGGAGAAACAGGCAGAAATAAGGAGCTACAAGGGCTTGATGGTTGCAGACAAGATGACATCTAACAAACAAATTGCATCCAACAATAAATCGCTGCAAGAACTTGAAGAGGATTTCATGTGATCCCAGCTCCAACTTAGATTTCAAAAGGTGGTCAATGTGACAGGTTGAAAGCTGTGGCATGCGACATCAAAAAGGTTTTCTAGCCCACTGTATTTGTGTAATTCCATAATTTCATTGTCACAAACTGTAGGCTTGTGTCATATCATGAAATATCAGCAGGGAAATGGTCGTTCTAATCAACAACTTGTGCAACTATTTGTATAACAGTATTTATAAAACGAAAGTTATCTGTGCTTCATTGCTAGATTGTTGATATGTGCTTCGAGATCTTTTTCATGTTGGTTGTCGAGTTTCAGTAATACACACACACATCACTGGTGTTGAGCAAAGATTTTAAGGTCCTGTTTGGATGTGGATGGATTGCTTGTGCACAAACTCCCTTGATGGCTGGAGCGGAGGAGCCAGGAGGGATCTGATGGGAGAAATTGAAGAGGCTTGCGGAGGTTATGGACACCAGCCATCCCAAAATTTAGGATACCAGTTCCTCTAGAATTTGTAATGGTAAGGACTTTCTACTCCTTTGAGCCGGGCTTTGTGAATCTGTTGCAGTTTAAGTCAGGAAATTGATCTACAAGTTTGTCACTCGTAGTCCAAAAATTAATCTTCAAGATTAGTTAATCCGATCTTAAGCTCCAACGATATCATCTCAAGTCAAATGACCAATGATTAAGTTCGAAAGTATCTAATTTTTGGTTCCAACCTTAATAAATGATATCTAACGATTAGAAAGTGACGACAAACGATAGCTCGCTCGTCATAATAAATTTTGAGCGATCTATTGACATTTGGTTATGGTTGTTATCATCAATTTTGAGTGGTCTATGGCTATTATCATCAATCTATTACAGACTTCATTTATAAATAAGATCCTTCAGATATACTTTCTTCTTTAAGCACTTCTTTCATTAAAAATCTTTTGAGTACTTCATTTTTATTGACTAGATAACTAATTTGACCGTTTGAGAGTTCATGCCGGAGCCACTTTCAAGAGACATGGAAGCCCTACCCTTGATACAATAAAAGAACGGCTAAAATAGAGATGCATTAGAATAGGCTGCAGAGGTAAATTGCTAGGCAAATCTCCTCCACCTTCAGCTATCTTCAGCGGAAGTCCATCTTCTACACTATCACTTGTTGCTTTGGAATAGCAATCATGAACTCGAAAGGGGTAAACATAGAAAATATAGTATCTAATATTTAATTATAGAATCATGTCAATAAACTAACATTAAACTGTAGACATTACATTAAGAAATAAGTCTATATCATTAACAAGCGATAATATAACAGTAAATAGCATTTTGGTCCCTTAATTAGGCATTTTTAGAGTTATCCAAACCTTGACTTTGCAAGCATTTTTTTCAGGCAATGCAATCAACAAGATTCAAAGCTCATGGGTTGTCGGGGAGACTCGAGTCGACTGTTATCAAGTTCGAGTCAAATTTGAATAACTCAGATAGTTTTTTGAGCCAAGCTAAATTAGCAAAATACTTAGCTCAAAAATTTACGAGTCTAGTCAAATTATGGCTAGGCCAGGCCATACCCCTAGCTGAGCTTGGCCCGAAATATTTTTTTAAGCTTTAGGCTGGGCTTAGGCCCAAAAATATTTTAAAATTTAAGACCTGAGCCCGGCCTGAACCCAATCGGACTGATCCAAGCTTGAGCTCGAGTCCAAGACCCGGCCTGAACCCCCTCCCTCTCCCATTGTTTCTCTCTCCTTTCTTTCTCTCTCTCTTGAAACTTCCATAGCTCTCTGACGACTCCTGCTTCGGTGTGAGTGCTCCCTCTCCCTCTCGCACTCTTTGATCTTGTCACACTCTCTATCCCTCTCCCTGTCACCATCCCTCCCCTTCCCATTCCTCTCATCTCGCTCCCTATCTCATTCCTCTCATCTCGTTCCCTATCTTGGCAATCCCTCTGGCTCCTGTGCACTGCACGTCAGTACTAGGGGTTTTCATATAGCCATCACGGCTGGTGATGGCATTGGCCAGCTCCTGCCAATGCTTCTGCTTCAATTTTCTTCAACTAAGCTCTAGATACCATGCCCCCCATGCGTCGATCAAGGTCAAGGTGGTGTCCTTGCTCCAACAGTCCTCATGGCCACCGTTGTCGCCGCCCGTCGAAGGATCTTTGGATGGGGATGGCCAGGGTTAGGGTGTGCTAGCAAGGGGAGGTAATGGTGATGGGCTCGACAACAGTGAGGCTGTTGAAGTGGGAGGTGGTGGCGGTGGAAGAGGAGGATGCCACTATAGAGATCGGTGTATCAGTGCTGATGATGGTGGGGATTGGGATTACAATTGTGGCTTGTATTGGGACTCAGAGGTAGGGTTTAGAGGAAGAGGATGAAGTGCTCACCTTTGGAGGAAGAAGAGCTGCTATTTATTTGAGCCAAGGACGAGCTATGGATGGAGGAAGTACGAAGTCTCGACCCTAACTTGAGTTAGATGGCTAAGCTTAACCATGTTTTATATAATAAAAGATTATATTTGGATCTTGGGCTTGGGCTTAAATTTCAAGCTAGGATCAGGCTTACAGGTGGGCTCGAGCCTGGGCTGGACCTGGGCCGGGCTAATGATACGCTCGAGCCTGGTCCGATAATGAAATGGGCTCCATATCTGTGCCCAAACCTAATCTAATTTTGTTCGTGCCTAGCCCGAAGCCCGACCCACAGTCGGGCCGGCCCAAACCCATTTCCAGCCTTAAGTCACACACACGCATATATATAATGATATTATATTTTATTTATGATATATTACTAATTTAATATTTTAAAAATATGATATTATTTTTATTTTCATATAACTTTTAATTTTTAATCATATTTTTAATTATGGGTTGATATTTAAGTCTGTTGGAATATCAATTCGCTTTGATACCACTTGATGAGGATCTCGTATCAGGATATTGCAGTAGAAAGAAAGAGAAAAATAAAATAAGAACAAATCAAATACGTAGATCAGCTCAAAGACTCGCCTCCACGGGGCATATAAAATTTTACTATGAAAAAGAAAGAGATACAAGAGAAGATTATCCACTCTCAACTTACATATACAATCATCTCATCAAGAAGCTATCCTTACCAAATTTTCTTTTGGAGACCCCCGAAATGACCGCAGTCCGCTGCCTAACTGTTTGCTCGAAGCTTCTGCTCCTGCTGTCCATTAATGCTCTTTTTCTGCTCTCCGTTTGTCTCATGTCTCACCAAAATCACCTAATCCACACCACAGACCCTCAGCTGCTACCCCTTTTAGTGCACACAAGGTTCTATTCATGTACAGGACCTTTTAAAGGCCTCTATCTGATCCTGAATCGGAGACCCCAATCCTATTTGAAGTCAAAAACATCTTTTGCCATTGGATAGTGATCGCGGCCCTTCGTGGCCGCTGGATCGTGCAGAAATGCCCGAAGCTCCTTAAAGGTCCATCATGGGCCTTGTAGGTGCTGGTCCATAGTGGACCGTGCCTAATCACGTGCATCTGCATGGACTGCACGTGTGCTCGCAGGGTCGTGTCCACGGCAAGCCCGCATGCGTGTGTTGGGCTCGCTCGTTTGCACGCGTGCTGGGCCATGCATGGTGCTGGGCTGCACGCTCGCAAGTGTGTTGGGCTTGCCCGCGCGCTGGGCCGTGCCCGCGCTTCGGCACAGTGCCTGGCTGGCCCACGCGGCACATTGGGCCTGATGGCCTCCTTCGTCCTACACCGGTTCGTGGGTCCTGTTGGATAGTTTCACGTATTTTTTTTGGGTGTATTTTCACCGTCTGGACTTTGATTGGGAAGTTTTTGAGCTCGTTGGACTCCGTTCATTATCTTGGATCTCGCTGTGAGCTTAATGTGAAAGAATTCGAAATATTTTTCTCAACAAAGTCAAGTCGAATTAATCTCAAAAATTTTTGTTTCAATCAAATCGAGCTCGAATTTGGATATTAAGATTCGACCAATCTCAAATCAAGTTTCAAATTCAAGTAGTTTAAATCTAGTTGAGTTGAAGCCTCTAATTATTTAGCTCAGCTCGGCTTGATTGCATTCCTGGCCCATCATCCAGTGAAATATCCGGGCGGACATCCTTTATCTAGATCTTCTTGTTTTCTAGTTTTTTTTTTGAGGAGGATAAAGGCGGCTGAGAAAGTAGGGGATAAAATCCTTTACACGTTGATGTCTAACAACAGAACTCGATCCTGTCTTGGGAAAAGTCATGTCATTTTATGGTCCAAGACTCTCCTATGGGTGGAAAATGGAGTTATTTAATTGGTCAAGCGGTGATCGCTTGTTCTGCCTTTAAGCCTTGTTAATTGGAAATGGGAAGGAGAAAAGAAGGTCAATAAGGTGGAAAGTATGGAAGATTCCTCGGCATGTTCTCTTCCTGTCATTTGAGCTATGAGGGGTTGAAAGTTTGTTGATTCCTTTTTGCGGAAGCTCGACTTCGCATTTACGTGAACATATAATCATCACTACAAGTATCGGGACGCAGAAACTGAAGGTCGTAAAATTAATACAAGACTTGCTAACAAAAAAGTGGACTCCTACGGATAAATGATGTCACCGTGTTCAAGTTTAAACCACATATACATTATTAACTCATTTTCTGCTAATTTAACTTATTGTGATAAATTGATTAGTTAACAAGATATCGGGTTGTAAATCAAATCCCGTCCAGATTAATTGTTCAGGTGATTAACGTGATTGCTATTTAACTTTAGTTAACAACTATATATGGTAGTTTGATTTCCTCTGGAAATAAATACAACAATTTGATGCAGTAAATTGTTGACATAGGTTACAAGACAAACTGCATGAATTTCTGCAGTTTTTCTTTTTCTTTTTTTGCTCGATGCAGTTAGACTTATATTTTCTCATTGCCATTATGTAAAATCATATATTTCATATTTGCAGCAATAATTTTCATACCATTTCTCAAGCATTTTCTAGGTTTTTTTCTCTCTTAGAGAGAGAGAGAGAGAGAGAAAGATCCTCCCTGGTCCACATTCCTAGGGATGCACCACCGAAGATCAGACCTCGAAATGTTCATTGCTAAGTGTGAGAGCAGGCTTATATATATATATATATATATATTTCCCACCTAGGAAATCAATTTTGATGATTTGACTAAATTCTTCGACGAGTTTTCTTGTATACGGTTATTTGGTGCATTCAATTCATTGTAATGAATACTATGAATCGAAGACATTTAAAATATCTAGCGAAACAAGCATTTGATTAATGATTTTGATAAAAATGATGTCCGTACAGTCATTATTTCTGTACGAGGCTTTCATAAATTTTTGATGTACCATGCTTTCAGATTTTAGTTCTTGAACAATGCGGCAAAGGATTTAATTGATGACCGTAAATTTTAATTTTACATCCATTGACACAATTACATATGTAGCTAGCTATCATAGTAGCTAAGTTGGCCTAATTAGTTACCACCTCCACTAGATTGTCCCCATGATATCCGTGACACTAGGATGGAATCAGGTACTTCTAACCTTGCTAGTCTCTTCTGTTTCTCCCAATAGAACTCATTCTTCGTGCCTATATTTTCACCAAAAAAGTAATAAAGATGTGGGTTTTTTTATTCTGGATATTCTTGGTTTGTGGTTCAAAGAGATTTTTGGAAAATGAGGCATTAATGATGACTCGCAAGAACGATAATTCGGTTCGCCCATGTTTACTTGGTGTTATAGAGTGATGCCCTCCCAAGTTCCATATGTCGAAATCTCTCATATATTTCATGAAGACAACCAGCCAGCTGACTGGCAAAGGTAGGAACTTGAATAAATGGCAAGCAGATATATCTTCGAGGTTTTTTTTTTTTACCCGAGCTGTGAGCTTCATCAGTGGTGATTTATTTCTTCTCTTCTTTCCTTGGTGTCTGGTATTGTTCCCCTATCGTATCTACAATAATAATAATAATAATAAATCAATAAAGATATGGTTTTAAAAAAAAATAAAAAAAGGAATTTGGTTAGGACACAGCCTTGCATCAACTAGCAGATACGGCCATCCCATACGTTGTGATGAAATATATTAGGTTTTTTTCGGGCTGCATAATTGAGGATCTTGACCCTTTTTCTTTGAATATTCAGACGAACAATGGACTCAGCAAGCATTTTCTTGCTTGCCTTTTTGTTTTTTTTTGGTAAGAAGAGGAGCTGAAAGCTAGATTAAAACATAAACAAAGTATAAGAGGTTGCATCGATCACATGCATGCAAAGACGTCTAATAATCATACAGCCATGTATAAAATTTGGAATCCCAGCACAGACACATTCCAAAAGTACTCGTGAGCACCAAAACTGTGAGGTGTTGTAGATTACCCTTCCAGATACCGGTGGAAACATGGAAGTTGGGATGCTTGCCGTTTTAACATGGCCATCTACGTGTGATTTCACTATTGGTGAGCCATATCTAACCTACAAGATCATAATGCCAGGGATCAGTACCGCACCGGCCACTACAATAAGGGACATCAGAAGAAAGACATGGAAGCCCTACCCATGATACGATAAAGGAATGGCTGCAGAGTTGAATTGCTGGGCAAATCTCCTTTGGCAGTGGGCTCACTGCACCACCATGAGGCGCATTGCGCATGCATGCATGCCTCATGCGGTCGAGCTTGCCGCTGCCAAAGGAGACATCGCCCAGTAATGCACCTTCTGCACTTCGTCGACGCAGTCCGATATGCCTGGGGTTGGATATTTAAAGGCAGTCATGGCTGTGTTTCCCCTAAATATATATCCAATAACCATGCAGCAGCATGAGTTGTGAAACTTCCACCACCTATCGCTTTGCAATCTATTATTCAAGGAATCCAATACTAGTTCGAGAATTAAGCTTCTCGTGTCACAACTTGCAAACAGTTGGGTCCCTACCATCCCCTTCATCTCTTAATTAATTATTAATTAATTCTTATGGGACATGCTTCAACCCTGTAACTTAATTAATTTGAGGAAGGATTTTATATCTCATAACAAAGACCAGAGTAGAAGAGTGAAATTAAGCTTTAGTTTTGCCCCTGCAACAGGCTCTTCCAGATGGCAAGAGAGAGCATCGAAAGGGAAGATCCAGGGGAATGTTCCTCATATTCTGAGGCACAAAGTTAGGGTCATCGCTGTCGAGACATGGATAGAAAGGTGATTCCTTTGTGCACAGAATCGAAGCATATATGGGTCTACCCAATGTGTGCATGCATATATACTGCTACGATTGACTCATCACAGGTTCAAACGTAAGGAGAGCATGATTCGTAAGCATCATCCGAGATTTTGTTGGAGAATTTGGTGATGCCTGTGCCTGATGGACCACATGACCATGCATGGCAACAGGAGGGGTAACATCATCCATGGTAAGCCGGAGGGTTGTAAACGGAATGCAGCTAGCCATAGTTCAGCATATTCCGTGCTACGCACCCCTCGTGTTATTGTGGATGACGTTGAAATAACTATAACAATTAATGGATGCTGACATGCATGCATTGCCGATGACAAGCCATGCAGTTTGATAGGCCGACTAATTATCATGATGTCCCGAATTTTACAGTGTCCATGCATAATTACTTCATTTATTCCACTAAAATTATCGAGACATTCCTTGACCAGTGGAGAATAATCTAGATGTTCTTTCTTGTCTTTGAAGTTTATCTGCACTCCCATGTTCCCGATCACTTTCCGAGCTAAATGTTGGCTCCTCTTCCGAGTAAAGGTAACAAAATTAGAAGGGAAAAAAAGCGTAATTGCCCTTAGATCTAAATCAATGTACCACTGGACTTGGATGTAAATGTTAGAAAAATGATGCTCTTTAGCATTCAAAATGGGATCACACAACGAATCTCGGGTATCCAACCAGATTTGCTTCCAACATATATTAAATTGAAGAAAAGGATATTCCACGTCTTGGCAAAAAGCTAGCAATATGAGGCCAAGCAACTAGCATCCTCTACGATGTGGACCGTATATGATAAAGTGCTATACATCCTTAGATAGCCGCCATCAGGAGATGAACGGTCATCAAACAATATATGCCATGTATGACATGCATGGCACATGCTTGTGGATTGCCTTGTTTGATGGCCATCCATCTCCATCTACAGCTGCAGCAGAGTGTCGCATGCCGCAGAGGATCGGTGCTCCAGGCCAAGACCCAACTTAGCTATGGTTCCTTGTACGTTCTACCATGCTCAAATCAGGCCCAAGACTTTATCTTTAAGCCGGCCTGTTTCCAACAAGCCCGAACACTTTGATGCCTCAATTTCTCTGGCCTGGGTTTTGCCACAAGGGTCGAATATGCGGTGATATGCGAGACCGAGCCAAAAAAAAAAAAACTTGACTTTATCGAAGAAAGAGGAAGAAAACAGAAAAGATGGAAGAAAAAGAGAGGAATTAAGCCCGATGGAGATGAAAAAGGTACTGCTTTTGAGAAGATATTGCACCGGACCGAAAAGAGTAAAGATAAAAAGGTACAAGCCAGGGAAGCTCCTCAGAATAGTTCCAACTTCCAAGCATATGCTGAAGATATCCTGATTTAAGTGTGGCTGGCATGCTTGCTCTATAAAATTGCTTGCATCGCAGGAGATGTAGGTGGCATCGGGCCTTGCCGGAGAAGATGAGGAGAGGCGTACATGCATATATGTGAGGTCTATGAATAACAGGGTGGTTCTCCTTTGGCACGAGAGCAAGGCATGGCGATCATCGTATGCTACTGCTGTTCCTGCCAAAGGAGAACTGCCCTGCTATTCGCCTGCACACTAGTTCAGAGTGCACGTAAAAAATATTCAACCATCCCTAGTAAGCATATTTCATTTATTGGTTTGTTACTTCATTCTCTCTCTCTCTCTCTCTCTCTCTGTGTGTGTGTGTGTGTGTAGGTATATCCATGTTTATGCTTGTGAAACGTACAATGGACGAGAAAGCTGGCTACAAGGGATAGCCGTTGTACATTTTTCTATCAATTAATTAAGCTTGTCGACTCTTAATTTGATGCAAGAGGATTATATTTTTCTATCAAAATCTAATGCATGTAGGATAATTTTGCATCGAGCCAGGGGTACAATTATTTGTACTTCTTTTCCCCTTTCGTACATGGAAGTGCCGCAGGTAAATAATGTGAAATTTTTAGTTAGAGCAGATCCTGATGTAAGAATGTATGGTGGCCCATATGATATAAAATATGGTTTAATAATTAAATAATATTTAAATTATATTATCTATTAAAGAGATGTAACTCTTGATAATTTGATGGAAGCTATCAACCATACTCTATATATACATAAGAGATTGGCCCTCTCTCAACCCTGAACAACAATAACAAAAAAAAAAAAAAAAAAAAAAGGAAAAGCCTTGAAAATAAAGATTTCCATCACTAAGGCCAGGAAAGGGTCAAGATATATAGAGATATCAAATCTTCCTCCACAATTGTATAATTGACATCATTAAGGGACAATATGGACGAAGGTAAGTATTTTCTTCATTATGTGAAAATCTAAATTTTAAGATTATGGAATTGATTGATTTTATGCCTAATTAAATATATGTATGGGATAATTAATGGTTTACATAAGGTAGTTTATAAATTCATATTTTTCATTAAAATTTAAAAAATCTACAAGTCTGTCGTCAACCATTAACTTCGGTGGACAAAGGTTATTCCAGGATGTTTCTTTGCCAACTGAATCGGTTTTCTTGTAAGGCAAGAAATTTATTTTGTCAAATTAAGTTACTGTTGATTTTATTAACCCAAAGCCACCATTGACCCTCTTCAAGAAAGAATGCTTTCTTGGCCATATATATATATATATATATATATATATATGATGCTTTTGTTCTCCATATACAGTTTTTCGAACTTGGCCACAATTTTATGTCTGCAAAATGATAAAATTTATGTTGGACTTGCTATCTCTGTACTGTTCATACCTGTTGGATATCATAAATCTATATACGATATATATTATGCATCATAATTTGTTCGGTGTTTATAAGCATGGGTTTTCCATAAATATATACTGATGCCGGCATGATGAATGTCCACGGTAGTTGCCATAAAGGAACTATTTGCATGTAAAGGCACCATTGTTTTGTCAATTACCATTTCTTGAATTGGCGAACAGTTAATTGCTAAGCCACGGCATTAAAAAAAAAAAGAAAGAAAGAAAAAGTAACCCAATTATGCAATTTGAATTTTTCTTTGATAATAGACTTTGTTCCTCACCAAAGTGACCAAGTGTTTAAACTAATGAAATTTCATTTTTGCATAATAATTTTCTCATAAATTTGATGCTTATAAATGGCATGATGTTTATTTTGAGTATGAATTGAAGCTCGTTATTATAAGATATTTACGAAATCGCCCAAAGGTCAATTAGTTATTCTTATATTGATTGGTGATTCATATGTTCATTAGTTTTGTTTGCATATCCAAAGATAGCGGACATATTTTTTTTTAGTGTATATATATAATCACCAAATCAAGTAATTAAAATTTTATTAGCATCTTGATGATTTGCGCTGAGAGTGCTAAAGAATTCATGAAATTTACGTAAGAATATTCTCAAACTACTGATAAGTTAACTTGACCACTATGAAATTTGATGGTTCTCATACCATGCATGAGCATGTTCTTGAGATGACGATTTTGGCAGCAAAATTAAAGATTTTAGGAATGAACATAGATGTGTATTATTTAGTACAGTTCATGCTTAATTCCTTGCCTCTGAACAATATGGTCCTTTTCAAATGAACTATAATACTATTAAGGATAAATGGAATGTTAATGAGTTGACCAATATGCTTGCTCAAGAGGAGACAAGACTAAAGAATCAAGGGATTCATTTTGTTCATTTTGTGAGTCATCAAGAGGCTGGAAAGAGTTCTAAAAGAAAGCTTGGTAAAAACAAGAAGAAAGATTTGCACAACCTGAACGAATCTTCGAAAGCTCATAAAATTCTTAATAAGGAACAAAAGAAGGACAAGTGCTATTTCTAGAATAAAATTCGGCACTATCAAAAAAATTACTTAAAACGTAAGGTTTGATTTGAAAAAAAAAAAGTAAGCCTTATACTTTTATATATTTTGAATCAAATTTTACTGAAGTTCCTTATAATACTTGGTGGATTGATTCCGGCTCTACAACTCATATTTCCAATATGATGTAGGGATCGATTCCTTATGATCTAAACTATAAAACCAAATTAGAACTTTGTATTCAAGGGAAATAGAGACAAAGCTCCAGTAGAAGGCATTGGTACTTATCATTTAATTTTAGATACTGGACATCATGTGGATTTATTTCAAACCCTTTATGTACCTATTTTTTTTTTCCGCAATTTGGTTTCTTTATTGAAACTTGATGCGGTGGGTTACTTTTAAGTTTGATTTTGGATTTTTCACTTTATTTAAGAATGATAATGTTATTAGTTCTAGAATCTTATGTGATGGTCTTTATAAGTTTAAACTTGATGATTTGTTTGCTAAAATCTTAATGACTTTGCATCATAATATTGGTACTAAACGTAGTTTAGTTGATAAAAATTATGCTTACTTGTTGCATAAACATTTGGGTTACATATCCAAAGAAAGGATAAAGAGATAGATAAAAAATGAAATTCTTTCAAAGTTGAATTTTACTAATCTCAGAGTGTGTGTTGATTATATTAAAGGAAAACAAACCCAACACACTAAGAAGGAGCCATAAGAAGCATACAGCTTCTTGAAATTATACATAATGATATATATGGATCTTTTAATATTCCAGCCTTAGGTGGAGAAAAATATTTAATCATCTTTATTCATGATTTTTCATATTATAGTTATACTTATCTATTGCATGAAAACTCTAAATCCGTACAAGCTCTTGAAGTGTACATTAACGAAGTTGAGAGACAATTAGATAAAAAAGTAAAAATTATTTGGTTGGATAGAGATGGTGAATATTATAGAAAGTATAATGAATCAGGACAATTTCTAGGTCCATTTGCTAAATTTCTTGAAAGACATGGTATATGTGCTTAATACACTATGCCGAGTACACCATAGCAAAATGATGTAGCAGAAAGGCATAATCGTATCTTAATAAAAATGGTTAGAGTATGTTAAGTAATTCATCTTTATCCATTTCATTGTAAATGTATGCATTAAAAATTATGATATATTTGTTAAATATGATTCCTAGTAAGGCAGCTTCAAAGACTTCTTTTAAACTGTAGACTGAAAGAAAACCTAATTTAAGGCACATACATGTTTTGGATTGCCTAGTAAAAATAAGAATTTATAATCTACATAAAAAAATTAGACTTTAGAACAATAAGTGTTTTCTTTATTGGATATCCAAAAAAGTTTAAAAGATTTAGATTTTATTATCCTAATTATAGCACAAGAATAGTCGAAAATGTAAGGTTTATTGAGAATAGTGAAATTAGTGAGAGTGAAGAATTGCATAATGTTTGTATTAAAGAAGTTAGGGTGGAAGTACCATTACCTATAACTTCTAAGACTATTGTTGTTCCTATAACCCAACCTAACAATATTGTAGGACAACAAACACGTGATCAAACACTCTTTAATGAAAATATAAATGATGAACCTGTAATTTCTTGGTTGGAGAGGTAATTTCATGAAAAAGTACAAAGTAGTTTGTCATTACTGTATGCACTATGGAGGCTGAGTTTTCGGCATGCTTTAAGGCCACTATTTATGGGTTATGACTATGAAAATTTATTTTAGGATTTGGGATTATCGACAGTATTGTTAGGCCGCTAAAGATTTACTACGATAATTCTGTAGCAGTTTTTTTTTCCAAAAATGACAAGTATTTTAAGGATGTTATACATTTAGAATTGAAATACCATGCCATTAAAGAAGAAGTTCCGAAATGAAGGGTGTCAATTGAACATATTAGCACCAATCTTATAATTATGGATCCGTTGACAAAAGGACTATCGCCTAAAATATTTAATGAATATCACTACTACAAAAAGAGCCTACGACAGTGCATATTATAGCAACGATTTTGAAAACTACTGCAATATAGTCTACGACAGCAGTTACAAGAAACCGCTGCTATAGATCGGACCTATGACAGCGGTTACAACAAACCACTACCATAGTCCGATCTATGGCAGCGATTTCTTATAATCGATGCCTTAGGTCCGACATATAGTAGCGATTTTTTGTAACTACTGCTATACGTCAATCTATGGCAGCGGTTATTTATAACCGCTGTAATATTTTTTTTTTATTTTTTTAAAAAATAATATATAATTTTAAAATTTAATGTTCATCTTCATCGTTCATTATCTAAATAATTATCATTAAAGTATCGTCGCAAAAGATCACCTTGATCTGATAGTTCTAGCTTCATCGATCAAAAAAATTTGATTTCGATGATTATGAACGATAATGCTATGATCTGATAGATGGAGACCTCCGATAGGTTCGAAAATCTGCAACGATGATCTCAGTTATGTTTGTAGCATACTATCAAAGTTTCACTTCAATCTGATATCATTATCTTAGTCAATTTAGTATAGATTAATTTCGATCATTAAATGATAAACGAGTGATCAAAGAATCAGATGGCGTCCGATTATGAGATAATTTTTTTTATAAATGATCTTGGCTACTACTTTAATCATTTTTTTATGATGGTGATTATAAAATTTAACTCATAAGACTAAGAATAATCTAAAACCATACGTTGCCTGATAATCATTCTTAAACTCCATTGGTTTTACAACCACTGCTGTAGACATGCCAACCGCTGTCATAGACAATGTGTCAACCGCTGTATTAGATCTATGATAGCGATTACATAACTGCTTTCATAAATAAGTCTATGACAGTGGTTTCATAACCACCGCCATAAATCGATCTATCACGGCAGTTCTATAATCGCTGTCATAGACAAGCCTATGACAGCAGTTTGAAAATCGCTGTCATAGATAAGCCTATGACAGCGGTTTGAAAATTACTACAATAGACATCTATAGCAGCGATTTTCATAACCACTGCAACAATCGCTACTATAGACCTACAGCAACGACTGCAGTGGCAGTGGTTAGCTAGATGGCAGTTTTCATAACCGCTGCAATAATCGCTACCATAGACCTACAGCGATGACTGTAGTGACAGTGGTTAGCTAACCACTGCCATATCCTATAGTAGCAATTTTTTGAGCTACAACAGCGACAACAATTTTTTGGGCTATGGCAGCGGTTACAAATCGATACCGTAGCCCGATTCTATAGTAGTGCATGTTGAAAGAATGGGCATTACTGGACATCATTATTGATATTATATTATGATTTTATTATGTTTATTTATTTAACACTCTAAGCTCACTTATATGTTTCTGATGTATCCTATTTTCTAGTTAGTATACATGTTTGAACTAGAACAATATCAATAAGAATAATTATAGTCAGACTATTATTATACTCTTCATTATTGATCATATTAAGTGGAAAGTTAGTATTGTAGTACATAGAAGCGGGACTATATCAAAATAATGATGTACAACTACCATGACTCACATTAATTTTTCTATTTAATTATGATATAAGGTTATAGTCAATGTAACGAAAGATTTAGCATAACTTTAATGTGCACATTATGTATTACTTATTATAAACCATGAAATTAGTGGCATCATATGAGCCAAGTGAGAGAATGTTAGAATTTATGGTAGCCCATATGATATAAAATATAGTTTAATAATTAAATAATGATTAAATCCTATTAGATATTGAAGGGATGTAACTCTTGGTAATTTGATGGAAGCTACCATCCATACTCTATATAAATAGGAGTTTGGTCCTCTCTCAACCCCTCAACAACAACCAAAAAAAAAGAAAAAGCCTCAAAATAAAGATCTCCATCACTAAGGAAAGGGTCAAGTGAGAGATATCAAATCTTCCTCCGCAATTGCATAATTGACTTCATCAGGGACAATATGGGCAAAGGTATGTATTTTTCACATTATGTGAAAATGTGAATTCTAAGATTATGGGATTGATTGATTCTATGACTCATTAAATGTATGTATAGAATAATTAATGGTTTACATAGTGGACTAGTCCAACTACGATCAAAATGCATAAACACATGTGCATCACTCCTTTTCTCCTTCACCATCCTTATTTATGAGTATTGGTTTGTGGTTGATTTGGTCCACTACTTAGCTGGTGGACTTGGTCCAGCCAATAATCTCTCGTAATCAATGAACTGTTATATATTTGTATCTCAACTAACAAAACCTAGACCTTTTAGGTAGACTAGGATTAACAATGGGCCAGCCTTGATCCAAGAGGATTATTCTATTGAGAATCTCATATCAGAGTATTATGGTAGAAAGAAAGAAGAAATAAAAATAAGATACAATCAAGTATGTGGACTAAACCAAAGTTTATCTTCACGGGGCATGCATAGGCTTCACTATGAGAAAAGAATAAGTATAAGAGAAGATCCTCATACTCTCAACCCTTTATACACAAATCTTTCTCAACTAGAAGCTCTCACTTCTCATTCCTTACAAAAGATCTCTCTCTACGAGATCTCCTAAAGCGATCGCTATCTGTTGCCTGACAGTCTGTCCGAAGCCTCATGCTTTGACTCTTTGTTTGCGTCCTTTAGGATCCGTCGCCCATTGCTCAGGCCTCTGCCAAACTCTGCTATCATGGATACAAGTCATGATCTGCCCATAGGCCTTTTTAAAGGCTTCGGATCAGTCCAATTTGAGTCCAGATTAGAGACTGTACTTTGATTTAAAGTCAAAATACTCTTTGAACATTTGATCTTGACTACAGGCATTCTCTATCATTAGATTGCACCTTTTTGGACTCGTGGATTGCGTATGAACTGAGTCCACATTGCTCTCGACCAACCTGCACACGCCATGCAAGCCAAAATTACAAAAATACCCCATATGCCATGTTAAATAGTGATAAACTTGTTAAGGGTCTATGGTGGACAGCGTGTGATGTCGGTCCACCATGGATCGTGTCAACACCCGCACGCCATGTGCGTGCTCGTGCTGGGCCGCATCCGCACGCATCCACATTGGGCCTGCTCGTGCGTTGGGTCGCACCTACATGCACCCACACGCACTGGCCTGGGCCGTGCATTGCAGCGGCCTCGTGGACTGTGCACCAACTATTGGACCGCACCCAATTCACGGGTCCCACTCCTACAGGTCGATCTATGGCTTACTATGGCCCATGGATGTCTTTCTCGACTTTTTTTTGTTATGGTCTTCGCTGTGAGCTTCTTATGGATTGAATTTAAGATATTTTTTTAATAATCTCTATCTTGACTCGATATTCAGTCTCCTCCTAACCTTGAGAGCTTTTTGGATGAACTCATCTCCATGCCCTTAGGCAAACGTTTGCTGCTTATGGATGGACAAACATGAGAGTCGAGCCAGATCGCTCGATCCTATCTTCATCATATGTTATGCTTTGTCTGATCTGAGATCTGTTTAGAGTAATTTTCTATGGTAATAAAAACTTCATCTTGCGATATCGCATGTCATTCTTTCGAGTCTCGCATTTCATATCCGATCCATCTTAATCTGGAGCTCTACCTCGCATTGGGCTTCCACTGGCTCCTAAAGCTCCATCTCGCACTAGACTTCTTGCTAAGAGATAATATCCTCCATACTTTTTTTTTCTCATGATAATCCTACTATCACACAAGACCATTAGAATTTCTCCATCAGCTCTCTATCTAGAGCTAATCGAATTTAGTCGACTTAGTGAGATTAGATTCTTTTTGAAACTTGATATATATCAGACCTTGCTCAATTTTCTAACTATTCTATCATGTACCTTCATATTGATAGTTTCGGTGTCTTTGATCGCACAGCTCGATCTATCCGGCAAGTAAATAGTGCCCTCACTACTCTTCAGAAAGTCAAACAGCTTTTCTATGCAACATATATGATGTGAACATGTAGAATCCATAATTTACTAATGGAAAGAAGTAAATACCTCATCTATTATTAGAAGAACATCATCACTATCTTCTATATCACTGCTTATCATCGTCACAGTAGTCTATATTCAATCTCTGAGTTATGATTAATCTTTAACAAGATGTCTTAACTTATCGCATCGGTAGCATTTGATCTTGCTTAAGTTTTTTATCTTGGATCTGGACTGCCTACCTTGTGATCTCTCGTCGCTCCATTTTTTGCCACCATCACCTCTAGACACTGTCATAATCGAGTCACCACTTGAACTCGAGGTCCAATTTTCCCGCCTAAGAATTTTATTTTGGAGTAATATAGAAGTCACCTCTGCTCTTTTTCATTACAAGAGCGGTCATCAAAGACTCAAAAGAAGAGCAAAGCGATGAAAACAAAACCAACACCCTAGTCTTTTTCTCAACTTTCTTATCAATGCTGAAAAGATCGGTGAGAATCTTCTGAAAGTTGCTATGATGCTCCTGCACGCTCTGTCCCTTGGTCATCTATATTTGGTAAAACTACTTTCATAGAAAGACTGCGTTGGTGAGCGACTTCATCATATACATCTTCTCGAGCTTCGACCATATTGCCATCGAAAAAATTTCGTCAAGCATATGGATCATCACATCATCCGCTAGGTACAAGCAGATAGTACTTACCACCTTCATCTTTAGCTGCTTTCAATCCTACACCTTCATGGTAGCCGGTATCATTTTGGATGAGAGAACATTGATCAACCCTTGTTGGATGAGCACGTCCTTCACCCTTGCCTGTCACAAAAAGATGTTACTCTTTCTATCAAACCGGTTGATCTCTATTTTAGTTGAGCTTGATTTCTCCATCTTCTTTAATCTTGATCATTACTGCCATAATTTACTCTCCGATACCGTTTAGCTCTGATACCAATTATTAGAGATCTCATACTAGAGTATTGCGGTAGAAAAAAAGAAGAAATAAAAATAAGATACAATCAAGTACGTGGACTAAATTAAGATCTACCTCCATGGGGCATGCAAAGATTTCACTATGAGAAAAGAATAGGTACAAGAGGAGATCCTCACACTTTCAACTCTTTATACATAAATCTTTCTTAACTAGAAGGTCTCACTTCTCATCTCTTACAAAAGTTTTCTCTCTCTAGGAGATCTTCTTAAGTGATCGCTGTCTATTGCTTGATAGTCTACTCAAAGTCTCTTCTATTTTAGCTCTCTGTTGGCAGCCATCAGGGTCTGCTGCTTGCTACTCAGGCCTTTGTCGAACTTTGCTACTATGGATACAAGCCACGATCTGCCCATAGGCCTTTTTAAAGGCTTCAGATTAGTCCAATTTGAGTCCAAATTGGAGATTCTAATCCGATTCAACGTCAAAACACTCCCTGAACATTCAATCTTGACCACAAATGCTCTCTGCTGTCAGATCGAACCTTTTTGGACCCGTGGACCACATAGAGTCCACACTATTCTCGGCCAACCCGCACACACCACACTAGCTAAAATTACAAAAAATACTCCATACACTGCTTAAAACAGTGACAAACTTGTTAAGGGTCCATGGTAGATTGCGTGTGTTGTCGGTCCACCATGGACCGCATCAACACCCATGCACCACGTGTGCACCCTTGCTGGGCCGATCAATGCATTGGGCTGTGCCTGCACACCTGGGCCATATGCTTGCAATGCAATGCCCCATGGGCCGCACACCACCTGTTGGGCCGCACTCATTTCATGGGCCCTACTCTTATGGACCGATCCACGGCCTGCGATGACCCATAGATGTTTTTCTGGGTTTCTCCTCGCTGCGGTTTTCGTTGTGAGCTCCTTGTTGATTGAATTTGAGATATTTTTTCTAATATATCTTTACAAAAGAAAAAGAAACAACAAAGAATTGTATTTAAAAAAGTCAATGATCCCCACCCTAATTTAATCAATGCGCTAAAAAGAAGTGACGTGGAGAGTAATTGCTTTTAACTATGGATTTTACATGATCCCCACCTTGACACGGATAGATTTCTCTAAGAAAAAATGAAAAAGAGAAAAAAAAAAATCATACTCGATGCGGAGTTCCACCGATGCCATAAAGATTTTATAGGTTATCAGCTGAAATAAAAACCAGAGGTGAGTGTGCCTAACCTCATTCTCACATTCAATTAATTTCTTCACTGGATGATCGAGCTTTAAGTTAAAAATTAAGAACAAGATCTCAGAAATGCATATAGATTTTTGGGCATTATTGCAATAGGAATTTTTAAAACATAACTATTTACATATTGCTTCAATGGGGTGCTTCGTCAAAATACCAGCTGCAAGGTTGACTCTGGGGCTTAACATACTATAAAAACACCAGGTAACATGCTGTAAGTCCTCGGTCACGCAAGTAGGCCTAGTTGCAGCAGATATTTTCGGCCCAAGTTCAAACGGTAAGACTTGCTCCATTTAACAAGGCATCGAACTTACCAATCGAGCAGGCTAAATTTTGCCGTAACTCTATCTGGAATTATCTGGCAACCAGCTTGTCATATGTTGACTTCCTGAATGATCGTCGAACGATTATCACATGATATTACTCATTTAATAATTAGAATGTATTCATTGGATATATATATATATATATATATATATATATATATATATATATATATATATATATATATATATATAAAGAGAGGAAAAGATAGATTGGACTGTAATTGATTGGAGCCCAATTTATATCCAATCAAATTTTCGATCGTTCGATCAGCATGCATCTTTGAGCATGCATTTAAAAAAGTAAAAAAGAAGGTGCTTTCTTTTAAAAGAAAGCACTTTCTTTCTTTCTTTTTTTAATTAATTAAAAAAATAAATAAAAAAGAAAAGAAAAGAAGATGTTTTTTTTAAAAGATTTTTTTAATTTTTGAGTCTATCTAAAATCATTTTTTTTAAAAAATTTTAGTCCTTCAATTTTTTTTTTTTTTCAGCATGGAAGGCACCTTCAAGCACCCTAAAGGCACCTTCCGAACGCTTTAAGGCACCTTCCAGATTAAAAAAAATTAATAATAAAATAATTTTTTTTAGATGTTTTTGAATTTTTTTTAGGTTTAGGTTTTTTTTCTAAATTTTTTTTTCAGTTTTTTTAGGTTCAAATTTTTTTATGATTTTTTTTTCACTATTTTTTTCAGGCATGTGCTCGCATTTTTTTCAGCCGGCATGTTTTTTTAAGCATACGTTCGAAGATGTATTGAATGGTCGGAGATTCGATTAGATCTAGGCTAGACTCTGATCAATCAAAATCCAACCTACCTCTTTCTCTCTCTCTCTCTCTATATATATATATATTAGCATCTACTGTCCTTCTGATTTTGTATATATATATATTAGCATCTACTGTCCTTTTGATTTTGTAAAATAAGTTATTTTCTATATTTTCAGGTTAACTAGATCATGTGTTCTCCGTTAATATTTTCTCTCTCCCATCCAAAATTTGCCAAGCTATTTGTTACTGCAAAGCTTCAGAAGTTGATGTAGGATCATACTGAAGAGCTGATCAGGATCAAGTTGATGTAGATCGTAATTTGATATAGAAAGAAGTCTAAAGAATTGATCGGGTATCTTCCGATTTAGAATTTTTTAATGCTTAAGTAAGTTGAAACTTTGAGAATAGATAGTGGAAATAGAGAAATAGTAGACAAGAAAAAAAAATTTGAGTGGAGATAATTGGGATTCAATCTTTTTTTATTGAAAAAGTTGAGAGTAGATTTCAGTAAAGTATCGACTCTGTGAATTTTATGTTTACCTTCCGAAAGGATATCCTACT
Organism: Cocos nucifera; assembly: GCA_006176705.1. NCBI lineage: Eukaryota > Viridiplantae > Streptophyta > Magnoliopsida > Arecales > Arecaceae > Cocos > Cocos nucifera. The sequence continues at coordinate 592,890 of QRFJ01000039.1, forward strand.
CTTTTATTTATAGAAAAAATTTATTTAGACCATTCAGAGTTTGTTAAGCCATTAGTTTATTATAACGAAATTATCAGCTTGGTGGCAACTATGGATTGTTAGTTCATGTGAAAATTAGCTGCAGTATAGTTGAAAGATAGTCATAATCTAGCTGGATGATAGCTGTGATATAATTAGAAAGTGACACACTTCTCTTGTTTGAGGGTTGAAGATTATATTGGCAAGATGATTTTTAGCCAATCTCGCCTTATAGTAATGCTGATAATTTGAATGTCAGTCGTAATCGATTTCGGCTTAAGATGCGGATGGTCAAAATGGTGTAAATTCAATCTCATCGTTAGCTGTGTCAAGAGTATTCGGTTGTTATTGAGTATTATTGGCTATGTCGGTAATAACCTAACCTTGGCATAAAGATGTTTGTGGGCATGTTGGTTAAAACCATGTTTTGGAATAGAATACATACAAGCATGGTGGCATTATACTAATCTCAGCTTAAGCCATAGATCAGCAGCATGACAGAAAATCGATTTTGTCTCATAACGAGACTTCAAGCCATCAGATCTACTGACATGATCGTAAGGACAATAGATTATCGATGTCATCTATCTGCATAAATACGTGAGAAGCTGTAAATCAATATTTTATTGATGTGAATCAGTCATCTCATTATCTGATTAATTGTAATACTAGGTTAGTATTCAATCGATCTAGATGCAGAACAAATTAGGTCATTGTATCATCAAAATACTATCAAATCAATAATCTTTCTAATTTTGCCACGTGGCTAAGGATGATGAGCTATACCAATACTATTTAAAAAGTGCATCTTAGGTATACTTCAAGCAAACTTCTGATGAACAGCTAACATGCAGACAAATTTTGCGCTATTCGGATCTCCTGATGGGTTCTTCCGGTCACGTTATTGTTTCGGCCGAGCGAGACCATCCTGAGCGCAAGGGCCCAACTACTAACCAAATGTAGCCTCTCATAAATTACGACACACCTCGGAGATAGGTTAAGCGGTAGCTGTTGAGTGGGTCCCTTCGATCAATCAAAATAATGGACTAAACGGGGACACCCAAATAAATTTATCCCAGATACCGCCCGCACCGTGACGAACCACTGCATTAGTTTAACCACCCGGGCCGCTAGGTTTCCTCCGTGTCACAGCCTTCGCCGAGTTACACCCAAGAAAACTCCTCGCACGGCATTACCGGACCCCACCACTTCCGTTCCACGATACTAAGTTCATCGCCTTAATTATCCTTATCCCAGTGGAAACAGCTATTCCTGCTGTTATCCCCTCCCGCATCAATAACTTGGTAGCAGATTTATATATGGAGATGCCGTGTGAATTATGCTTCAATCAAAACAGGTAGGCATGAGGAATCTTCCGCTTGTTGAATTAAGAAACAAGAGGCTTGACAAAATAAGAGAGCGAGAGAGAGAGAGAGAGAGAGAGAGAGAGAGAGAGAGAGAGAGATTCCAGAAGATCCAATTGGCAACAAGTCAACAACTGATGTAGAAAATATTAAGAAAAAAATGAACAAAAAAGAAAAAAAGAGGAAGGAGTGATGCTGCTATAACTCGGTGCCAACTTCTGGCATGGAGTCATGAACAAGGCAATTCAATTGATTAATTGTCCTGCCTTATCTCATGGCCGTTGGGCTTTTTTTAAAAAAAATGCTTGAGTAACTCAAAAATGTAACTCAAAGAACCGGTCAGCCCCTCTGTTGTATTCTATTTGATTTGGCTTGGTGAATTGTGCCCATAATTTGATAGAACCGTAGAAGATGATCCGGTGACTTTTTAAATGACATCGACACCACATCATTTCTTAAAATTATGGCCAAGTGCTCACTGCTCCAACTCTAGATAGTTGTATGGATGATAATGAATCGGATATAAATTGGATTAACCATCTCGCTATTAAATATGTGTCCTAGAAGTCAGATTGGCTAACATTTGTAATATATTTTTAAGGATAATTTTATAATTTTAACTATAAATTAATAAAAAAAGATTATTTTTTATTATAGTGTATATTTAAAATGTCTGTAATACATTCTTTGAGTTAATAGTAATAACAATTCATATTTTTAAGAATTAAAAATTTAAAACATAAGTTTTTATATTTAACTCATAAATTGCTTCTGACCATAGGATCATCATAAGAATGGTATCGATCCAAAAGGTTGGCGTACGATCGCTTTCTTAGAATAGATGAGTTTAGAGTCTACGATGTGGAGACATCGAAGCGAGAGTACAGGTACTCGTTAGAGAATGAGATTATAGATATTCGTTAGAGAACGAGAGTACTAAGCATAACCACCTCGAGCAATCATAAGAGAGTTAAACTTCTCGTCAATAACAGGCTCGATGCTGCAGTGGTATATCTGGTTCTTTGACCTGAGGTGCATCGATCGTTCATCTTGAGGGTGTTGTACTTTGACTATACTATAACTCGGTCTTCTAGTCATTTAAAATCCTGAGGTATATGTTGACTATAGTATGTTTATTGTAGGAATTAGATTACACCAATAGAAAATTTATCTACCTCAGTAGATGAGGAGTAGCCCTATGATGATCATGAGATTGAGTCCATAAGCTCATGGCTATAGTAGTGTGAAGATGATAGAAAGAATTTCTATTAGGTTTTTACATCGAACTCAAATCGAAGGATCAATTCATATGATGGATGTTGGGTTTGACGAGTTCACCTTAACCCTAATCCTATCCGGTAGCTGCATCGAAAGGTTCGCTTTCAGCTTTGATGAATTATCACCATATACTACTAGGTATCATTAGTGGATTTTGGAAGTAATTGAATGATCTTGATGATCGATCATTCTAATTATATGAATTAGAAAAGTTCTGATCCATTGAAAAATATTTTGATGATGTCAATGATGGATATCATGACATGTCTCATTATCATATGAAACTGAACCTAATTGGATCACACAAATAAGAGTTTGAATCTGGATGTGATCAATTGGGCTAACTCAGTTCGATTGATTTGGATTAGATCCAATCAAATTTAAAAAAATTGTGCTAGCATACGATTGAGCCTGACATTCTCCTTCTGTAGTTTTTCTGATATATCTCGATTGAGCCAAATTTGATTTGGCTCATCCCTGAATTATGAATGGGTTTATTTTCATCTGACTGAAACTTGTCCAGGTCAGATTAATTCTAGAAATAAATCCATTCTGAAATGCAATTGGTCTAGGATCAATAGTTGATCCAATTGAGAGAATTAAGGGTCATAGGATCTGAGCCTCCTAGAGAATTCTCTAAGAACTCTTTTTCTCTAATTTTTGGGCATGTGATTGGGCTCGAGTCATGCTATCAGTGAGCCAAATTTGGTGATTTTTGGAGGTGCCTAGATTGGGTTAAATCAGAATTTAATTTGGATCAAACTCTTGAGCAAAGATTCTCAGGCACCTTGGACTCTTCCTTATCCCTTTATGCCGCCACCTTAAGGGGGTCTTTTGGGCGACATAACCAGATAAGGATATGGTATTTGGCATGGACTTAAGGGCCTAGAGTCCCAGTAAATATAGCAAGCTAGTTGCTTGATCAATAGGGGCATTAGTGGTGGTGCAGGGTTCTATATAAGAGACCTTGCGCCCTAGGGCTTTTGTTCTTTGGATCCCAATGCCCAATTGCTGTCGTCATAAACCTCCTCCATGCCCCATCTAGAGCTCCTCCCTCTCTTCTCTACGTCCACACCAGGTTTGATGAGGTTTCAGCCATTAAGAGTTGAAAAAGGCTGAAGATAATTAAGACAGAGCGATCTAGATTAAGAGACAGGAGGCTGCCTTCAAAATTCGTTTGAAAGCTTCATAAATTAGATCCAGATTTGATTTTTGGAGATCAGATTCAAAAGAAAAATGCATTCAGATTCAGCCTGAGTGGACTCCGATAGAGACTAGGCGCTTGTATGGCTACATTCAGAACCTCGGATGACAACAGATCATCGGTAGAATAAAAGCAGTTTATCCAACTGAGATATGAAAATTAAATTTGATTTAATTTTAATTTTTTAATTTTAATATCAGATCTATAGGATCAAATCTGAGATGTTTCAGATCTAATTAGGATTTTTAGAAAATTTTTTGAAATGTTCCTTCAGATCCAATCAGATCTGAACAATCCTATGGTGAAAAATAGAATTTTTTCTTCAGTCGTAACTAAAAATCTTATATATATTATCAATTCGATACCAATCTCGGATCAAATCAAATAGAGATATAGATCGAATTAGATCGGATAAATTTAAAGGATCGAATTGGATCGAAATAAATCTAAGAAAAAAATAATTATATAAATATTATAAAATAATTATAATTTTAAAAAATAAATTAAAATTAAAATTATATCAAATCAGATTTATCTAAAATCTATATCTGTCTCCAACTAAAATTACTATCGCCGGACAGTGCTAACTTGTAGCGCTACCGGTCCTCTTTTTAGGCTGCCAGATCGCGACACGAACTTGGATCAATTGGGTCTGAACCTCAGAGCAACCAACCATCTCCCAGGTTCAACAATGAATGCCTCCAATTCACAATTTAGAACAACGCCACGCTCAACTCCCCACTTAAAAGCGGCACCAAAAGGGTGAATCCTTATCTCCAGCTTGGGGTATTATTCCGTGGAGGACTTTAATTATCATGAGGGAGAGGGTTTTCCAATAAATAGAGCGACCATGTGCCGGATTGCACCTCGTTTTCCCAATAAATGGAGAGAGCATGTGCCGGATTCCACCTCTCTTTTCCAATAAAATGTCCTGCTAGTTTAACAAATCCAAATGGGAAATAGGGAATGATGGGTGGAGCCGTGGAGGACGGGTCTTTTTCACATCTTTCAATAGTTTAGTTGGGATATTTCCCCCTCCGACGTCCTCCATCCTCCTCCTCCAATGGCCTGTAGACCCGGTGCAAGCGTCCAAAACCCCGTGTATAAAATTCACACAAACTTAGTTTAATACTCCATTGATGTACGCGAACAATGACGATTAGAACTTCCCCATCTGTCTCCATATAGACCCTAAAAGCCGGCCGTGTACCGCCCTATTCCTCTTTCCTCTCCCTCCTTCTCCACCCTTCTATTCTCGTTCGGGAGAGGCGTTCTTTCTTTTAGTTGGTACAACTTTTTGCCCCTTTAATTTTTTTTTTCATGTACGGAGGGATCAAGAATAGTGATTAATTTTGGCCTGGTGGGAAACACTGATCATGGACGGCCGGTGCAGCACCGAGTCACGTAATTCCGAGCCCCAGGAAGTTGGAATAGCGCCCGAGAATAACGCCCCGAGCCCGCCCGGCGACCCGAAAGCCGCCCAGCCCCTCTCCCCTTCCTTCAAGAGGAGGTACGTCCGTTGTTCCACCGGAATTCGTTTGGATCCATCCAATTTAATTTCCCTTCTATATTTTTTGTTTTAAATTTTATTACTACTATTTATATTTTTTAAACATCGACAACAGCCGGCGGGCGGTCCAGAAGCGAGTGGTATCGATACCCATCTCCGGCGACGGCGACGGATCGCGGACCAAAGGGGGAGCCGGCGCCGGCGAGGGAGCTCCGCCGACCGATTCGTGGGCCTGGAGAAAGTACGGCCAGAAGCCGATCAAGGGCTCCCCTTACCCAAGGTAATCTCCGTCCCCACGCTACCGTGCGCCGGGATCCCCCGCAGGCGCTGGAAACGGGAGTCTCTAAATAGTATTAAGTTTTGGGCACAGGGGCTACTATAGATGCAGCAGCTCGAAGGGGTGCCCGGCGAGGAAGCAGGTGGAGCGGAGCCGAGTGGATCCCACCATGCTCGTCGTCACCTACTCCTTCGACCACAACCACCCCTGGCCCCTCCCCAAGAACCACCGCCACCCCAAGCCTTGGCCGGCGGCGGCACAGCCCGTCGAGGACCCGTCACCGATCTACTCGAGCACGCCCGAATCTGTCGTTCTGGATGAAAAGTTCTCCAATCTAATCGGGGAAGACCCGTCCCTCATGATCCACGACGAGATCCGGTGGTTCTCAGACGTAGGATCTCTGTCCTCCACCTCGCCGCTGGCGGCCGCGGAGAATCTGCTTCTTGGCTCGATCTTCGCCAGCGCCGCGGCGGGGCTCCCGGAGGAGTGCGGCGGCGAAGATATGGTCGATGGGGAGGAGGACGGAACGTTCGCCGGGCTCGGAGAGCTGCCGGAGTGCGCGGTGGTGTTCCGGAGAGAGAGGTCGCGGCTGGCGCCGGCATCGTGGTGCGGGAACACTGGATGAGTCGGAGGCGGCGTCGATCAAGGTGGGCGAGATTTGACCGATCATGACGGCGCGGCGTGCGCCGTACGATTATTCCCTAATTTTTCTCGTTATTTTCACGCATATATAGTTTCTTTTTCTTTTGCGTTTATGATTTCGTTTTTTTTTTTTTTTTTTTTTTTTTTTTTTTTTTTTTTTTTTCCGAACGGGAGCTTTAAGAAAAATATAAAGATAAAGATGGGGTTTAGTTATTTGTTTGTGTTTGTTTTGGATGACGTGGGACCGGCCGCCGGCCCATCGTCGTCATGCGTGTGCGGGCCAATGGGTGGCGGAGCCCCATATGTGTCACGTGTTTCTACTTTACAGCCCGTAGCCCAGAATACTTAAAACTGTTTGCTTGCTGCAATGGGTCAATAAGAAAATGCTGTGTTTCCATCGTTCATAAATTCTTTTTGATGATATTTTACTCCCAAGCTAATAACCTCACCTTCCATGTATTGCACTAAAACAAATATTTACATTTTTTTTCAACAAACTTTGCGACACCACTCTTTCTAAAATGCTAAAATCGTAGGATGCCTAAATTTACGATCTCACCAATGTCTACTTGATCCTTTTAAGTTAAGACAATGAACTCGAGAGATCAGCTCACCCATAGGATCGTATGGATACTCAAATAAATTTTCACAATTACTGAAGCGGGGCAATGCTTAAATAATAAACTATGCAATTATATTGGTATGATAAAATACATGATAAGGAATGCAAATTAAAAATTCACTTTATGGATTATAATCTACAAATTTTAATTCATGATAGATTCGAATTCATGAGGTTTTAATGATCATATTATAGTAAAATATGGTATCATTCTATTAAAAATGTCCATTTTTATATCTACTAGATGATTATGTTAGAGACCAACACAATACATAAATTTTAATTTATGGATATTTTTTATAGTATATGTCATGTTCAATAATTTTGATCTTGAATTTGGATACTCCATCGTTGATCTTGAATTATTTTTTCCTATTCTAAAAGTTAAATTTAAAATATGTAGTCTCTCTCTCTCTCTCTCTCTCTCTCTATATATATATATATATATATATATATATATATATATATATATATATATATATATATATAAGAATAGCTATGAGTGGGTAGGAGTCACATGATAAAAGACTCCAGGTAGCACAAACAAACTCCAAACTAAAGCCAAGGGACAAGAACTACAATTTGGATAAGTACATATAACACAACATGAGATTAGATTTATAAAGTCGGCGAACCTTAACTGCTCCGCATGGTTATGCCTATATTAAAGTTGATTTGTCCAAGTTGGGGAGCTTCCGCTCCATTGGAAGGGACTTTTCTGACCACATATAGCATATGTGATATGCCGGATAGTTCAGCTGGCTTTGATATACTATTATTCTATAGGAGCTGGCTGGTGTTTGTCACTGCCGCTTAATGCATTGTTCAAGTTAATTTACTATATTTGTGTACAAACATGATAATTAGTAGGTTAAAAAATGTTGGAGAAAATAAGATTAAATCACTATCGCTACATGTTTCTATATAATACCGATAGTTCAAGCTTGATACTCATGAATTTTGTCACAATCCAGAAGTTTTGCATCTCGACTCCGATAAACCTTATATAGGTCTTGTAGCATAATTAATGATATCCAGTTTTTTTTCATGCATGCCAAAAGTCTCCAACTGCTCATATACCATCGCTTGGGAGATGCGGATTGTATCTTTTGTGTGAGAGAATAATTGATCTTTCCCTAGCATAAATCAAATCATTGGATAACAATTCTTAGGGCATGACATCTGTTTTGTCCTCTATGTGGATGATGAAGAAAAAAAGATTGGAGGACTTTGAGAATTATATAAATCACGATCTAATGATCGACATCATGAAAGAAGATGATGCAACAATCCGAACCTCACTTGGCAGCCTTCAATTCATGGGTGGTATGAGGTGAGTACAGATATCGGTCTCCTTCCAAACCTATTCCAATCAAGCTGTAAGGGACCGTGACGCACAAAACTCAAGGCCGCATATTAATTCAAACTTCTTTTGAAGTGTGTCCTCCAATGACAAAAGCTTTGTCTTTGGTGTGCAAAGATGAGCCGCTCCCTTTTGAAGTGGACTTTTTGGAAAGCTACTAATGTATTTGAGATCTAGTTCACAAGATCTTTCTGATATCATTGAGGATGCCAAGCACTTACCGGGTGGGCTCAACATGTAGATGGCTGGACTCTCGAATTAATACTGGCCTCATCACACCTTATATGTCGCATTTTAATAATAACTCTCGTGCTAATGGTCCCCACTTCATTCTCATGACTGCTTGAAAAAATCATAAGCATCAATATTCTCACATGATACATTGCACATGACCTTAACAAAAATATTTCTTTTGACATACATCACAAGGTGCCATGTGCTAGCCCACAACAATTTGAAACCCCCATGCACCTTCTGATTCGTAACCCCTAGCACCTCCAAACAGAGCAAACAGACCACTTAGGGCAAGTCGTCATCCCTTTCTCTATTTTTCTACCTCCTTCCATTAACAAGTAGTGTACCATACCGGACGTATCGTATTAGATTGGTTCAGTACTAGTATATGGTATAGAGGGCATATCGATATCTAATATACTGAATTAGTTCTGAATACCGAGAGTAAACCTTGATTTCCAATATCTCCGATAAGAGAAGACATGTAGAATCTGCAGGATTCCCGGGTCTTGAGATTCGGATGAGATTCTCCTAAAATTCTAAGAAGTTTTGAGCCAAAAACCTCCCTGGAGAAAATCAAATCAAGATAAGATTGAAAATGTTATCCTCTCTAGAACAATTGAATTTTCGTAACTCGCAAAAGAGTCACGCCAGCGACGCTATTCCGCATGGCGTTTCTAAAACTCCGTTGGCATCTCACAGCTTGATTATTTTGAATAATGCTTTGATCTTATACCAGACAATCATGAGTATTCCTATGGTTGGTGGAGGAAATCCCGTTCATATTTGTTGGCTGGCCCGCTTTCAAATTGTTCACTGAGCTATCCAACGACAGATTTAATCAGGGAAGATTCAATAAATCCAAAAGAACCAAAGCCACTCTCACCCTTGAACTCGTCCACCCCATGCTTCCTAAATTTATCATATATCCACCTCAAAGATCCTCGTTAATTTCTACAGCCCTTGTGCTCGATCAATTTTCCTCTCAGTCATAAAAGGACAGAATCTAACCTACTTTGTGCCCATTTCCTGCCGTCGATTTGCATTCCTCTGTTAATTTATTTCATAAAGTTTATAACAACATGCTCCTTCTTCCGAGTGAAGTGAAACTAGTCACAAATGTAACCGCTCAATAACCATCGAATCCATGAGTTGCATACTGGTTCGTATCTTTAAATCTCATGAATGGTTCATATCTTTGAGTCTCATGGTGAAATCAAAATGAACAGAGAACCGGTCCTGGATTTGCTTTAACATTCACAGAGTCCCTAGTACCGTACCTACTCATGCAACAAACATGCAAAACTGCTTCCTTGACGTAAAATATTTCAAATTTTTAAAATCTCTGCACCACTGATCATTGCAATTGTCGGTTGCGACAGCGGAATCTTGAAATATATCTCTTGATGAGTCAAGAATCCAAGCATTAAATGTAACAAATCTTGATGTATTCAATTTCAAGCACGTCAGTCCCACAACATGGTGGTCCAAAATCCACAAGGTTGCATGAAATCCATAACATGCACAAAATAAACAAAGCAAACATCGCACAGCATCACCTTTACCCAACGCGAGCAGCAACCAGATCTCTTCAGTGCAGAAACATCATCTTTCACTTCTATTCTCTCTCCTTTGCTGGGGAAAGCAGATGCCGCATCGTCACCTGCCTCAAGGGTCTTCTTGCTCGCAATTTGATGAATCTGAGTCACAACCCCTGCACCCACATCTGTCGATTCTAGTGCCGAAGTCTCCATGAAATAGAGTGATTCCCTCTCAGCACGACCCTTTCCATCTTCGGTTGAAACGGCAACAAGGTGGCGAAGGTCCGACTTGTTACCAATAAGCATGACAACCACACTGGGATCTGTGTGCTCCCTCGTTTCCTTCAGCCAACGATCAACGTTCTCGAACGTAGCACGCCGAGTAACATCATGGACAAGCAGTGCACCTACAGCTCCTCGGTGGTGAGCACTGGTGATGGCACGGTGCCTGCACCTCCAGCATGAAACAACATCACGAACATGTCTTCGATCAGAGATGCACTAACGAACGAACACTCGTACGAAGATTCCAGCCTGCGATTGTGACGGATGCTTGCAGAAATATATTTTGGAAAAGTTGCTGTACGTGTTTATCCTTGTGGTCACTTATAATTTTTTCGCATGTTGATTCATTTGATATCATGTGCATGCATGCATGCGCAACCTTTACTTAAAGGCACCCGATAGCCTTAATAGGTGCTAAATATGCAAATATATATGGATTAACTTGATCTCGATTACTTGCTTAACCGGTGGTATCAATTTTCAATTGCAAGATGCCACGCTAAAGATTCTGACAAATATTTACATCACCATGTTGATCTGTACAAACAATTAATAACATTACCTCCATTTCCTTGTCATTTGTAAGAAAGGAAGCAGGCAGCCACCGGCCATGAAATTTAAAAATCATGAAATATGTCGAAAGGGAATCGTACAGGAACATCATGTCCCAATTATTTTTTTTTCGAGGTGGGGAAAGATTATTAGTGGATACGTAGTCAACATTAGATGCTTATAAACATTGAACGTTAATTTTGGCAAAAGATCACTGGTCGAGCGAATAGGCTAGCTGGTTAATGAACATCTCACACGACACCACCATTTCAATTGTCCAAAGACTCGTTGGCAAGGACCTTTTATCGTCAATAAAAAAATACCAAGTCCGGGACAAAAGCACTTTAGCCCATTGTTTATAGTCTTGCTCAAAGAGGTACGAATTCAATAAACATCAATCAGCTTCTTTGTATTGGAGCTCGTATTAAGAACCAAGTTAGACAGCATCACATGGTAAGTTGGCAACTACAATGCATCAAGTTGATACAGGACCTCATATTTTTGAATTTGCTAGGTAATCCCCCAACCCCTGTCTTTTATATATATATATATATATATATATATATATATATATATATATATATATATATATATATATATATATATATATATCCTTGTATTGTAACCTTTCCTTCCATCAACCAAGTTTCATTTGTAGTTGTTGACGCAGAAACTGGTCATCGTCGGAATCCACTGGAGTGGAGGCCGATGAGGTCACCGCCGGGACCTGCAAAACAAAGTCCCGTCCGGAGCCGGTGGAGGATGGCTTCGGCAGGATCCTCCGATGATCAAGTCAGCTCTGGCCAATAGGAATGGAGTGCTCGAGAATGAGTTTCGCTGAGCTTAGAGAAGAAGAGGAGAGCTTAAAGATCAGAGGTTAGAGATAGCATAAATGGAGGGTCCTTTATAGGCGGAGTTTAATTGATGGTGACGGCCATACCACCTGATAGAGAGCCGTTGAAGCCGCATGAAGTTCGGTACGGAGAGGAAGACTTCGTTAGGCGGATAGTGACAGCCATACTGACAGGTCGTGGGTCGCATGGGGCTAGTTACGAAGAGAGTGGTATCGCCAGTGGCGGTGGCCATGTTGTCCAGTTGCAGGCTGCATGGGACTAGTTACAGAGAGAGTGGCATCGCCAGACTGGTAATGGCAATAATACCGTCGAGGTCCGACAGTCGTAGCTCGAGAAAGCAGGCATTGGCTGGTGGACTCGAGCATATACCAATTTCAAAGAAGTTCGGACTCCAAGAAGAGTTCGGTCGAAGGGGGGCTCGAAAGGAGTTCGACTCCTGTGAATCCAAGGAGTCCGGCCGCTAAGCAGTTCGGTCGGCTGAACGGGTTCGAAGGAGCTCGGCCACTAGAGGTTCGATCCGGATGCTGGGAGTCTGAAGAAACTCGGCCGCTGAGGAGTTTGATCGGCTGAAGGGATTCGGTCCGAACGTTGGGAGTCCGAAGGAGCTCGGTCGCTGAGGAGTTCGACTAAGACCCATCCGTTGAAGCTCTTCCGTGGCTACTGGTTGCATTAGACAGAGCATCGAACTAGACTTCGACAGGAGCGAGGTTTATCCCCAACAATAGTCCTCCCACTCCTGAGTTCAAAACTCGAAGGGAGAGAGTGCAGAAAAGACGACCGCCGAAGTTCTCCGTGCTGGTTCAGATCGAAGCTCGAAGGGAGATCTCATCTTCAGACGAAGTCGGTGCTAAAATTAAAGCTCGGAAGAGATCTCATCTCCTGTCGAGGTTGATATGGGTGCTCGAAAAAGATCTGATCTGCAGCCGGGGTTATCTCCGATCTTATTTCTGACCAAGGTTGGCACGGACGCTCGAGAGAGATCTTATCTCTGACCGAGGTTGTCTCGGATGCCCTGGTCGAAGTTGTTGTGGACCTTATCTCTAGCCGAGGTTTCTGGGCGCTCTGACCGAGGTTGTCATGGGTCCTCTGACCGAGGTTGATGGAGATCCTATTTTCTGTAGACTTTGGAGCTCGGACTTGGACTTTGCTCGCATTATGATGAGATTCTCCTTCTGCTCCTAATGGGTCGTGGGGGCACATTCGGACCGTCATCCGTCTCCCCCTATCTCGTCTAGGGTGAACGAAGCCTTCGACTTTGCTCGCATCAGGACGAGGTTCTCCTCCTGTTCCTAACGGGCTGTGGGGGCACATTCGGACCATCGTCCCATCTCCCTCCCATCTCGTCTAAGGTGAACGAGGCCTTCGACTTTGCTCGCGTTAGGATGAGGTTCTCCTCCTGTTCCTAACGGGCTGTGGGGGCACATTCGGACCGTCGTCCGTGCTTCTCCCCCCATCTCGTCTAAGGTGAACGAGGCCTTCGACTTTGCTCGCGTTAGGATGAGGTTCTCCTCCTATTTCCTAACGGGCTGTGGGGGCACATGCGGACCATCATCCATGCTTCTCCCCTCATCTCATCTAAGATGAACGAGGCCTTTGACTTTGCTCGCGTTAGGACGAGGTTCTCTTCCTATTCCTAATGGACCGTGAGGGCACATACGGACCATCGTCCGTACTTCTCCCCCCATCTCGTCTAAGATGAACGAGGCCTTCGATTTTGCTTGCGTTAGGACGAGATTCTCCTCCTATTTTTAACGAACCACTTTCATCCGCTCCTTTTCTATCGCCACGTAATTCTTGCACCAGAAAACAATAATGCTGAGCGAAGAAGTTTTATTGAAGAAAGTCTACTGGTAATACACCCTCAGATTTTCTGAGTTTCAAGGTCAGGGAAGCACTATTCCTCCGAGCTCCTTTAGACGATAGATCCCGGGCCGGATGACCTCACCACTTCGTATGGACCTTCTCAATTTGGGGCGAGCTTCTCTTGACTCTGAGACTGGGAGACGGTGGCTCACCGAAGCACTAGGTCTTCCACTCTGAACGTCTTACCCCTAACTCTGGAGTTGTAGTACTGGGCCACCTTTCGTTTGTAGGCTGCCATCCGAATATGGGCCTCCTTCCTTTTTTCTTCCAGCAAGTCGAGATTAACTTTGAGGTCCTGGGGGTTGAGCTGCTCGTCAAAGCCCGTGACTCGTACGGACGGGAGCCAAAGTTCAATCGAGATAACTGCCTTTGTGCCGAAGGCCAAGGCGAAGGATGTCTCTCTGATCGGTATCCTTTGAGTAGTTTGATATGCCCAGAGGATGTGGTAGAGTTCGTCCACCCAAGCCCCCTTAGTCCTATCGAGTCTTATCCTGATGCCTTGCAATAGGGTTCGGTTGGTCACCTCAGCCTTCCCATTGGCCTACGGGTGAGCCACTGATATGAAGCGGTGGGAGATATTCAGCCCTTCGTTAAATTTGGCGAATCTTGCCCCAGCGAACTGCCGCCCATTATTGGTTATAAGGGTTTGAGGCAGGCCGAACTGGTAGACTAGTGACTTTCAGACGAAGTTCTGCACCTTGGTCTCGGTGATCTTCGCTAGTGGTTCGGCTTCGACCCACTTGGTGAAATAATCAATCACGATCAGGAGGAACTTTCATTGCCCGGACGTTGTTGGGAAGGGGCCGAGTATGTCCATTCTCCACTGCGCAAATGGCCAAGGTGCGCTGAGCGGAGCAAGCTCGGATGCCGGCTGTCTTTACACGCTAACATTCTTTTGACAACGGTCACACTTCTTCACATATTTCATGGAGTCGTGAAATAAGGTCGGTCAGTAGTACCCCTGTCGAAGTAGTTTTTGCGACAGGGACCTGACTCCTATGTGGCTTCCACAAAGTCCTTCGTGCATATCCCACAGTGCGAGGTTGACCTTTGAAGGTCGGAGATATTTCAGCAACGAAAGGAAGTACGACCTCTTATACAATTTGCCTTCATATAAAATGTAGCGGGAGGCCTGATTCCTGAGCTTCCGAGCTTCTTTTCGATCGTGAGGAAGAACCCCCTCTTTAAGATAGGCGACCAATGGGTCGATCCAGCTGGGCTTGAATTCCATCTACAGGATGGCCTGAGATTCCTCCGTGGCTGGACATTTCAAAATTTTCAAAAATACTTCTCGCATTTTCCGTCCTTGGAATATGCTGAATGCCAAAATTATTGAAGGCCGGGGCCAAATCTCTCACTTTTTCGAGGTACCTCGTCATGCCTTCCTTTCGTGCTTCATAGCTGCCGCTGATTTGACCGACCATCAACTAGGAATCACTGTAGACTTGAAGCCAATTTACTTTTAATTCTCTTGCTATCTTTAATCCGACGATCAGCGCTTCATATTCGGCTCCATTATTGATCGCGAAAAATTCGAAGCGTAGTGCGTACTCGACGATGACTCCTTCGGGGCTGACCAAGATCAGGCCTACACCAGCTCTAGTAGAGTTGGACGAACCATCCACGTGTAAAGCCCAAAAGCCTTCGGGGAGGTTCAGCTGCAATAGCTCGGCTTTATCCAGACTCGATCTCACTTTGGTGTCGGCCCCGCTCTGTCCAAGCTCGGCTTCGATCGGAATGGTGCATGCTACCACAAAATCCACCAATATCTGGGCTTTGATCGATGGCCTGGGTCGGTAGTTGATGTCGAACTTCATGAGCTTGATTGCCCATTTTGCGATTCTTCCGAAGACGTCCATCCGGTGAAGGACTGCTTTTATTGGTTGGTCCATGAGGACCGTTATGGTGTGCTCCTGAAAGTAAGGTCGGATTCTCCTGGTAGCAATTAGAAAAGAGTATGTTAGTTTTTCTAATCTAGAGTACCTGATCTCTGCATCCCTCAGGATCCGACTCACGTAGTAGATCGATCATTGCGTCCTTGCTTCTTCCTTGACCAAGACTACCGTCAGGGCCACCGAGGAGACAGCTAGATACAGAAATAATTCTGCTTCGAGTTTGAGCTTCGCCAGTAGTGGGGGTGAGCCGAGGTAGTTTTTAAGCTTCTCGAATGTCCGTTGGCACTCCGCCATCCAGCAGAAGTCCTTTGATTGCTTGAGAACTTGGAAGAAGGGCGTGCATCGTTTGGCCGATCTTGAGACGAAGCGATTTAGGGATGCCACCTTTTCAATCAAGTGCTGAACTTCCTTGATTATCTTCGGAGCAATCATCTTTCGAATGGCTCGGATCTTCTCAAAATTTGCTTCGACTCTGCGTCTCGACACCATGAACCTCAGAAACTTTCTGGAGGTCATGCCAAAGGCGTATTTGGTCGGGTTCAGCTTCATCTTGTGCTTTCTGAGTGCACCGAAGGTCTCTTTAAAATCGGCGAGGTGGACTGTCGAAGCTCGACTTTTGACGCACATATCATCCACGTACACCTCCATGTTGTGGCCGATCTGTTCTTTGAAGTTCTTATTAATCAAGCGCTGGTAAGTGGCTCCTGCATTTTTGAGTCCGAACGGCATGATCCTATAACAATAAAGACCACAATTAGTAATGAAGGCGGTCTTCTCTTCATGCTCGGGCGCCATCCATATCTGGTTATAACCAGAAAAGGCATCCAGGAAGGTGAGGAGCTCATGGCCCGAGGTCGTATCCACCAGCTGGTCGATCCTGAGTAGGGGTTAGTTGTCTTTCGGAGAGGCTTTGTTCAGCTTCTTGAAGTCGACACACATCCTTCACTTATTATTCGCCTTCCTGACGAGGACCACGTTCGAGACCCAGGTCGGATAATTAACCTTCCGGATGAGTCCAGCTTGGAGGAGCTTGTCTACTTCTTCGGCAATCACTTTCTGCCTCTCCGGGGCGTAGTAGCGCATCTTTTCTCTTATCGATCGGTGCCTTGGATCGACGGCTAGCCGATGCTCCATGACTTCGGCATCAATCCCTGGTATGTCCGCTGGGGTCCAAGCAAAGACGTCCGTATTTCTTCTGAGGAAGGCGACAAGCTGCTCCCGAACCTCGTCCGCTAAATTGGAGCCGATCTGCACAGTGTGCTCCGGATTTCCATCATTTAAGGGAATAGAGATGAGATCCTCCATAGGCTGGCCTCGCTCCTCAGTGAGGTCGTCGCGGACATCCAGGCCGTCAACAAGATAAGAATCGGGCCGTTCTCCCTTATGTAGGGCAATCAAATAACAGTGCCTCGTCAGAGCCTGATCTTCTCTGACTTCTCCGACCTCGCGACTCGTCGGAAACTTCATCTTCAAATAACAGATTGACACCACCGTCCGAAGTGCATTTAGACCAGGTCGATCAAGAATTACATTATAAGCGGACGGAGTCCTCACGATCAGGAAGTTGACCTACGTTTTGGCCAATCTCGGGTGTTGCCCTGCCATCACAGCCAAAGTTATCATGCCTTCGACTGGTACGGTGTTGCCAGCAAATCCTACCAGCGGGGAGTTCATAAGCCTCAAGCGGTCCTCGGATAGGGACATTTTTTAGAAGACATCGTAAAATAATACGTCGGCTGAGCTTCCATTATCCACCAAAATGCGGCGTACATCGTAGTCAGCAATATTCAAAGAAATTACAACCGCGTCATTATGCGAAAATTGGATCTTCTGGCCATTCGCCTCGGTGAAGTCATGGGCTCCATGGTCCTCCGCCTCTTTACCGGTTCCTCGGATCCACTGGCCTCTCCTTGTTGAAGTCCCCCCGAGATAGTGTTGATGACGCCGAAAGAGGCGGTCGATCTTCTTGCTGGTTTCTCCCACTTGATGGTAACGCCCTCAACCGATCTTCCTACTCTTCAGGTCATCTCCGTAGGAATCGGCTAAGTCTACCTCGACTGACGAGCTCTTCGATCTCGTCTTGGAGCTGGATGCACTCCTCAGTGTCGTGACTATGGTCACAATGGTAGAGGCAGAACTTATTGGGATTACGTCTGCTGGGATAGGAACGCATTCTCTCCGATCTCAGAAGTCGTTCCTTGATCTTCATCAGCACTCGGATCTTCGGGGCGTTGAGGGGGGCGTAGTTGTGGAATCATCATCGGGGGGAACTTTGGCGCTAGGGGGAACCTCGACGTGCCCTTCCGTCGGGGGTTCCCTACCTTCGAGCTCGAGGGAGAGTTCGGGCTCGCCCACGACTAGGGGAAGTCCGGGAGCGCGGTCGAGCTTCAGTCCGCTTTCTTTCTTCGGTGGGCCTGCTTGGCCCGCTGATTCGCCATTTGCCGCTGGCTTCGCCATCCTTAGCTTCGAAAGCCTCCTCTGCTCGGGCATAACTTTTGGCCTGAGCCAGCATGTCGGTAAAATTCCTGAGATACTTCTTCTCCAGGGAGAGCAGCAAGTCGTTCTTCTGAAGGCCCCCCTTGAGGGAGGCCATGGCGACTGATTGATCTAGGTTCTGGACCTCTAATGCGGCAGTATTAAATCGGATGACATAAGCCCGGATAGATTTTTCCTCCTTCTGCCTAATGGCCATTAAAGAATCCGAGCATCGGCGTGGACGTCGGCTACTGATAAAGTGGGCCGCGAATTGTTGGCTCATCTGGTCAAATGATAAGATGGTACTCGGCTTAAGCGTCGAGTACCAATTCCTGGCAGCCCCCTTAAGGGTAAAGGGGAAAGCCCGGCACAAGATGGCGTCTGGCGCGTCGTGGAGCAACATCGTTGTCCAAAAGGCTTTCAGGTGGTCGATCGGATCGGTGGTCCCATCATAACTCTCGAACTGTGGAAGCTTGAAGTTCGGCGGGATCGGCTCCTGCATAATTTTCTGCGAAAAGGGAAGGTCAGTACAAATATCATTACCATGGGAGGAGGAAGTATGATGGAGCTCCTCGATTCATCGGCTCATTTCTAAGAGCCTTCGATCTAAGAGGTCTTTGCGATCTTTGACCTCCAAAGTCTTCTGGTAGAACGGGTGCGAGGCTTCCCCCTGGGTCGAGCCACGGTCCAAGCAAGGGCTCTCCCTCCTTTGCCTTCCCCTTTCGGAGATCGGAGGTCGGGTAGCCCAAGTCGGGCGTTCCTGAGCCGAACCGCACGGCTCTAGGGAGTCCCGCGCCATTTGAGCTGGTGTCGGAATCTGCCGGTGCATGGCCTACACCACCTACACTGCCTCCGTGAGGCCATGAATCTGTTGGACGAGCAAGTTAAACTGCTCCACATCCACCGCAACCATAGATGGAACCTGGGCCATCCGGACTGGAGCGGGAGCAGACAGATCTGAAGGGGATCGGGCCGCGGAGGCCGTTGAGCGTTGAGTCGAAGCCCTCCTGGGAGGCATTTTCTCTTGGGGGATGAACCCTAGAGAGGAAGAAGAGAGATCTCCGGAGAGGGGAGAGAGAGATCATCGTCGAGCACTTCTTTAAGAATAAGGGGACCTCAGAGGTTCGGCCCTCCTTCTAGCATCAATCTATTGACGCAGAAACTCATCGTCGTCGAAATCCGCTGGAGTGGAGGCCGATGAGGTCGCCACCAGGGATTTGCAAAACAAAGTCCCGTCCGAAGCCGGTGGGGGTGGTTCCGGCAGAACCCTCCGACGATCAAGTCAGCTATGGCCAATAGGAATGGAGTGCTTGGAAATGAGTTCCGCTGAGCTTAGAGAAGAAGAGGAGAGCTTAGAGATCAGAGATTAGAGATAGCATATCTGAAGGGTCCTTTATTGGCGAAGCTTAATTGATGGTGACGGCCATACCGCCTGGTAGAGAGCCGTTGGGGCCGCATAAAGTTCGGTACGGAGAGGAAGGCGTCGTCAGGCGAATAGTGACAGCCATACTGATAAGTCATGGGCCGCATGGGACTAGTTACGGAGAGAGTGGTGTCGCCAGTGGCGGTGGCCATGTCGTCCGGTTGTGGGCCGCGTGGGACTAGTTACAGAGAGAGTGGCATCGTCAGACTGGTAATGACGGTCATACCGTCGAGGTCCGACAGTCGTAGCTCGAGGAAGCAGGCGTTGACTGGTGGACTCAAGCATATACTAATTTCAAAGAAGCTCGGACTCCAAGAGGAGTTCGGTCGAAGGGGGGCTCGGAAGGAGTTCGACTCCTGTGAATCCAAGGAGCCCGGCCGCTAAGCAGTTCGGTCGGTTGAACAGATTCGAAGGAGCTCGACCGCTGGGGGTTCGGTCCGGATGCTGGGAGTCCAAAGAAGCTCGATCGTTGAGGAGTTCGGCTGGCTGAAGGAGTTTGGTCCGGACGCTGGGAGTACGAAGGAGCTTGGCCGCTGAGGAGTTCGGCTAAGATCCATCCGTTGAAACTCTTCCGCAGCTACTTGTACCATCTTTACCTCCGTTCATTAATGGCCTATTTTGGTCACCCAGGTTATAAAAACCCAAAGAAACTTGATAAAATTTAATGGCCCATTCCGATTCCAATAAAGACCACAAGATCCCGTAACTCTCCTTAACCCTTGCCGGGCTCAAAAGAAGAAACTTGTTTAGAAAAAAAAGAAAAAGAAAAGAAAAAGAAGGCAAACCAGGGGAACAAAAAAAGAAGAAGCACGGGCTATTGAAAGTAAAAGAAAGAAAGAGTTATCTGACCTCTCCTGGCCCGCGGTGTCCCAAATCTGGCTATTTGGCTAAGCCACCAACCAGCTCAATAAGGAACCTTCCTCTCATTCCCAGCATCAACCTACCTTACGAGCTGCGTGCACTCGAATTGGTTTTCTTTTTAATTATGATGTGATTTAAGAATGATGGTGGCAATCTACCGTGTTTATCTTGACAACCAAGGGAAGTGGTTGTAGATACGTTGTTGTCCGTAAATGATCTTGGTTTCTCGTAAAAAATCGGATACTTCCAGGAGGTCTCATGACAGATGGTAAGAAAAAAAAAATGCACTTCTCTGCCTGCTATAAGATTATGTAAATACCGTACATCTTCGTATGTCATCGGTAGTCAAATACGCTTCTGAAAAATTTAGATGACAAAAAAAAAGAAAAGAAAAAAAAAATTCACCCAACGGCCTGCAACCTCCAAATCATCTTAAAATACATTGTAGAAGAAATTTAGTTCCAATGGCAATAGGAGGCTTTGGGGGATCATAGTTTTGCTGGCTGTTCAACTTTGCCTCCGTCGACGTTTTGTCATAACCCGGGATACGGATGGGCTTCTATGATGAATCACCTTCTGGCATTCCAGTGCCATCCACATGCATGTCCGATGTTGGAGAAGTTAATTAATCCAATATGTGAACTTTTCGAGCTTGCCATCCGAGCACAGAGTCAAAGCTGAAAGATTTGTGTAGGCCCAGGAAGAACACCTATTATCCTGTCTGCAACGTTGACATGGTTCAGTTCTGCAATAAAAGTCACTCTTCAACTTTGGTTGTTTAGCTTGTCAAACATATGGCAAGGAGTACTTCCTAGCTAAGGCTTTTTCCTGACTTACTAATGTTGTTGATGACCCACGACCTACCTCTGTGAGAGTTTTTTAAGTCATGGTGAGACAAGGTGGTGATGGTCATGAGGTGGTAGCACATCATGGAAGCAAGCAATTAATTTGCTTCTTTACAGGGCAGCAATGATTTGTCTCCAGGTCAGGACTACATCCCACTAACGGTGGTTGCGATCTGAACTCCTAACTACTTGCTCGAATTCATGGTATTGGATACCACATGATGGAAGATGCGTGAAAGGACAAATAAGCGAGCTTTTAAGAAAGATGCTGATATTGATTAGGTCTTGCATGTTATTTAGTTTATATCTGCGGCTGATGGCCTAAAGAGAGCATGAGTACATTATCCATGAAACAAAATCTATAATGCATCACTAATCAAAATTTTTAAATCACCACAAAAGTAAGTCCACCAATAGCGTCCCGTGCAGGCTTGGGGATCGAATTGTTCATTTAAATTGAGCTCAAGATCTAAGTACTCGGCATGGAAACAGGTCGGATAAACTCGGACCATATCCGAATTGGGCCAGATTCTCTGGCTAGGACGTGGATAAGGATCTGATTAGAGAGAGACCTGAAAATAAATAAATAAATCCAGGCTTAGGGTTATTTTCTGGATTTGGGTCCTAATGTCGGGTTAGAATTAATCTTAGATGCGCAATAAACTTGAGCACCTAACGCAGGCCTGCTCCCGATCTTTTCTCCTTTCTTCACAACTGCTCGACTCGGCCCCAAGCTCCATGCTGGCCATCAAGAAATCTCAACCATGGCTCCTTCTGTCCGACCGTCATCCGTTGGCCATTGCCCAATGTACTTTTAATTCTCAATGGGAGATCCACTATGACTTCACCTACTTTGCCTTTTTAGGGTCCAACACTTTGGGGCCATCCTTCCATCTTCCGCGCAAGCTCATACGGATGGGAACAATGACACTCGACAGCAAATCTCACTAGATCAATGTCTTACAAGGGAACTTGCCAATGCTATTGGGAATAGATCTGTGCATCTATGTGTGAGAAAGAGGTCCAAAAGGGAAAGGTATTAACAAGTTAACCACTGCATAAACAAGGTCTTAGATTGGAAAGGCAGCGATCTCATGATTAGATCAATGTGTTTACTCACCGAGAGGCGCAATTTCTCTACCCAACTCTTCACATTTTCATTCTCTTTCTTATGAAGATACCAAGGCTCAAACTTCTATCATCACGGTGAAAGAGTGGTTGATGGCAAGGATGGTTGGTTAGTTTCATATACTTTCTTACTTGAAAGTGGCTTTTTGTGAGGTTGGGAAGTCGATTATTGATGCAGCTGTGCATGATATCGTGGTTTCACAGTTCTGCACTCAATGTCATGTAGTGGAAGCACGGGGGACAATAAAATTTTAGGTAGGGATAAGACTAAATATATGTTAATATAAAGTTTTAGTTCCATGGCTAGTGCAGAGCTATCAACGCACCGGGTCCAAATTCGAGATCCACGGGTATTTATCCAATAGATCCGGATTTGATAAATTATAATATAACAAATAGAATTTGAATATTTAATATCCAGACATGATAAATCCAAAATCTAAATAATAAAATTATATATATATATATAATATTAAAAAATCTTATCTTTTTCTCTCTTTTTTTCCTAAGATCTATCTCGATCTCTCTCGCTCCCTCAATCTCTCGTCGGACCCTCTCCCTCTCTCGATCTCGCCTGCTGGCGGCCGACGAGCAACCGACCCTCTCCCTCTCTCCGTCTCCCTCTATTCCTCTCTCTATCTCTCCTCTCGATCTCTCTCACCGGCGACCGGACACTCTTCCTCTTTTTCTCCCTCTCTTGATCTCGCTCGTCGGTCGCTTCCTACGGCCCGTCGCACCACCCCGCCCCTCTGCAGCTCCCCCGGCACCCCTGCGCAGCCACGTCTTCCCGCAGCTCTTCTGGCACCCCCGCAGCTCTCTCGGCACCCCCATGGCTCGTTGCAACCCCCCTATAGCTCCCCTGGCACCTCCACGGCCCGTCGCACCACGCCCCTTGCGGCTTCCCTTGGCACCCCTCGTGCTCCCGTCCCCCTCCCTCTCTCTCTCTCTCTCTCTCTCTCTCTCTCTCGATGTCCTTCACTGGTGGCTAGACCCCCTCCCTCTCTCTTGATCTCGCTTGCCGATCGTCGGCGAGCGACCGGCCCCCTCTCTCTCTCCCTCTCTTTCTCTCAGTCTTCCTCTCGATTTTGGGTTCCGAATACCTGAGATTTATTAGGGTCCGGGTTTGGTACTTCAAGGTCAGACCCGTTGGGTATTCCGATTTAGATTCGATACCAGTAACTAAGATCGGGTCCAAATCTGAATATCCTTGTTCCGACTCAAATCCAACCTGTTGACAAGTCTAGGCTAGGGTCTACGGGAATCCCGCTTTAAGTAGGTTAGAAACTTTCAAAGGTGTTTGTGTTAGTGTAGGCTAGCATTCTTGCATTTTCAATATAACATCCTACATAATTTGCAACATCACATCCTAAATAATTTGCAAATTTAACCAAAATGATACTTGAAATGACATTGAAGGATTCAAAAACTACCGAAGATTTTCAAGTTGTTGGATATGGAGACGAAGGAGAGACCCTTCATGTACAAGTATTTTCCGCACCTATGCCAAGTGTGTGATCACTTTTGTGATCTTATCATCAATATTGGAAACACGGCCAATATTATCCCTTGAGATTTGGTTCAAGCACTCAAGGTGAAGACCGCGGCCAAGACTCAATCCTATCATTAGCTAGTTTTAATGAGGCGTTAACCATCAGCAATCGATACTTCATCACATTCTCCAACCGGGAGAAACTTTGTTGATCAGGTTTTGCATCAGATATTTTCCTTGTCTAGTTTTCACTCAGGGCAGAGGAAGAGTGGTAACCATATTCCAATATTGCAGAAGGGATTTCGACTTCTTGCAATTTTTGGTTTGTCCTTGGATTTATGCGGTTGGAGCACACACTGGCTTCTCAAAAAGAGAGAAGTCGGTGGAGGAGGAGACTGCAAGTATCAAGAATGGATATGGTATGATAAAAAAAAAAACATATTTCCACAAAACTACAATCCATGTTGCAGAGCACCATCCACCATGCATGCAAGCAGGTATGATAGAGCAAAAGCATCGGAAACAGAGAACAAACATCAAAAATACCAAAGAAAGCTTTCACAAAGACCAACCTTGTTGCACCTGACCCACCGTTGACGAAAGCAATTCATGTTGCCGCACGCTTTGCAAGCCCATTATCTCTTCAGCGGCTGCACTTGATCCTTATTTTTTTGGTAAAAAAAAAAATGCCTTACCTGTGAGATAATTTATTTATCACTACATAATTCCTGTAGCTATAATGGTAAGCTTGCTCGAAATGTCAATTTGTGAAGCAAAAAACCCTCTCCATGCACTTAGTGCAAGCTCCAGAATGATCACTTAACTCAATATATCAGTCTCACCAAAATCCAGCTTGCAAGTAATCTAATGTCACAGCAAATCTATTGCTTGTCTGTCAAAACTCCATGAGTTGCCAAAACATACGTTGTGTGGATTCCAAATCAACCTAATATATATGTTAGCTTAAAGGAACATAGAAATACGGTCTAAAAAAGAAATAAAGAAAATATTATGGATGAAAAAAAGAGAAGCATGAAACTTGCATGCAATGTCAGTAGTTACAGGGGCACCAGGTGGGATTTCCGGTTTAACCAGTCCATGCATTTCCCATAAAGGAAAAAATGTATTCCGTTATATTGCAACCATATTGTAATCTAGAGAAGGTGGTGATGAGGGGAAAATCGAGAATTTAAATAATAATAATAATAATAATAATAATGTTATAGGATAAACAATATACACTAGGAAGATGAACAATAACAACTGTTTTCTTACTAAAAGCAGTTGGTGCAGATGCCAAAGAACAATAAAGAAAAGGACACCATACAACTATGGATAAACAGACTAATGAGCAAACTTGGTTAGGCCTGTCGGCTAAGGATGAGCTTATGTCCCATCTCTTTAATCTTTTATTGAACAACTTGGTGTTGGTATTCCGTAGGAATCCCCCTGGCATACATTTAATTTAGGAATAGACTTCGTTCACAAATCTCAGTTAATGGAAATCTATGCACGGAAAAAAAGAGTTTAAAACCAGTGAGACATGAGAAAGCATAACATAATTGTTTTTGTGGAAACATGCATCAAAAGATGAGACTTTATATAGAAATCGGTTGCAACCAATCTCCTGTTGCGTTCGTTGCTGGAGAAGAGCACCTGCAAAACAAAGTTCTCACTAACCGGAGTTGTGTCCGATGGGAATCCTTCGATGCTTAAGTTACTGGATTGGCCAAATAGGATGTTTGAGAAATTAAAATGATAGAGTTTCTGCTCTAAGAATAGGCCTCTCTCCCCCTGTATGTTCCTTTACCTTTCTTTTATGGGCAAGTCGTTGATAACCATCTATGATAGTTGAGCACGTGGATCCCATTTATTCCGATACTATGGTCGTGGGTGGATAGTTAATGCCCATAAAAGATAGTTATTGCTCATGAATGATCGTGGATATGGCCGTTACGTGCTTACTGTGCTGGCGGTTCCTAACACACCAACTAGGGGTCGGTTTGATTGTTGAATTCCGACCTTGTGTTGGTAAGATTATCACCTACCGATCGACTGAAAACTGGCTTTTGATGGACCGATTGTAGGTAGGACGCTTCGATTCCGAGTGGAAGTTGGATTGCTCTTGGGTCGATTATCAGGGGTTATCAGATGATAGTTGGCTATTGAGCAGTCGGCTCGAATAGTCGAAAATTGATAGATAGTCGATATCAAATACCGATTAAGCAATTGGTATGTCGATTTGTTGACTCTTAATCAATTGGACCATTCGGCTACCTGTTGTTGATACATAGTTGGGCATCGATGTCGAGTCGAAGAATAATCTGGGGAAAGCCACTTACCGAATGTGAATCAGGATGGCTGATTTGATTATCCCAACAAAATCCAAGGCCATCAGATGCTCAAATTATGATATCCTCTTTTGCTTGTCTCATTATAGAATGACAATATATGATGAACTTCTAATAGATGCACATGACTTAATGGAGAAACATGCAAGACCAAATTATCAACGGGCTAACATAAGGTAACTAGTTAATAACAAAGATATTTGCAACATTAAATGAAGTGCCTGAAGTAAATGAAAATATTAATGAACCACCAAACTAAATCATGGTTCAAGCATGCATTTTGAACCTTCATCAACACCATGTAGGCATATGAGGATCCGAATCATCACTACTTTATCCTAATTTCCTCCTATTTGGATTTTGTCTGTCCAAAACATTACTCCAATATGAATCATAACTCTTGTACTATAGGGTTACTCCAAGTATTCTCTCACAGTTGAGATACATTTGATGTCAACAAAATGTCATACCAACTAATCCTCAACAATCTGTAACTGCAAGTCATCCATGATGCATGGGATGTTGCCTAAGACTTCTAGGCATCTGAAAGCCTCAGATGCCTATTTTATTAATCTTAGTGGCTTTTCAGAAAAACACCCGTACCTGTGTTTTAAGAATCCATGTTATGCTGGAGAGCTCAACTGATCACCATGAATTCTGAACCATGACTCAATATATTCCAAACATGAGCGTGAGCAGAAAAACAGTACTCGGTTATGTTGACAAGGCCAACGAAATCTGATGAAGGGTAGTAAGGTTCGCTACTGAGTTTTCCATATTATCCTGGAGTCCAAATAGATGACGATAAATGAAGTATCTTTGATACAGCATCATAATTGACCAATCAGATTAGAGAGAGAGAGAGAGAGAGAGAGAGAGAGAGAATAATTTCATATGATTGGGGAACAATTTTGATGTTTATTTAGCCTTGTGCCGCAACAACCTTAATATCCAGGGGAAGTCCTTTCCTCAGCCAATTGCTATTTAGGATAATATTTGTTATGATGGCCATTCACCAATGACCATAATCAAGGTGCAAGTTGGAGTTCAACTGGAACATAAATTTATGGTTTGCCAATTTTCGTTTTTAATAAAGGAAGATTAATGGCATTAGAAGTAGGTCGTCAACTGATCTGAGAAGCTCGATTGCAGACTACATCAAGCTTGAATCAAGCTCAGCTGTATAATTCTCAAAAATATTATAATGTATGATAATATAACATAGTATTAAACAATCATTGCATCTAATTCTGTCCTGATGCTCCCTCAATGGAGTATCAGATTAAATTAATTTCGATGGAGCTCTAGACTGACGAACCAAAACAACATAGATGAAACAGTTTGTCATTGGGCACTTGGAGGTAGACTGATCTATGCCAGGAACTGCAACTTCTAGGTTGAGAAAATGGCAGGTAAAGAATTCGGAGAAGCTCATGTTGAAGGTGGTAAGGATGACCTTGGGTTCAATGAGCATCAAGTAAAGAAGTTTTTTCCCTCTAATAGATGGATCGAGGTAACAGGGGAAGGCTCAGTAATGAGTTGATTCATTGCTCAGCCATCAATTCCAAGCTGAGGGAAGCAGCTGAACAGAAACTAGCAATCATTCATAGACAAGGAAATTTCCTGCAGACTCGATGGCAACCAGGGGGCTGAGAACCGAGGGAAACATACCCTACCCTGACATATATATATATATATATATATATATATATATATATATATATATATAGACACAGCTTACACAGGTGCGCTGCATAAGTTCGTTTCTTATATTAAATGTATTCCAACAGGAGGACTTCTTTGAACAATTTCTTCACAAAATGACAAGAATAAGAGGCATTTGCAAACTTCAACATAAAGAATATTGATTGCATTTTTCCATTCTTTCACTTTTTGATGAATGTACAAAATTTCCTAAAATGACTGACATAACAAAGTAAAAAAAAGAAAACTAATACACCTGATGTCTTGTGCATCACCGAGACTATTATCGAATATGAATCAGGAAATTACCTTGGAGATCTGACACGAAGGCACCTTCCACATGTAACAAGCTTCAACAAAGAACGTGGCCTCTGCCTCCTGATTCTCAGATTTGAGAGCTGTGAAGACGATTGATTAGGTGAATAAGATGCTCATTATGAAAAGGTCACCGCATGCACACACATATTACAACTAAATTACACAATGAAAACTGCAGCAACTACTTGTTTTTGGCATCCGTCATAAAAAGGATCTTTTAGAGTTAATGTGCCTAATGATCAAAAAAAAAGACGACTAAATATTCTTTCTACATTAATTACTTGTACAAAGATATCTTTTTGATGGTAGAGATCTCATTTTATGTCAATGACCATGGTAACCATATCAGACACCACATATTTATATGCACTGACATTCCAGGTCCTTGGATTCTCTGTTATCAGGGTGGTATTACACCTAACGCACTCAATTGGACCGCCTGGTGGGCCCATGCGTGCATCAAATAAGATAATATCGAGCCCTTTTTGAACCAAGCATCCTTCAATTTAATTAAAATATTGATTACTTGGTGAAGAAAGCTGGACTGCAGCATTTAATGGCAGGTGTGATTCAAGATGTTGTTTAAAACATCAAAAATAACAAGAAGGTAACTTCTTGTCATCATCTATAAGAAGCTCATCAACCTTGTTCTATGATTGTTAGAAAAATCACGCTCAGGGAAAAGGAATCACCATGCATACAAAGATGCAATACATGATATTTCAGTGCCATACCTTTGCTCGAGTTATCCTAGAAGATTTCCAGCAGAGTAAGCTTCTCGATCTGGGCTCCAATCTCCTGTATTATTAGGGTAACTATCAGTATAACCAAACAAGCTCGTTCCTTAAAGTACAGTTGAGATAATAAATTAACCGAACACCTCACATGTGTAATGGAGAACTAGAACACATTGCTCCGTAAATGTGCGCCTTACTTCAAGTGCATAACATCCTAGCATAGTTACAACTTCCAAGTATAGTAAAAAAAGGCACCAAAAATTTCCACATAGAAGGATGAAACTCGTGATGATTTAAACTTTTCCACCATTTGTAATGAAATGAACATCACTGCAAGAAATAGTTAGAGTGTAGCCTTTTATCCATAATTACAATTTCAATACGGCAAAATGCTGTCCATTACTTAGTATGTTATACATTGCATGATTCTCTGCATGTATTGTACGCATAAGAGTGAATACATATGAACTCGTTATGTGATGTCTTGCAGAATGGGTGGTGATCAAGTTCAGACTGAACATCAAACTTAAAAGGAGCCTGATACCTTAGCAAAGAAAAAGGAGCCTGATCAGCTAGAGCTGCAAATTAACCAAGCAGTTCATCAACAGCTTGGGCCCAGCTCACTAGTACTCCCTCTCTCAGCTTCCCTCCATTCCAACCCACGCATCAGAAGCTATCAAGCACCAATACGTAATGAGCCATTCCTCTTCTGTGCTCGGTCAAGCATACAGAGGAATTCCAATCAGAAGCCAAGAGGAAAAGAAACAGGCAGAGAGGAAAAATAAGGATCCCAGGCGATGAATGGGATAAGGATTATGGAAAGCTTGATGTAACCATCGGCTCGGAGGATGCAAAGGCAATAAACAAGCACAGAGAAGAATGATGCTGGACCTCAAGCGGATTAGCTAAGATTTGATATAAAGATCGGATCGGAGTATGTGATGTGGATGAAAGCATTTAGATTCTGTGCCTCTCAAACATGTGGATCAATCAAAGTGGAGGCCTAAGATTGAGAAATATGCAGCCTCACAGGTGGAGTTTTTTGGTACAGGATGGAATTTTATGATATAAGCTGGATTTGACTGGTTGACCTACTAAACTTTATGTAGTTTGGGAAGTGGGGGCAATAGTTTAAATGAATGCAATGTAAAAGACAGCACGCTGTTTTGATAACTAGCATGGATGACTATAATCACCAACATGATCAAAAGTATTTTAATATCATACATAATTAATAAATATAGTCCAATTTTGCCCCGGCGTACTTCACTCATTTCTCTCCCCCTCCATAACATGGCAAGTACTGAACAAGGAAGGTTGTCTATCAAAAATCGAATATACATCGCAGACAACTGGAGATTTGGGAAGTCTTAATGGTGTTATGCATCTTTGAATTATCATAAAAAGCTCATGGAGCACAACTCGAAGATGCACGGCCAAGATCTTTTGCATTATAACAGTTGAGATATATAAGTTTATCTGTATTTGTGTGTATGGTGCAGGCAAAGATATTAAAAGCTAATCAACAAGTTTTTTTACCACAATTAATTAACTTGATCAGAAAGATCAGCTAATATCAACTGTCCATTAGCTGAGGGAAGATTGTACTCCATTGACAGGTGGATATGAATACCATACATAAGTACCGCCGATATCAACTGTCCATTAGCTGAGAAAAGATTGTACACCATTGACAAGTGGATATGAATACCATACAGAGTAAGTAGTTTTTACCAAATTCAATATAAATCATATAAAAGTTTGATTTATCTGACAGCTAAGCAATCTCATGAATAAAATGTTCTCTGAGAATCACATCTAATTGTATCAAAATCACATTCAGGATTATATTATCAGTACGAGATTTTTTTTAAAAAAAAAAAAAAATTGAAAATTTGTTTGAGAGGATTTCTACATTTCCATGAGACAATTTACAATTACCTAGTGAGAAAGATCCTTTTCATATCTTAACTCCAAATGTGGTGAAAGTTTAATAATATTTTCAGCATAGAGTACATATTTCTGATTTTCTATATGCTTTTATGATCCAACCTAGGTAATTTCACGACACCTGCTTTAATAGTAAATTTAGTTACCAACCAGTTGTGGAAATGAAGATGGACATAATCCAAAAGCAGATGTATAAGTTAATTGCTCATAATTTTTTGTTTATATTACACAAATAACAAAAAAAACTATAAGAGCAATCAAAAGATACTATGGGTAAAAACTGCAGTTCTGGTACTTACAGGTTTTCTTGTTCAAGCTTTTCAGCAATCGATATTATTTTGCGTCTAGACCATCCACGTCGCTGTGCACAACCTTCAGCTTGTTGGATGACATGTGCAAGGGATACTTTTCCTCTAACCAAGCTTTGTCTCCGATATTGTCCATCACTTTCCCTACTATGAGGAACCAAGTTACCTTGGTGCTGCAAAGATGAAGCTTCTTCAACCCATACACCCTCAAGTCCCTTTTCCCTAGGTCCCATACTATTATTGGTTAATTCAATGTTCCCATGCTCTAGAGGTGAAGCTCCTGCTTCAATGATTTCACCTTCTGCCATTACATGGGGATCACAGTGCAACCATCTAACTTGACTAGAGCCAATCCCTTTAACAACATTTTCTTTTGGAAGCCTTCTTACAAGTTTTTCAGATCCTGGATAAAGTGAATTTTGATTGGTGATACATTGCCGCATTGGCATATGATAATTCTCAGGAGCAGGAACAACATGTGGATTTTGGACATCTGATGTCACATCTTTCCTAGATTCACATCTGATTTCAAGTTTTACCACAGAAGAAAGTACGGATTCAAATGCTTGTAAAATCCGTCCTCTGAACTTCTCGGCTTTGGATTTGTTTATTTCAGAGCTGAACGACAATTGCACAATAGGGACTGTAAGGAGGAAAGCAATAGCATCAATCATTCAATTTAAAGCCATTAATAGTGGAATATTTTTCAAAGTGATTCAAGAATCTTCTTTTGGAATAAGGTTGACAATGCATGATATATTCAGGAATGCTCAAGGTGAGGCAAGGAGGACCACAAGAATTATCCAAGAAAAGATATCATGAAAAAAGGAGAATTTCAAGCTAATAATCCCATTTTTAAAATGCTAATCTAATATCACTATTTCCACAGCTAGCAGACCTTTTAAGTAACAACAATAACGGAAAATAATTCAGGGTCTGTAGACTAGCTGCAATTGTCTTTGTCCAAATTATAATATCATGAACGAGTTCTACAATTTTTTGCCCTCTTGATAGGAGCCTACAGGCAATGTACCACACAACAAGGGCAAGCCCTCCCACAGATACGCTTAACCCCCTAAGCCATGGTGAAGGTGGGATTTGAACCCAGGACTCTACTAAAACCACCAAGAGACTTTCCCAACTTGGTAAACTGGCAACATCAATCATGTTTTACCATTTCCTAAGAACAAAAATATAACTTGCATGTAGGATAAAGAAAACAATGTGGACTGAACAGATAAAAAAACCTAAGCATGCAAGAATCTTCTTGCAAACTATAGAAACATCACAAGCTCATCTCAATTATTTGCTATCAACTTAGCAAATTCTTCGTTGTTGTTCATCGCTTTCACAGGCTATATCTCCCACCATCAGCCTTCTCAAATTATTTTCACAATTTTGATCCAGAGACATACATTCAAAGAACATTCAGACATTCTACACGTGTTATTTCTTTTTGTGGAAGGCAGGATGCATAAAGCAACATGTATTCTTACCAACACTAGGCTAACTGAATTTACCCTACCTTCTTGATACAAAATTTCCTCGGTTTATTGTTTGAATATTTTCATGTTATTTTCACAATTTTGATCCAACTATCATACAATATTCAAAGAACATCTCAATATTATAACTGAATGTGACGTTTGTTGTTGTGGAATAAATGTGATAAGGTCAAACACAGGATATGTGGACCTACAAGTATTTAAGATCTTACCAGCACCTAGGCTGACTGAATTTAGCCTTCCTTCTTGAGATAAAAATTGCCTTAGTGTGCTTGATTGAACACTCTCAAGTACCGCTCGCCAGATCTTTTCATCATCCTTGTTGGTTTTGCTATAATTGTATCCTTTACCTGCTTTAATAGCTCCACTGGACCGCAAAAGACAGCATGGAGTGTGCTCACCATGTCCCATTCCACTGAGATGATTATCAATCATCTTACCAATACCAGGAACTCCATCAATACCACCTATGCTGCTATGACTTCCAATTGCATTTCCTCTTGACAAGTTCCTATCACAAATATGCATCTCATCCTGCTCATTACAAAAATTCCTAGGTCTATATCTGTCGCTGTAGTTGTTTAGCACCAATGGGCTATTTTTGAGACTAGCATCTGCAGAACTTGGCAACATATATTGTTGATCTGGAGCAAGTTGAAGCAGAGCAGCTGTAAGCCATGTCAATTTGTCATTTGATACCCTCAGCTGTTTTTCAGCTTCAGATAGTGTTTTCAAAGCCTGACGCAATTTTTCCATATCTTCCTTGGGTACTGAAATGATCAAAATTTAAGACACAAGTAAGTTGTGCAAACCTTAGAAAATAGCGAGAGGGTAATAGTAGCATAGTAGCATGTTTCAGCAAACTGAACCAAAGCAGGATGGACCTGGTCAATTCACACAAGAAACATGCTGTACTATCATGTACTGTGATTATTTGCAGCAGAGTTAAGCAGAGGATGAAACCCAATAGTAGCTAAAAGGTCGCCCAATATCTGACTTGGAAATACAAAGTTGAAGCAGAAAGAATTTTCACTCACAGGTCAGTCGGCAAAAAAACTTTCTGCGTAGTCTTTCTTGTGTGAATGCATAGCTACCGGCAAGGATATCAGTAATAATTGTAGCAAGTTGGGACATTAATGCCAGAGGCTCCACTCCAGTTTCCATTATCTCTCTTAAGCTCTTCACAGTATTCACGGTGTCAGCAGACAATGCCAAATCAAGCAGATCTACCAATTTTTCATCAGACACCAAACCAACCTGGGAAAGGAACAGATAACATTAAGAATGGTTTATGTCAGATACTGCAAAATCAAACTGACTTCTAGAAGTTAATATTTTACTACAGCAGACCAATGCGGTAACTAACCTCATTAGTTAAAGTGAACCATACACAGCTCCAATGCCTAATTTACAGAATCCTAGTTACTAAATGTGCCACAAAAAGGCAATGGTTACTTCATCACTCGCCGAACTGAAGCAGTGGTTAAAACTAACAAGACAAGAACACCATTCTCCTATGGGTCTACCACCTCTATGTACATGAATTATGCATCCTTCAAATGGTAGGCCTGGAAATTATATCTTTTTAACTGTCTCTGACGTAACATATGACTGCAAAGGTACAGACCGTATTTACCACTGGAATTCATATCATTCTGTCCTGACTTCCAATTTTCTCTGTTTCTTCATCATTCAAAACCGGCTCATAAGATTCTCATTTAAACATTTGAAAATTCAAATACTTTTTGATTGAAATCTATCTGAATTAGGAAATTCAAATATTGATTATATCAAGCTTGGCATTTTAGTGAGAGCCATATTCAAGTTCAGCAAAATCCATTGGAATTAGGAAATGAAGATGATGAAAAATTTTACACCACATCAAGAAGCATATAAATTAAAATGAAGAGTAAGACAATAGAACTAGGGAAAAACTCACAAGCTCCTGAACAAGAGGTAGAGAAATTCTTTGCCCGAGCAAACTCAGTTGATCAAGGGTCATCTCAGCATCTCTTAACGATCCATTCGATCGCGATGCTATGAGTTTCAAAGCATCCTTGTCAATTTCTAAGCCTTCACTGGTTGAAATCCACTGCAAGGTAGAGATGACATCGGATTCTTTCAGTTTTGGAAAAAAGAACTTCTGGCATCGGGACATGATCATATGAGGCAAATGGTCAAGATTCGAGCTCACAAAGATATAGACCACATGCCTGGGAGCTCGTTCAACGATCTTCGAGATGACACTCCACAAATTAGGAGGCAAGGTATCACAGTCATCAAGAATGAACACAGTATACTGTGATGATGATGGTGATAGCATTACATTGTCAAGAACATCCATTATGCTCTCAAAGTCAAAATTACTGACTGGCCCCACTTCGACCACATTTCGGCTCTCGCCCAAATTATGTGAGATGCAGGAATGACAGAAATCACAAGGTTTCAGATGCTCCACTGATTGGCAGTTCAAAGCTTTAGCAAATACACGAGCACAGGATGTCTTCCCTGTTCCATGAGGTCCATAGAAGACATAAATCAACCCAACTTTCTTCCTTGAAACAGCATTTGAAAGAGCTTGCACGACTAAGTTCTGTCCCACAAGATCTTTGAAGGTTTTTGGCATGTATTTCTGGGTCAGGCTTCGATGCCTACCATGGGGGAACCCTCTAGATTTCCGCTGATTGCCTGACCTTGCTTCAGACGCAAGGTCGGAGTCTTCATCTCTTAAGCTGTGAATGGAAGAAATTCCAAGTTTTCCTGAATAATCCTGCGCCAAATAAGGAGGATTGGCACCACCATGCTGCGATCCTGATGCTTCGACAAGCAATGGTAGTGCCTCTGAATCAGAGCCTGTCGACGAACTTAAATGATCAGATGCAATTTGAGGCATGTTCGAAGTATTCCCTTGGCTTTGGCCAACAGAGCCTTCAGCTTTTCTTAGCCTTGAATCAGATAGCCCACAGGACAAACTCCTTCCCGCCATATCTAGAAATGTTTTGCCTCTATGATGAATGCTTGACCAATTCCATGGAATCCCACATACATGTCTTGGCACCCGCCCAAATTCTAGCTCAGCATCCTCTTCTGATCCTTCCCCCATGTAATGTTTCCGATTCACCGAAACTTGAGCTAACGATTTTGAATCAGTAGACATATTATTGTGAGCTCCTAAACTTCTAGAATCAGTAGAACCACAAGCTCTTCTCCCACCTTTAAACCTACGCTTCTTGCCCCTGTTCAACCGATTAGAGTGGCCACAACTGCTTGCTTCTGGCTCCTCACGGATCTTCTCTTCACCTGTGTGCCTCCCATGCTGACATAAGTGAGAAGCACTCCTCCTCTCATTGTCTGTAAGACCCGCAACCTCCTCCAATTGTTCTGCGAGAGTCTTGAGACGGGCACCCTGTCCACGGGTACCCCTCCGGGAAATCCTTTTGTCCTTTGCCTCTACCTTTTGGGGTAAGTCTTCCGGAGGATCGTTGCTTCCATGCGGAATATTACTCCTTCGACTCTTTCTGCCGTGCTCTTCCCCTCTCTTCACTTCAGCATCTATATCTATGCCCTCAAGTTTGTGATCGCTGCTTGAACCTACAGCAGCAACTCTTGATGTTGCAACACCTGCAGCCCACGGTGAGGTTGCCCTTCGCCCATCAACACCTAGAGAACTCCCTCCACCATGCACCGCACCCTCCTTTGCCGGTCTCTTAGCGTAGCTGCCAACGATGTAAGGGGAAAGCCATGATGGAGGACTGGTGGAGGGATCTCTAAGGGATCTGGACTTCTGAAGAACAATGAGATCCCTCATGAGGGACCTCTCGGCCGAGTTGGGGCTGTGGCGGTGCATGTGGCTCTTCAAGTGGATGCAATTGGTCAGGTGCACATGGTTGTAGAGATGGTCGCTAATGGCACCATACTCATCCTTGGGATGATTACGGATTGCACTGCTCTCATCTTTGAGAAAATTCCCGCGTACCGCCCTGGTCATGATCGAAACCTAATCGAGTCTTCTTGAGGCAATAACAGCAGCAGAAGACGCTGTTTCGGCCTTCAAATTGCCATCTTTGGTCTTGATAATAACAATGCCAAACGGTAGTATGCATTTCATCTCAATCTATTCCACCAATGTCCACGATATCGAATCCCATATGCCTTCCCCCCTACATAAAAGACCAAACATAACCCGGCTTAATTCAATCCCTGAATTCTTGAACTTGAAACAGGCACCAATAAAGAATCTTGTTTTCAACTCATAAAGAGCAAGAAAAGCCAAAGATAATGATGACATTCTGCAAGAACTCAAGCTCCATTAAAGAAAAGCTAGTAAAAAGGACAAAACCTTGTTTCTTTCATATGGCCAAAAGATTGGAAAAAAAGAAAAGAAAAGGAAAAAAGAAAGAAACGAAGACACGAACTCAGTTGAAGCTTAAATCGAGAGTAACCCTAGGAGCCACCCAACTCACCGCTGAACCAGAAGCTTCGAAACCGAAATCAAGAATTATCCTGCAAAACAAACACCGAAAACGAGATCAAAATCGTAACTTTACGTGCGCTTCTTGTTTCAAGAATTGAAACCTACAACCCTCAATCTCCAAGAACCATCAAAACCGAATGAGAAGAACTCATTCAAGAAGAAGAGTAGAGCCGCTCACCAGAGAAGATAATCACATGCTTCGCAACCTCCGCCCACCGATGGAATCTCGATCCCCCGGCCTGTCTATCCTTCTCTCTTTCGAAGCTTCACATGAAGTCGCCGGCAAATTCCTTTAGAGAGTGAGGGTGGGGTGCCGTTGGCGAGGGCCTCGACCCCGTGCCCGGTGTACTTGTGGGCGGTGCTTTCGCCTGAGGGGCGTACCATTCCCACGGAACAGGGATTTAAGAACTTTTATTAATGTTTAGACCTTCTCTTCTCTTTGATTTGATATGCTTGTCCCGTTCCGGGTACCTCGAATATCTGGACGGTCCTGATTAAAGAAAACTTTTGGGATTTGGAGGATAACAATATAATGATTGTCTCCAATTAGTTACTATATCATATATTAATTAACTGAAGCAAGATTAAGAGCGACGGGAGGGAGGGCACGAACTATCGCAATCATTAGTATCGGCATCGCCACTGGAACGAACGAGGGGAACACGTGGCGCGAGACAAGGGCCACTGAATTTATTTCACCAAGATTGATTGGGAGCCGTCGGATCGACGATTGGCCGTTGATGGGGGCGAGTTGTGGGGTAGGTGGGGCGGCGAGAGTCGGCGGGAAAAGGGGACAAAAATTCTATGCGTTATTATGATACCGCGAATCCGTAGCAGATGGTAGGGGTGCGGACACGGCGGGGCCCACATCCAATCATTAACGGCCAAAAAATGGTGGGTGGAAACGATGTGACGGGTTCTTAGGCGGTTGCCGGATTCACCGTCAGATCAACATATCAATCAATGGAATTTATGGCAACGCTGCTGGTATTAACAGTTTCATAAATATAATGATTGGTGTTTGATTCTTTTGATTTTTTTGAAAAAGTGATTGGGATTGGATCAGTCGATCCTGGAGGTGGCTTTATCAAGATGATAGGGTGAATTTAAAGCCGGACGGACGAAGGCGACTTACTCCCAACCCTCTCCGTATAATATTTGGAGGATATTGATGGATGCACTTTTCCGCTGATCGGATGTGTCTGTTAATAAAAGAATAGCACGGTAGGTTGGATCAATTTTTTCGCAGCTCAGCTCAGAAGATATTCTATCGATCTGAACGATGATTACTTCTGTTGTGGTTGGAGATATTTTATTTTTTTAATTTTATTGGATATACTTGTCCTAGCCGGTATGATCGATCCAATTCCATCAATGTATACAACATTATATTATATAGATTTTTTTTATAAAAATATATTGCTAGATACTTTAGTATTTGCTCATGGAACACAATCTTCCAGATAACAATTATGGGGAAAATGTGTTTCATTGTTCTATATCTTTTACCATTGTCGATTCACTCAATAGATCTAAATTATTAGCAAATACATCAATGACAAGGAATGTACTTTGTTATTCTACTAATATTTGGTAGTTTTTTTGAGAGAATTTAAATATTTAATATATAATTATTTTCTTATTTTTTAGACAATGCTTAAAAATTGGTGGAGGGTACATAAAATGACAAGTTATGTATTAGTATGTAATTTGTTTGTGTGAAATTTCTGAACTCTCCTTTCAAAAAAATTTAAGTGATAGGTTATATTACCATGCATTAGTATGTAATCTCAAATCTGCATTACTTTTATTAAAAAAAAAAAAAAGTAATAAGTTATATTACTTCCACTAGTTTATCAAATGTTGTCCCTTGTCCAGGTGTTAGTAGGATTTTCTGATGCTTTTTTATTTTTTTGGTTTCTTGGCCATAATATCATTACTTTAAAATCTAATGCACTGAAAAATAATTGACTTATGTAATTCCTTGGTAGATTTCTTCAGAAGTCATGTGATTCACTAGTTCACCTACTCTCATAAATCGCATACACTACCTACATATGTGAGGCATCATCTCATTCCATGAGATGACTAGTTGATCACCATCAACGACTTTGGTCCAATCTCTCATAAATGATGACCACTAAATCATTCGTTGGTATCCATCCTAAACTTCTTGTGAAAAGGATTTTTGGATTTTTATTTTTTTTAGAACCCTAGCATTGTTATTTTAGAAGGGTTTATAAGGATTAATATAAATTTTATTATAAATTGTATTTACGATAATTAATAAGCAAGATATTTTGGATTCAAATCTTGAATAGTACTTTTGAATGTAAGTAATTATAATGCATCCGCATGTAAGACTTTCTTTTGCTTTCAATAACAAGGGTAGTAACAACAATAATTTAATTTTCACGTAAGAAGGAACAACACTAATTTAGATTGTAAGACTTGTTTAAGCATTCCTTTTATTTTTTCTATTGTTAGAAAAAATTAAAGTTTTAAGAAAACACGAGGGTATTGATTTTTTGGAGGGATATATTTCTTTGAAAAGAAAAAAAAAATACATTTCCCATGGAGACAATAGAAGAATAAGAAGGAATCATGGCTCTTGAACTCTATTCTTTTTGGATGTTTCTTAAAAGCTAAAAATAAATCAGACGATCAAGCTTTTTGATTGTCCAGTCAATTCTATGTAGGCTTATAATAAGAGACAAAGCGGTCTCATTGGCTTCCATCCAACCCTACACTCGGACAGCAAATGGCCTTCGGGTCAAGATTTCATCAGTCTTTGAGTCGAGACTCTATTGGCTTTCTAGCCTCATCGATGATATATACAAGTTCCCACAATGGGAGTTAGAATCAATGTGGCCGCGACGACTCCTCGACCATGCTCCGACCTCGACTAAATCATCCGATCATGTAGATTATCGCCAAATCTTCTGATATTCTCTAGAACATGAGCTTGGCAGATGTCCACAATCAACAAACTGACAGGCGCCTATTCGATAGATGTCCACAGCTAACAAACTGGTAGGCACCTAGGATCGAAAGTCCATATCGTCTATCCCAACAGCCTACGAGCTAGGTTATAATAAATTTTGATTATCTCCTATATAAAGAGGTAAAAAAGAGAACTCATGGAAGGTACATGCAATACTAAGCCAAGCTACTGGAATTCCGTTTCTCTTTCTTTTCTGCATTGTGTTCAAATTTCAGCTAACTTAGGTATTGAAGGATCTCCTCTTGGAGAACCCCTCTCCATTGATTGGTCCATTGCCCCGCCTTCGGTCAGTTTCCATCCATTTGATCAGCCACATCAGCATCCGGGAGTCTTGAAGCAATAAAATTTTGATGCTAATTTTACCTTCGATGATTTAGATAAAATAATAAGGTGGGTGAAGAGAGATTTGGGCTAGATAGGATTTTTTTTTTTTTTTTGCTTAAAATATTTTCTGTCTTAAGAGTCACAGGAGCTTTTTTTAAAACAAAAGGACAAATAGCAGTACCTAGACACGCTCTTGACCCACGGTGACCTAAACCCATCCTTCTGGTACCTGACGTACACTACGCGTCTTATGCCTTCTTCCATTAATTAAAGCAACTGAATTAAACTATTTCTGTGCTTGGTTCCCATCTTGTGGCAGAGATATTAAGGGGATTGGTGCCTCCTGTTCCCTTCCGTTCCAAACTCGAAGGGAAGCCAAGCCAATGCTTCAAGTCCCGAATCCACCACTTCAACGTATTTGTTCTTTTCTACTCATCATGGCCACAACCATTGAGCTATTCTTTTATCACACCATTATCCAGAGAAACCACGACAGGATCTTTGTGGTGTGGGCTCCAGTCCAACCAGCACCCTTTTCTTTGTTTTTCTTTTTTTTTTTTATTAGGGTAAGGAATCGGTTCCATTTCTTTCTCTACTTTGTGGAATGTCCCGAGGCTGGAGCCTTCCATTAGCTAGGCTCTTTTCTAAAGAGTGAGGAATGGTGTGGGTTTATTAAAATTATTGTTGTTCTTTGCTATATTTTGTTCCCATTCGTGATGTCACCAAGAATTTTTACCATGGGCACTTCTTTTTGGAGGATCGCATTTAATATTTAATTTTTCAAATGCGGGTAAAACAAATATAATTGGAGAAGGAAACTGGCTTAATATATAGTGTATAAGAATAAAGCCTGTGTAAAGGATTAAATATAAAATGGTTAATGGTGGAAGTATTAAATTACTAAATGGTGGTTAAATAAAATACCACGCTTTGCGGCTTCTTCTGGACTTGAAGCTTTTTTTTCCCTTCTGGAAGTACTTTTGGAACATGTTATCAAATTTTTTTAAATGCCGTTAGTTTACTCAATAATCTTTTTGAAACTAGTGTAATCCTGATGTTTGGTACCAAAATTCAAGGACAGGTGGTTCATTAAGAGCCGAAATGTTAGTCTTATATATCCAAAAAATCACAACAGTATTATTTTAAAGAAAAGGAAAAAAAACAGTATTAGACATGCTCTTTTGATGCGTGGAGACCTAAATAAAACGTTTTGATATCTAAGGTTCACAGCCTAGCTAGTATATGCCTACTTTCATTAATTAACTCTTTCATGGCACCATATGTGATTCAAAGATCTATACATTCCTTCATAGTTGCCATGCCATTCAATCACAAAGACAAACAGTTATTAAACATTCAAAACAATGTATTATGCATGACATGTAATTTAACATGATTTATCATATTTTATTTAATAATCATTTATGTTATCGGATGATGATCATATATATATATATATATATATATATATATATATATATATATATATATATATATATATAGAGAGAGAGAGAGAGAGAGAGAGAGAGAGAGAGAGAGAGAGAGAGAGAGAGAGAGAGAGCTTTTTGCGGTGCAAAACATACTGCGTCGTATCGGAACTTGAGCAATAGAATTAAAGCATTTGAGAGCTTGGTCCCCACGTTGTGTTGGCTAAATAGAGGGAATGGGTGCCTGCCGTCCTCTTCTGCTGCAAA
Source organism: Cocos nucifera (assembly GCA_006176705.1). Taxonomy (NCBI): domain Eukaryota; kingdom Viridiplantae; phylum Streptophyta; class Magnoliopsida; order Arecales; family Arecaceae; genus Cocos; species Cocos nucifera. The sequence continues at coordinate 634,982 of QRFJ01000039.1, forward strand.
CTCGACGTGGAGCCAAACGCAATGCTTCAAGTTCCGAATCGATCCCTCCATCTTTGTTCGTTTCCACTCATTATAGCCTCCACCAATGAAGCGTTCGTTGTACGGTGCTTCCAGTCCAGTCGCTTCCCTTTCTCTCTCTGCTATGTGGATGGTCCCCAGCCCCAGGGTAGGGCCTTCCATTAGCCAGACTCTTTTCTAAAGAGTGAGGAATGGTGTGGGCTTGTAAAGTATTGCTGTTCTTAGTCTTTTTTTCTTCTTTTTCTAATGGTTTTAACCATTCTTGATGTCCCTTTAACATTTAGTCTCTACTAACCAAGAATTTTTACGCTGGCATCATAATTTCAAGAATCATTTGATATTTAATTCTTCATATACATGTAAAACAAACATAATTGTGCAAGAAAGCGGCTTACTTAATTGCATGTAAGAACAAAGCCTAACCATGTAAATGATTGAATATAAAATGATTAATGGTGGAAGTGTTATATTACTAAATGGCGGCTAAATAAAAGAGTAAGTTGTAGCTGTCCCTTTTTAACTTTCTAGTAGTCATGTCTTGACTAGAGGGAAGACCGCTTTAATCTCTTTCTTAAAGCATAAAAGACAGGAAGCAACCGTAGTGAGGTTGTCGTCGCCATTCTAACTACTTCCTCTTTGTAATTTATCATGGCTTAGATTGATCAAAGGTTCTTGGATTTCTTTTCATGCCTCAGGTAAGAGGACTTAAAATTTGCTGAGGAATTGATATGAAGAAATAAAACTGAAAGAAATAGAAAAAAATAGAAAATAGATTTGACTAAGAATGATTCTGATGCACCATGATAAAAGAAATAATTATGACAAGAAGGAGATGAATAAGCCATCTCCACTATGTCAATTGTTGATTGATTCCATCATCCAACCCCCCATAAAAGGAGTAAGTCAACTGCTTTGCTAGGTATAACTTACTTTCCACCATCAGATTCACAAATCACTTGATCTCTATCCATGAGAAGGTTAACCCTCTAATGGATAAGACTCTTTTCACCTCCACGGGCAGATATGTTGAACCTCTAACTTGTGGGTTACCTGTATCCATATAGAAGTAGAGCCTTTACTCTTGCCCATTCAATGTCTATGTGAGAGTTTGCAAACTGAACTTTTGCTTCTCCAACAGAATTGGAGCTGTATTCGCCAACGACGACGCTGGATGCTTGAAAAGCACCAATTAGTAGTGTTGTTATATCAATGTATTGAAAGAGTATCGATGGATATTTCTTTCTTTTTATCATTAGGATTGGAAGTTGTTTTGAGCAATACCTTTATAACCCCTCTAGTGGTTGCTAGCTATTCTTACAAATAATTGCCCTACATCGCGATACTTCTCTTAGGAAATCAATTTTAGTTGAATTTGACTTAACCAAATATTGATTAATCTAATATCTTTATCACGTACCATAGTTGATTGATGACCAATTAATATTTGGATGTTAACGGTACAATATATACTCGCCCTCTTTCCTTTTTGTGATATATAGTCTGGGCAAGTATTTTGCTTGTGTGATCTGGAAATCATGTTTGTTAGCATTTTATACGACAAGTGAAGACAATGGTAGATGTTGGGATGCCAGCCATCACCGTCTATACACCATCAGTGAAAACAAACTCATAAAGGAGGAGGAAGATCAGGGATGGCAATGCATGGGATATGGATCGGATGGGCCATTACTCATGCCAGTCCCATGCTTTCCTAGGAGCAGATTGGGTGGAGTTACAACGGATTGACAGGTTGTGTTGGATAAAGGTGCAAAATCTTCCCCTTTTCTTTGTTTTCATATAAATCAATTTTTTCAATCTCGTGAGAGAAGATCTATAAAAGCTTATATAGCATCAAGGCTGGGTTCTAGGTGAGTTTAACCAATCCCAGATCCTCTACGAGTTAGACAAGACCCAAGGTCAAGTTTGGTTAGGCAGTGATGGTGGAGTAAAATGCCACCCTTATGGGAGATTGGTGCACCTAGAATAAGAATAAGAATACAAGTGCCATATGGATTAGACGTTAAATGATGATTCCAAACAAATATTTAATGGCTGTCCTATTTCACCACTCCTATCTGGATTTTGCATCATAGGCAGAATAATATTCTGCACCAATTTATTCATAACTTTATAGACTAAACAACAAGCCCTAATCCTACTATTCTTGCTTTTCCAGCATGCATGGGCTGTGAATGAAGGGGCACGTGCAGACCGACCGACTCCCACCCACTGCATCCCGCCGTGCACTTGCTAAAGCGGACCGAGAATGTTCATGCGTAAAGGTCAAATATGTTATGATAGTGGAGACGCTAGAGTACAAATCACAATTTACCGTGGATCTTGAAAGTTATAGTGGTGCGGTAATTTAATCACAAATAGGTGAAAACCTTTTTGCTTAACAGGGAAGATAAAATCAACAACCTGGAAAATGGGAAAACAGTAGTTGCTGCATAAAAGAACCACAAATAGTGACGATTTTTGTTTGCCTCTGCTTTTGAATGGCAAAAGGCACCCTTTTGAAATAATTTTTGAATAGCTTACGACAGCTTTTTATTAGAATAATCATGCATATCATAATCAAGTTTGACCAGCATAACTATTACTTTATTATACCTCATCATTATATTGTTGCTTCACAAGTGCTTATTCTAACACTTAATCCTACTTCATGTCCAAACCTAGCATAGTTTAGAGACATTGCTATCGTAGTGTTTCTTCCACAAGTCCAAAGGTCATGCAAAGGTTTAAGTTGGAGAACTGTTGTGTCAGTTATTTTGGTAATTGCAAATGCTTGCCCTGATCATATTGCGGGAAAACCTGAAAGAACATTGCCCATTCATAAGATAACTTATTAGATACCACAAATTCCAAGAGCACTTAAAATATTTTAAGGTTATAATACTTGCAAAAATCTCAATTCAAAATAAAAAGAATGCATTGCAATTGACTTCCACCTGTCGGATTGCTCCATCCATTCTGAGTTCTGCGGACAGAAAAAATATTTTTTTTTCCAACAATCTCATCTTCTAGCATGTATACATAAGCCAGGAAGTGCATCCTTCAATCATTCTGACAAGACATTACAACCATTAAGTTCCTCTCAATCACCGTAAGCACACCAACTTCGTTTGATGCGACATGAAGACAACCACAAAGTATACCCTCTTTTGCCTGGTCAAATAAATAAACAAATAAACAGATTAAAGTCACACAACATTCGAAGAGGAATTCTCTGACCATATGAGAGTTCACTGTATTCCTCACTGCATGAAAGCGACTCCCAAATCTCAAAACAGACATTAACAACAAGAAAATAAAACCAACTTGGAAATGTAATATCCAGGAATAGAGGAATTGACCATTACAGAAGGCACGGTTGTATTAGCGAGCTGCAGCAAGTAGAAGCTTGAGAAGTGAAATTGTTCAATTTAAAGTTATGAGCAGAAGCTCAAACCAGCCTTTCAGTAAAGCTACGAGGAGGGTGAGTCATTTACATGATATACAATAACGACTTATTCATGCTCAAGCTCTGACTTATTCATGCTTGAGCTCCTGACTTTGGTCAACTATCCCGAGTCAAATTTGTAGGCTCACTCAAAACATATTTGGGCAATTCATATTTAGCACCTGCAATGACTTTATTGTTAAAAGAGAATTCCACGAGTACGATTAATATGTTTGGAAAAAAACAGAGAAAGAATACATTCTTACCCCTTTCATCATAACAAAGAGTCATGTCAGCATTTGAAACAATGATACCAGCACTGTCCACTATTGCTTGTGCAAGGGTTAAATCAGCTTCTGCTGCTGCTCGAAGTGCATCCCAAATCTCTGACACGGCAAAATAGACAATATAAATAACATATAATCCTTGATGTTCAAGATGTGTTGGAAGGAACCAATTGGTGAAGTAGGTTTCCACATGGCTGGGATTTTTATTTATTTATTTATTTTTTACATGATGTTGTTCTTTGAAACTTATTTTACTAATGATTTCAAAACTTAGTACAGATGTACCAGTTTAATACCTAAGGATTAAAGCCATCCAAGCATTCAATATGCATAACTTTAATCATATAGACACCTTTAATCCTATGCATAAACAAGCATATGCATATATTATGTACACACTCGTCTTTCACCATACTGACAACATGAAACCTAACTTTCACATTTAAAAAAATCTAAAGATCAAAATTCATGAGGAAGAGAGGAACAACAGTATTGCCCCCACTGCAGCAGCTAGGAGGCTGCAAAACAGAGCTAGGCATTCATCAACTAGCAAGAGGTAGGTGGAAGAGTAGCAGGATGAGGAGGGGAAGAAGCAGCAGCGAACAGGCTGCAGCACTCCAACCAAAAACCAGCCATAAACGATGAGGGGCTAGCACAACAAAAGGGAAATATTTAGAAAGAAAAGTTGAAGAATGGTCAGATGAAGAATAGGTGCAAGTAGAAAACCAAGAGGAATAAAAATCAGAGTAAAGAGGAGAAGCAGATGAGTTATTGGTCTGGAGGAGAAGAAAGAATTAAAAACACAGAGTTGGCATTAGACCTGGCAATGCAGCTACCGCCACAACTTCTAACTGCTAAAGTGACCTGTTGATAGTTGTTGATCATCTCGCTGATAAACAAAAAACACAAGACTCCCCCTCATTAGTCTTACTGCTTTGCCAAAAGGGCCCTTACACATTACAGTTGTTCTTTTTTAAAAAAAAAATTAATTGATTTGATTTTTTTTTTTCAAAAATCTGCATTAGAAGATATTGGTGCAGAAACTGGTCGTCGCCGGACCTAGCTGGAGTGGAGGTGGACGAGGTCACCGCCGGGGACCTGCAAAACAAAGTCCCGTTCGGAGCCGGTGGGGGTAGCTCCGGCAGGATCCTCCGATGATCAAGTCAGCTCTGGCCAACAAAAATGAAGTGCTCGGGAATGAATTCCGCAGAGCTTAGAGAATGAGAGGAGAGCTTAGAGCCTAGAGTTAGCATATCTGGAGAGTTCTTTTTATAGACGGAGTTTGATGGTGACAGCTGCAGCTGCCTGGTGGCGGGCCGTTCGAGGCTGCACCGGATTTGATACGGAGAGGATGGTATCGTCAGACCGATAGTGACAGTCATACCGTTCGACAGTGGTGGGCTGCTCGAGATCTGGCGGAGTCAGTCACGAAGTCAGGAGATAAGATCTCCCCCAAAGCAACCTCGACCGTAGGAGATAAGATCTCCCCTAAAGGTCCGGGCCAACCTCGGCTGCAGGAGATAAGATTTTCCCCGAGGCAAACTCGGCTGCAGAAGATAAGATCTCCTCCGAGCGCCCGCATCAACCTCGGCCGCAGGAGATAAGATCTCCCTCTCCCTGCAGGAGATAAGATCTCCCGAGCATCAACCTCGGCCGTAAAGATAAGATCTCCCCCGAGGCAACCTCGGCCGCAGGAGATAAGATCTCCCCTGAGGGTCCGGGCCGACCTCGGCTGCAGGAGATAAGACTCCACGAGGCAACCTCGGCCACAAGAGATAAAATCTTCCCTGAGGGTCTGGGCCAACTTCGGCTGCAGGAGATAAGATCTCCCCCGAGGCAACCTCGGCTGCAGGAGATAGAATCTCCCCGAGCGCCCGCATCAACCTCGGCGCAGGAGATAAGATCTCCCCAAGGCAACCTCGACCGCAGGAGATAAGATCTCCCCTGAGGGTCCGGACTAACCCGACTGCAGGAGATAAGATCTCCCCAAGGCAACCTCGATTACAGGAGATAAGATCTCCCCGAGCGCCTGCATCAACCTCGGCCGCAGGAGATAAGATCTCCTCCGAGGCAACCTCGCTGTAGGAGATAAGATCTGCCCTGAGGGTCCGGACCGACCTCGACGACAGGAGATAAGATCTCCCCGAGGCCCGCATCAACCTCGACTGCAGGAGATAAGATCTCCTCTGAGGCAACCTCGGCTGCAGGAGATAAGATCTCCCCGAGCGCCCGCGTCAACCTCGGCCGCAGGAGATAAGATCTCCCCCGAGGCAACCTCGATCGCAGGAGATAGATCTCCCCCAAGGGTCCGGGCCAACCTCGGCTGCAGAAGATAAGATCTCCCCGAGGCAATCTCAACTGCAGGAGATAAGATCTCCTCCGAGCGCCCGCATCAACCTCGCCGCAGGAGATAAGATCTCTCCTGAGGCAACCTCGGCCATAGAAGATAAGATCTCTCCTGAGGATCCGAGCCGACCTCGGCTGTAGGAGATAAGATCTCCGAGCGCCCGCGTCAACCTCGCCGCAAGAGATAAGATCTCCTCCGAGACAACCTCGGCTGCAGGAGATAAGATCTCCCTGAGGGTCCGGGCCAACCTCGACTGCAGGAGATAAGATCTCTCCGAGGCCTCGGCTGCAGGAGATAAGACTCCCGGAGCGTCCGCATCACCAGACCTCAAAACGCAGGAGATAAGATCTCCCCTGAGGATCTGGGCCAACCCCGACTGCAGGAGATAAGATCTCCTCCGAGACAACCTCGATTGCAGAAGATAAGATCTCCTCGAGTGCCCGCATCAACCTCGACCGCAGGAGATAAGATCCTCCGAGCAACCTCGGCCGTAGGAGATAAGATCTCCCTGAGGGTCGGACCGACCTCGACGGCAGGAGATAAGATCTCCCCGAACGCCCACGTCAACCTCGACCAGGAGATAAGATCTCCTCTGAGGGTCCGGGCCAACCTCCGGCTGCAGGAAATAAGATCTCCCCGAGGCAACTTCGATTGCAGGAGATAAGATCTCCCTTGAGCGTCCGCATCAACCTCGACCGCAGGAGATAAGATCTCCCCCGAGGCAACCTCGACCGTAGAAGATAAGATCTCCCCTGAGGGTCGGGCCAACCTCGGCTACAGGAGATAAGATCTCCTCCGAGGCAACCTCGGTTGTAAAAGATAAGATCTCCCCCGAAGGCCCGCATCAACCTCGACTGCAGGAGATTAGATCTCTTTCGAGTGTCCGAGCCAACCTCGGCTAGAGATAAGATCTCTTCCGAGCGACCGCGACAACCTTGGCTAGAGATAAGATCTCTCCAAGCGCCCGAGCAACCTCAGCCAAAGATAAGATCGGAGACAACCTCGGCCAAAGATGAGATTCTCCGAGCCGAGACAACCTGGCCAGAGATAAGATCGGAGACAACCTCGACCAGAGATGAGATCTCTCCCGAGCAACCGAGACAACCTCGGCCAAAGATCATATCTCTCCCGAGCGTCCGTATTAACCGCGGCTGCAAGAGAGGAGATCCCCCGAGTCAGCCTCGGCTGCTGGAGACAATATCGCCCCCCTCGAGGAGCTTAACCCCGGACCTCAACCGCAGGAGACGAGATCTACTTCAACCTCGGCTGGAGATGAGATCTCTCCCGAGCTTCAACTTCAACACCAACTTTGGTTGGAGATGAGATCTCCCCTCTGAGCTTCGACTTGAACCAGCACGGAGCCCAGAAGAGGATTTCGGCAGTCACCTTTTCTGGACTCCCTTCCTTCGAGTTTCGAACTCGAGAATGGGGGAACTATTATTGGGGATAAACCCTGCTCCTGCCGAAGTCCAGTTCGATGCGCAGCCTAATGCAGCCGATAGCCACGGAAGAGTTTCAGCGGACGGATTTCAGTCAAACTCCTTCATCCGACCGAACTCCTCAGCAGTCAAGCTTTAGTCGGACTCCCGCAAAAGCTGAACTCCCTCCGCGCTCTTCCAGCCAGACGCCTGTGGGAGCTGAACTCCCTCCAAGCTTCCCCTTCGATCGGACTTCTTCAGAAGCCGCACTCCTCCCAGACATCCCCTTCGGCCGTCCGGACTCCTCAGTGGTCGAGCTCCTTCCGAACTCCCCAGCGACCGAGCCTTAGCCACACTCCTCCAGCCAGGCGCCTACGGAAGCCGAACTCCTTCCGAGCTTCCCCTTCAGGAGTCCGAACTCCTTTGGAATCGATATATGCCGAGGTCTACCAACCGATGCTCGCTTTTTCAGAGCTACCGCTATTAAATCTGACCAAACGGTCACCATCAGTCTGCCACAGGCGACGCTATAGGCGGTGCCCCCCTCCATGACTGACTCCGCCAGACCTCGAGCAGCCCACCACTGTCGGACGGTATGGCTGTCACTATTGGCCTGATGATACCATCCTCTCCGCATCAAATCCGGTGCAGCCTCAAGCGGCCCGCCACCAGGCAGCTGCAGCTGTCACCATCAAGCTCCGCCTATAAAAAGGATCCTTCAGATATGCTAACTCTAGGCTCTAAGCTCTCCTCTCCTTCTCTAAGCTTTGCGGAATTCATTTTCGAGCACTCCATTTCTGTTGCCCAGAGCTGATTTGATCGTTGGAGGGTCCTACCGAAGCCACCCCCATCGGCTCCGGACGGAACTTTGTTTTGCAGGTCCCCGGCGGCGACCTCATCACCTCCACTCCAACTGGGTCCGGCGATGATTAGTTTCTGCACCAACAAAAGAGAATACCTAAATTGCTGCAACTCATGCTATAGGAAAAGTCTAGGGATCATTTAGCAGGTGAGACTAATCCAATTGAGAGATGAGTAGCCCTTATCTTAAAAGGTTTAACGTGGAGGAGCTAGGAGCTCTAGCAAGACAACTGAGATGCAGCGATGAATACATTTTGTCTGGAGTCCAGTCCTCTATCTGGTTGCTTATAGGTGGTTGTGTTGGATGCCAAACACACCTAGACGCTTGCTCCAATTACAGGAGACAAACTATACAAATAGCATTATTCACCTTATAGGAAACAAATCAAACCGAAAGGAAATCCAACAGGTCCATTGCTGTGTAATCATAATAAAGAGGGCATATTGACTATTGTTCCAATTACAATATTGAAAACAGATTAAATACACTATAGACTTTGTGTCTAACAAGACATGAATGAGCCCTCCAATTTCTAATTACTAGAAATGGTTCAAGCCCATAGATTACTTTGACAAGTCATATATTTGGATCAAAACTGATCAGGAAGACATGGTGAGCAAACCTATTCTTTTCTTTTTGTGGGTTGGAAGTTTGGGTTAGTCATAGTTCTCCAGCCTCCAACTCTATTAATAATCTCATTCTGATGACCATTTCCCTATCATATTAATTGGATGAATGAACTGGGTGACTTTTCATCAAAAGGTATGTGCAACATTTTTGTTTCTGTCTCTTGGGTCAGATTGACCTTTGGGGATTGGTCTCTGATAAAGCAATGACATTGCACTCTGTAATACATACGCACTCACCTATGGACTTCTGGCCATTTGTTTTAAAATCAATTTTGATAGAAGAACAAAAGTTTTGGGACCAAAATAGAAATTAAATCCCTGCATTACAAGTTTGATTTTGTTGCATAAAAGTTCATTTGCACGTTAAGGGATTTCAAGGTTAATTACTAATTGATTGGAAAGAGAAAGCACCACTAATTTAAGGTAGAAAAGCTAAGGAAAACCTCATGAAAAGTGAATATAATAAAGTAATATACAAAGAATGCAAGATGGAATCCTAGTCTGTCTTACAGAAAGCAATGACAAGAAAACATTCTTTCACGATACTAGCAACTTAAATGGTTATGTTGTTCCATACAGATGTGTCAGTGAATATACATGTCAAGAAGAGGAAACTGGATAAGATCCATTTTCCACATGTCCTCTACAACCGTTGATCAAATTAAAGTAACATGAAAGCGATACATAAAGAAAGAGTAGAATGAGCAGGTTATATAAGAGAATGGAACTGGAAGGAATAGGTGTATAGCAGGTTTGAAAAAAAATTAGAAGATGGAGAACATTTTACTCAGCAAGAGCACAACATAAATTTGCGAACTTACTCCCCTTGTTGTATTAAGGACCAGATGTAAAGAAAGTTATCTAATGACCATTCATGTACTTAGGTGAGCTTGTCAAACCAAAATAGACATCTTGATAGGAGGGTCATCTGGCAGCAAAGAACAGCTTATACTGAATCTGGGGAGAGGCGATATGGATGACATTCAACAACTTGTTTGACCCTCCATTTTTTATTTTTCACTCCCACATCTTTCATCTTTATAGCGCATAGAATCCTCATTGTAATACTTGGTTACCTCTAATTAATTCACCTTGCAACTAAAAACAAGCTAGCACGTAAAAGTATAACAAGGTTCAGTTAAATGGATCCAAAATTTGTCTTTTTTTAACTGAACATGTGTCCACATCCAATGTGATGATAAAATCTGAGAGTCACAGAAAACAATTTAACTGTTCAGCAAGCACGCTATAGAAAGTCCTGGACAAGTCACACAGCTTGATATTCCACCATAACATAGAAGAAGTAAACAGGCATGCCGGCTAACAATATGTCAAAATGATGGAATAAATTTGAAGAGAATGACACATTCAAATATCATTTGCACTTAGCACACATTAACTTAATTTAATAGTGAAGGGAAAATGAACAAGCAACATCACAAATATTTTTTAGAATATATGATGTTGATTTGAAACCCCTCATTTTCAATGATTTAATATACACACCCCAATCTCAAACTTTTCTGCTATTTTGAGAAGTATTCTAAGGCAAATAATGTGAAACTAGATACTAGGCCAAAAGGTTTCCACGCATGTTCGTATCTTCTTAAATGCTCATAAAACTCATGCAGTGATGACAAATAAATAAGGTGAGTCAATTTCAAGAGAATGAGCACCCTTCTGGCCACCGTAGTGAGGTGCTGTATCCCAAAATTCATCACGCATCTGTCTAAGCTGTGTCCTGGTTATTGGCTGAGTATGCTTCCATGGTTTTGGCTTACGGAGTTTTTTGGTAGTATTCTCTGCGAGCAATGAAGATCACCAGATCAAAATCTTGAACAAACTCCTAGTATAAAAAGGTGAAGTGTAGTAAAGAGTCTAGCTATGTGTTACTTAAAAATAATCTGAAAATAATAATATCAAACTAGGAAGTACAAGTCATGGTCCTAGGATTAAATTGCAACTGTAAATGGAATTATAAAATACATTACCTGAAAAAATGTAAGCATTTGAGAACAAAATTTCAAAATGATCGAGCAAAATAAAATGGTTGTGTTGTATAGTTTACCAATTGATGAAAGAATGTGGAACAAAAGAAATAGATCTCCACTGCATGACACAAAATATATCTAATTAACATGGGATGTTAAAGAAAAGGTACATGTCCATTCATATGACTTGCATTCGAAAGTCAAGCCATCAAATGCATATGGATACAATTGTGTCATAAAAGTCAGACCAATCTACAAGACTTATATGAGGTGTAATTCCTCAAAGGTTTCAAATTACATCCAAAATGTTTCATTAAAGAGTTCTAAATATGCTACAGCAAACCTAAATACCAATAAGACTTCAATCAATTTGAAAACATTCATTTGTTATTGCCAAAAGTAAGCTAGTTCTTTCATTTTAGAGAAAATGAACCCTGGTAGAAGACAAGAATACAGAATAGATATCAAACACATCAATTTGAAACCCTTCCGCTTCAAGAGAACCTGAAAAATCTCTGCCAGCTGTGAAATTTAGATCTACTTATTTGTTCTATCAGGACTTCCCAGGATTTTTGTGAATAGCCAGCAATTGTTTCTCTTATAATGTTGAAAGTTTCAAGGAGACTTACCATAACAATGCATGATAACCAGGTTATGCATCAGAATTGTCAGAAAACATAAATTATTGTTAAATGCTATATCCTATTCTTTAAAATTTTAATGGTCTGTGAATTTAAATCATAGACTAAAGTGTTGGTTGGCACAGCACAGCAGATACCATTCTAGTGCCCTACAAACAAGCAGGGTTGGCATGGTGCTAACTATGCCGCTGCTCAGCACACCATTGTGCAAGTTCCCACCAAGCACTGGCATGGCATGACAAATGTTGTGCCATTACCAGGTTAGCATGGCACTAGGACATCAGCTTTTAATGCTTGATTTAAATGGAATATTAAATTCAAGCTGATCAAAAAATTGTGTAATATCAAAGTTCAGAGGGAAGCCACTTTGTGCAAGAATACAAGACACAAACAATAAATCATTAAACGATGACTTCTTCTATTAACAGCCATCTTAAAAGTAACATGGGGCATCACATCAAATGTGGCTGTATCTCCTGCCAGGTTTTCTTCATCATTCTCTTGAGTGAAATGATGACTTGCAGTAATTTCATGCTCCAGACTTTCCTGACGAAATTACTACATAACATCATTTTAAATAATATACTTAATTATGAAGTAACATTTTTGTTATGCTTGATTATGAAATAGCACTCTCTGTACTAAATACTACACTCATAAAGTTTTGAATCTAGTTCTGTATCCTGAATTAAGCAGAGTAAATAGCCTTTGAACATCTAAGACCTCTAGGTGGATGATTAGATATCTAAGCAAATCGTCCCTTATCATTTTAACTGGTACAATAAGAAAAAGGGCACCACAAAGTCATTTAACTAGCCACAATAACTGCATAGTCATATAATCAGCCACTGAATACCATGTGTTTTAATTAGCTAAAAAAGTTCCCTTGTCAACACAATGAATCACCAACTAAATTACAAAAATTATAAACTCAGCCACCAGCTGGCAGATGATTCAGACTGGCAGGCATATGTGCACATTTATTTCACGACAATGCTTTGTGCTAAACTTACGTCACTAGTTGTCGGTATCGAGGCCCCCTTTTCGCTACCAAATCCCCAGACTAATTCTTTACATGTTAGAGCCCAATTGTTTTAATGAAAAAGAAAAAAGAAATGCAAGCAGATTATAAAAGTCATATATGTGAATTAGCTGAAAATTTAACTATTGAAACAGCAAATCACCAGTTAAGTAACCAAAATATGAATCTCATCCACCAGCTGGCAGACAATTTGGATCATGTCAAATGCTTCATGTTAAACCATGTCACTAACAGTCACCTAGTTTATGCTACCAAACCCAGAAACTATTTCTTATATATCAGAATGGAAAAAATGCTAGCAAGAAAATGAAAGCTGTAAATGTGAATTAGCTGAAAATTTAACTTCAATGCAATAAAACCAAATAAAAAATAGTAACATTGACCAACTGGCAGATGACTCAGGAATGCCTGCAAGCATGCATTTACTTCTATGCCACGTCAAATGCTTTATGTTAAACTTATGTCACCCATTGTCAATATCAAAGCCAATTTATGGCACCAAGCTCCCAGATTAATTCTTTACATATTAGAGCCCAGTTATTTTATAAAAAATAACATGGCAATAAATGTTCACAAGATACTAGATGATGCAAATGTTAATTAGCTGAAAATTTACACTATCGACTCTATGAATCACCATCAGAATAACAAAACCAGTAATCCCATCTACCAGATGGAGGATGATTCAGGAATGCCAGTGAGCACTTTTGCGCCACATGAAATTCTCTATGTTATACTTGCATCATATTTTTGGCATCAAAGCCCAATTCACGGCACCAAACCCCCAAAATTAGTGTCACATATTGGAACCCAGTTTTTTTTCAGAACAGTGCTGCAAGTTTGATGCTGTTCTTTCCCAACCTATACACTATACATATCCCCTAATCGGTAACTGTTCAAGAAAAACTCGATTCTTGATACACAGATCTGAACTAATTCAGTTTTTAAACCCATGAATCCATAGGAAGAATTTAAACAAGGGCTAGTAGCAATAAACAGAGCATATCGACTACTATCCACCAATCAATAACCTGGAATTAAGAATCCAGTCATGATCTATTAAAAAACAGAAGCAAGATCGAAGCAGAAAGGTTCTTGATAACAAAAACAGCACGAATGTCAAATAAAAATTATATAATTTGAATACACGCCAAGGCGGTGAAGCAAGATACGATCCCAGGTGACGAAGAGAGTTGGAGAAATCCAAACCTAAAGGGAGATGAGGAGAAGAAAGAGTTCACCTTCGCCTTTGCTCTGAGTGGATCCAACGCAGCCCATGGTAATCGCTTCCCTATGTGCTCTGTCCTCCGGATCGAGAAGGAAAGGGGAATCAGAACATCGCCTTCTTGCCGGCCGGCGAAGCGCGGAGGACGGGGAACAAGCTCGAGTTCTCCGATCTCCAGCGAGGGTTACCGAAGAGAGGGTTCTGAATTTGGTGGGGCTTTTGGGTGGGGGTTGGGGGAAGAAGGTGAGCGGACGGTAGCGGGAGGCCGGAAGAGCTCTTCTCCGGTGGGGAGGTCAAACTGGTATTCGTTGGACTGTTGGGGGCTGAGAAGAGAGAGAAGATGAGGGGGGTTGGGCTTATGCTGGTTACATGAATTTTCTTTTGGAGTCTCTTGTCGTTTTTCGGGGTTTTCACAAACGCTTTCTATCCTGCTGCCACGGCCGGGCCGTAGAGTCGCCGGCTTGCCTGGTTCGCCCGTAATGGGCTAGGGTACGGTGCCTCGCGGTGCATCTTGGGAAATCCTCAACGGATGAACTGAAATTTTTTCTTTCGGGGCAACAGCAGGTTAATTGTCGGTCTGGCCGAGAAAATTTCTCCAGATTTTATCAAAAAAAAAAAATTGCCCGGAGATATATATATATATATATATATATATATATATATATATATATATATATATATATATATATATATATATATATATATATCATAATTTTTATGACTATTTAATATTTTGACTATACAATGCATCGATTAAAAATTTTAAAATTATATAATTTTTTATAATAATTTAAAAATAATAGATGACGTCTAATATCTTAAATTTGATTGGAGATTTACATGAGTATAGCCAAATTTAGCTCACTCTCTATGCACACATCATCGCGAGTTCTTGATATGAATTAGATAAGGTGTGTGATATAGTTTTTTTTTTTTTTAAGATAATTATTTTTAAAAAATTTTTGTTTAGGTCTTTCGAAGTGTTGACAAAATCGATTTTTTTTGGATGGCCAAAATTGACATTTCAAGATGCCTCTTAACCTAATAGATATTTGAAATATCTTATGATTGATCATGGCTTTCAAGAGCATATCTATTTCTATAGATATTCGACATGGAAGAGTGTTTTGTTGGGAGTATCAATACATTTTGATACCAGTTGTTAAAAATTTAGTACCAGTGGATTACAACAGAAAGAAAGAAGAAATCAAAATAAGAATAATCAAGTATGTGAATCAGCCTAAAGACTCGTCTCCATGAGACTTGCAAAACTTCACTATGAAAAAGGAAGAGATACAAGAGAAAATTACCCACTCTCAACTCACGTATACAATCCTCTCAACAAGAACTTACCTGAACAAATTCTCTCTTGGAGACCCCCTGAAACGACTACAATCCATTGCCTAACTATCTGCCCGAAGCCTCTACTCCTGCTGTTGCTAGTGCCCTCTCTTTCTGCTCTCTTTCACATTTCAGGTTCTCCAAAATCACTAAGCTACCGCCACAGTCTTTAGCTTTCGGTCTGCTGCTTATAAAGACCATGGATATAGTTCAAAACCCAGTAAAACATGGAGAAGGAATCCCGTAAGCCACGATAAATGCTCGGTTCACGCTCTCTGGCGTATAGACCGCAAAAAAAAACTCCTGCGCCCGCACGATCGTGAGGCCTCCTGGGCTCAGGCCATTGCCCCCGTGCACGCCTGGGCTTGGTCCGCGCTCGCACCTGGGCCGCATGTGGCACTAGGCCATGCGCCCGCGCCAAGGCCGCGCCCGTGCGCTGGCTGGCCTACGCATCAGTGTGCACCTGAGCTGGCCCCCATGGGCCCACGCGCCTGGGTCGCGCCTCCAGTGAGCTTGCCGAGCATAAGCCCTATTTTGGCTTCCGCTGCGATGCTCCGAGTGCTTTCTTCGCACGTATCTTTCTCATCCGGACTTCGATTGAAGTGTTCTTGGACTCCGTTCATTATCCTGGACCTCATTGTGGGCTTGATATGGAAGAATTCAATACGTTATTCTCAACAATCTCTATCTCAACTCGATATTTGGTCTTCAGCTATCTGAGAGCTTGTCTAGAGCTCCCATGTCCTGGGACAATCACCTGCTGATCATGGATGAGCAAACATGGGAGTCGAGCCAAGTCGCTCGATCCCACCTCCATCAACTGCTGTGATCTCCCTGACTTGAGACCTACTCGGGATAGCTTCCTGTGGCAATAGAAACTTCACTTTGCAACGTCGCATGTCGTCCTCCTAAGTCTCTCGTCCCGTGCCCAATCCATCTCCACCTAGAGCTCCACTTCACATTGGACTTCCTGATATGAGGTAATGTCCTCCATACTTTCTTCCTCTTAGCACCACCATACTGTCATGTATGACCTTTAGGATTCCTCCATCAGCTTTTCATCTGAAGTCAGTCGAATCCAATCTGCTAAGTGAAATTAGATTATTCTTAAAGCTGGATATGTATCGGACCTCATCCAATTTTTTCACTATTTCATCATGGAGTTTCATGTTGACCGTCCTACTGCCCTTGATCTCACAGCTCGATCCATCTGGCAGGAACACAATGCCCTCACTAGTCTCTAGGGAGTCAAACATCTCCTCTCTACAACATATATGAAGAAAATAAGTAGAATCCATAATTCATTGGGAGGAAGAAGTAGATACCTCATCAGTAACCAGAATAATATCATCACTGCCTTCTATATCGCTACTAGCCACCACCACAGTAGCCCTCGTTTGATCCTTAAGTTGTGGACAATCCTTGACTTGATGCCCCAACTCATCGCACCTATAGCATCTGATCTTACTTTGGTCTCTTGTCTTGGACTTAGATCATCCTCCTCATGATCTTCTGCCGCTCCGTCTATTGCCTCCTGCTCCTTCAAAAATCGCCAAAGCTGAACTGCCACCATCTGAGCTTGAAGCTGGATTCTTCCTCTTGAGAATCTTGTTTTGGAGAATCGCCGTAGTGACTTCATCCATCTTGATGGTGCTCTTTTTCACTAAAAGAGCAATCACCAAGGACTCATACGAAGGGGGAAGCGACGCAAGCAAGACCAATGCCCTGATCTTCTTCTCAATTTTTTTGCCAACATTGAGAAGGTCGGTGAAGATCTTCTGAAAGTTGGATAGATGCTCTCGCATGCTCTGACCTTCATCCATCCGCAGTTGATAGAACTGCCTCCAAAGGAAGAGAGTGTTAGTGAGAAACTTCGCTATATACAACTCCTCGAGCTTCGACCATAGCGCCATCGGGGAAGTCTCTTCAAGTACATGTATCACCACATCATCCGCTAGGTACAAGCGGATCATGCTTACTGTCTGCATCTGGATCCACTTTCAATCCTTCACCTCTGTGGTGGCTGGCATCTCATCATACAAGAGAGCATCGATCAAACCATGTCGGATGAGGACATTCTTTATCCTTGCTTGCCATAAGGAGAAATTGCTCTTCCCATCAAACCTGTTGATCTTTATCTTGATTGAACTTGTCTTCTCCATGTTCTTCAATCTCTATCACCACTGTTGTAATCTATGCTTTGGTATCGTCTGGGCTCTGATATCAATTATTGGAGGTATCAACATGCTTTGATACCACTTGTTAAGAATCTAGTACCAGCAGATTACGATAGGAAGAAATAAGAAACCAAAATAAGAACAATCAAGTACGTGGATCAGTCTAAAGGCTCGCCTCCACAAGGTATGCAAAATTTTACTATAAAAAAGGAAGAGATATAAGAGGAGATTATCCACTTTCAACTCATATATATAATCCTCTCAACAAGAAGTTATTCTGAATAAACTCTCTCTTGGAGACCTTCTGAAACGACCGCAGTCTATCGTCTAACTATCTGCTTGAAGCCTCTGCTCCTGTTGTTGCTAGCGCCCTCTTTCTCTCTGCTCTCTTTTACATTTCAGATTCTCTAAAATCACTAAGCCACGGCCATTGCCTTTACCTTTTGGTCTACTACTTATAAAGACCACAAATACCGTCCAAAACCCAGTAAAACATGGAGAAAAAATCCCGTAAGCCGTGATAAACGCTCTATTCACGCTCTCTTGCGTGTAGACCGCGAAAGAAACCCCAACGCCCGCACGATCGCGAGGCCGCTGCCCACATGCGTGCCTAGGCCTGGGCCGCGCCCACGTGCGCCCGACCTGGCCATGGGTGGCGCAGGGCCGCTCCAGTGCTGCTGGCCACTGGGCCGCGCTCGTGCGCTAGCTAGCCCGCACACCAATGCATGCCTGGGCCGGCCCCCATAGGCCCGCATGCCTGGGTCGCACCTCTGATGGGCCTGCCGACTGCGGGCCCCACTTCGGCTTCCACTGCGATGCTTTGAGTACTTTGTTCGCGTGTATCTTTCTCATCCGGACTTCAATTGAGATATTCTTGGGCTCATTGGACTCCGCTCGTTATTTTGGATCTTGCTGTGAGCTTAATGTGGAAGATTAGAGACATTATTCTTAACATGTTTGTAAGATCTTATTATATATGAAGCTTCTATAAGCTGTCATCTAGTTTTTTTGGATATTATATTGCAAGTAGCACATATATTGTAACGAGAACAACTTTGTGATATTCGAAATGAAAAGAAAAGGTAAAAGGACATTATAAGAGATGTTATAAACAAATGTTAATTACGTCAATTTTGTTTGCATTTTGAAGTTGTTTGTTTCCTTGCGAAGGAGTACTATTTATGTCACCTACAAGTTTTCTTTTGATAGAACATGCCACATAATTTGAAGGATGATTTTTTTAATACGTCTAATTTGTGGGAATATAGCTACGCAATTTGTTTAAGTGTATCGTTAGGTTTTAGCTAGCAGGCCTTATCAAAACCAAATAACTCCCAAATGGTATCCTAAGCAGCAATAATGATTCAAGTTATATTTAAATATCTATCAAAGTCGGAAAGATGATTGATGCAAGAGGGCTTTCGGATGCCTTGCTTCAAAGGGAATGGCTTAAACTTTTAGTTTTAGTGAGTATAATAATCCAAAATAGAAGGATGAACGTGGGTCATATATTTTCAATAATTTTAAAGATACTAAAAACTTCCATTCAATTACACAGTTTCACGTGAATGGAGGCATCAAAATCAGCACTATCCTATTTTAATAGCTATTCACCTTTTATCATAAGGTCAACTCAAATTTTTATGAATAAGATTAATTATATTTGAACTTAGATCCAATCATATTAAAATTGGATAACAAGAGTCCTATATTAATGATCGAAATCATTGGATATAATCTATCATCTCAAAACTGCCTACACACAAAAAATCATATGATTTGAAGACCTCTGATCTATGCATCAAATGATAAAAAAATATATCTAATTCAATTTTACTTAGATTATCTAATTTTTGACTACTTGATGCATATACTAGAGATTTTCAAATTACATCATTTTTTTTACGTATAAGTAATTTTGATATAGTAAATTATATTTAATAATTTAGATCATTAATATAGGATTCGAATTATAGAATTTTGAGGATAGCCAATAAGCACTTTCTTTTATGTTTTATTCTTATAAGTTTGTGAGATTGTGCAATTAGACAAACTCTTGTAGCATAATTATCTTTTCAAGAAAGTGAGACCATTTAAATAAACATAGGATCAGTTTGCTAAATACAGAGGCTTGTACCATGACCAAAATAGGCATCTATAGGATGAGCCGCAACTTGCATTTTTGTGCTTTTCTTTTCTTTTCTTTTCTTTTCATTTTTTTTGGCTGTTAATAAGTTATAGCTTTGAAAATCACAAACAACGACACCGGCATTAGTTTAATAGTTAATCTATCTAGATAATTTTACTGTAAAGGTACAATAACAAATAATTATTATACCACCGTGGTGGTAGTTCGGTAGAATGGGCTATTCTTTCAACCAAGTGGATCCAGATTCGAAATGCAATGAAGACAAAATCTGAACTTTGACCGCTTGGACAACAACAAGAGTACAGCAGCTTGCGAAGCTGGCAGGCTTTGACAGCAACAATTGCATCATGTCATATGCGTGATTTTGGCGAACTAACAGCCAACCTACCTTGCCCAAATTACTTAGATGGCCAAGCAATATTAGATAATTACACCTGGCATGCTCATGGACGCATAATCTCAAATTTTATGAACGTACCATTACTCATAAGTCGCAGGGTGGTCGGTTCGCACCACCGTCGACGGCTCGCATCTCCTACGGCAGTCTGTCAGGTCACCCGAAAAGTATACCCGCTTTTCACGCTTACACACCTCTTTCCATTCCGTGCACGCCCCCC
The DNA here is from genome assembly GCA_006176705.1 of Cocos nucifera. Classification (NCBI taxonomy): domain Eukaryota; kingdom Viridiplantae; phylum Streptophyta; class Magnoliopsida; order Arecales; family Arecaceae; genus Cocos; species Cocos nucifera. Next base: position 655,171 of record QRFJ01000039.1, read on the forward strand.
CCCCCCCCCACACACACAAACAAAGGTGGGTGTTGGGTATGTGGTGGGAAATATTGGGGCCCCAACATGAGTACCAAACGCAGCCTATGTCCTGATGACGAGGGAAGCGGCGAGATGCACGGAATGGGCGCGGGGTTGTCGACAAGCCGGCACTCCACTCATGAGACGTGGAAATAGACAAGGTTGGTACGATGGTTGGGCCTCAAAGAATTTTTCAGGAAAAAAGAAAGAAGGGACCCGCTGCCACCGACGTCAGGGAGAGCTTACGCCCCCCACGTAGCCACGTCAGCTATCGCTTTTGCCAGATGGCCCCCTCTCGCTCCGCGCCGTGTACCCCGTTACCCAAATCCAAACGCCCAGCCCTCTTCCCTTCGCCAAAGTTCCGTTGTCTCTCCCGCCCTAATCCTTCACTCCCTCTCCCAATCCGTCTCAAAACTCACTCGATACGCAGCGAGGAATCTAGGTTTCCTCGCGTTACTCGCCACCATGAATATTTTCCGGCTCTCCGGCGACATGACCCACCTTTTCAGCGTCCTCGTTCTCCTGCTCAAGATCTTCGCCACCAAATCCTGCTCAGGTTCTAGGGTTTTCACCGTCGAATAAAAATCTGCGGATTTTTTCTGATTTTTCTCGGATTTTATGGTCGTTTTTTTTTTTTTTAATCTGGAGGTAGGGATCTCGCTCAAGACGCAGGAGCTGTATGCTTTGGTGTTCTTGACCCGGTACTTGGATCTGTTCATGGATCTCATCTCGGTGTACAACTCGGTAATGAAGGTGGTGTTCATCTCGAGCTCGGTCGCCATCGTGTGGTGCATGAGGTGCCATCCCTTGATGCGGCGGACGTATGACAAGGATCTGGACACCTTCCGGCACTACATTCTTGTGGGCGTGAGCTTTATCTTGGCGCTGCTTTTCCATGATCGATTCACATTTCGAGAGGTAGTTCGATTTGTCCTATTCTTTCCCCGGAGTTTAATCTGATTTTGTTTCCAGTGAACTATGTGGAGCTCTTACTTGTTATAACACGATTAGGGTTTTCTATTATATAAATTTTGTGCCCTTATCATATTGCTCAGTGTCAAAAAGCTAGAACAGTACTTCAATAATAACAAGAAGAAATTAGTCTTAGTTATTTTCTTATTTATTTTGCTTCTCTAGTTTTATGTCTTGTTGGTCATTGGTATTGTCATTCTCTAGATTATGTGATTTTCTCTTGCGGCATAAGGACTAGAATAGTTTTATTTTAGTTCTATGTTACAGTGGTGCAGCCCTAGCCAGCGAAGCTTACTGATGATAATGTTGATCATAATGCAAATGAAGACATATCTATTTATGGAAAAAATTCAATGTGCATCTGTTTTGTGAGCACCATAAATTTTTGAGAAGTCTGTCAAAGGTTCTGGAAAGTGGGTCATCAATGTGGGAAGATAGAGGTTAAGGAAGTATATTGACAGCCCAACTTTAGGAGCTTGGATTTACTCAAAAAACTTTGGGAGCTTGAATTGGTCAAGTGAGCAAATTCTTCAAGGTGGTAATGTGGTGGAGGTTCTCATGAGGAGATGAATCACCTTTTATTTTTCTCTCTTTTGATTGATCTGGAGATTGAAGCTATTAGGAATCAAGTGTTGGTTAGTATTCCAAGTAACTTGGGAAACTTTGGTAAGAACAGATGTATGTGAAATAGTAGGCAGAAATGTTACATGCCAATGATTTAACAAAGAATGTGAGATTGGATCCAGCTTTCCCTTGTTGTCCCTTGTTATGACTTTGTGGTTGCACCTTTCCTTCATACAAGTGATTTTCCCCTTTTTTTGGGTTCACTATGTTTTCTTCCTCATGAGCTTTCATTTTGCGCTAAAAGAACTCTTTGGTACCATCTCTGACAAGTTTGAGAAAAGTGCAAATTTCACTGCATATTCTGCATGAAGTAGAACATATAAGATTCCACTTACATCATGTACCATCTACTTGTTTGTATTCTCCAATGTATTCTTGTTTACTGTATATACATGTCCATGTTTTATACCTTTATAGTTTACGATTTGGTAAATATAATTGTTTGGATTCTAACTTGTGGGTGCACCTGCTTCCAGAATTGTGATCTGGCAGTCATATCAGTAGTTACAGTATATGATAACTGATAATCCAATGATTGAAAAAAGGAAGCAATTGTGGCCCCTCCTTGCTGAAATAATCGTGCTGATGATTGTTATCTGCCTGATAATGCTGCTGATGGACCTGATTTATAGCATGGATCTCGGGTTAAATAGAACACATTGTGTAGCCCTACTAGAAAATCAGCTAGTTGACTGGCTGTGTTCTGCAGAGACAGATGTCTGTTACTTTTTAATAGTTATTTTGTACCCAGTATCTGTTCAGCATCTTGTCATGCAGACTAGCAACATCTGCTGAAAATAGTGTCAGTTGGAACATTGCTTCCAATAAATGTGCAGCATCTAGGACGCCAGATAAGAAAAAAAGAGCAATAAGGAAAAAGTGGAAAAGCAAGAAGGAATGCAAAGTTTCACCCCCTCCTTGTATTGTCATACTATAAACATCTCAAAATCATGGGCTTAAGATAATGGTTATCAATAAAAATAGCCATGGACAGCCTAATCAGCTTCTGGCTATTAATATCACCTTTTCTCATTGCTAATAGTGCTTTTCCACTAAACATTACCTTGCTTTTTGCTATAAAATGCTTTACTGATTTTGTTTGAGGTCTCGGGTTTGAATAAGACCAGAAGAGCAATGGCATATGTCTTTTGTTCAAAATTTTTTCAAAAGTCAACAGTTTACTTTTCTGTTTTATATTTTAGTAATGTGTAACCAGATTTTAAAAGCCTATGCCTATCATGACTTGTTTCTTGTTTTTTCAAAATAAATAAACATTTTTTTATGATATTCATTAAACTGAAACTATAATCATGAACAACTATAGAAGCCCTAGAATGAGAAAAGTTAATTTTTTCTTGATGTAATAAAAGCTGCTTCTTCATTTTTTATTGTTCTTTAACTTGGAGCACTAATTGTGAGTTCCATGGTGCATTTATTGTTCAATTTCCAGGTGTTCTGGGCATTCTCCATATACTTAGAGGCAGTGGCAATTCTTCCTCAGCTAGTTTTGCTACAGAGAAGCGGAAATGTGGATAATTTAACTGGACAATATGTTTTCTTTCTTGGGTATGATTCTTACATGCTTGCTTTCTTTCTTTAATTAATAACTTATTCGTGTTTTCTTGTAAGCATCTTGTTTGTACTCCTTTTATTTTTCTTTTTGAACTTCAAAATGATTTTGACGTAAATGTATCAGCTTATAAGATCCTGAAAATACTAATATATTGGTGTACGTTAATATGTTTTTTTTTTTTGATGAAAAATATGGTATTGTTATATTTGAGACTCTGCAGAAGATTGAAGTTTTGCCAAGGTTTTTAGAAATGACTTGTCTGCTAGCAAAACTTGAAGGTCATTGTCTATACATAATGCATTTATCATCATAGATGGTTGCCCAAAATGCAAGGTTTTGAAATGGCTTAATTATAATGCTCTCATTTATTTTTGGAGGTAGTTCTGAAAATGTATGCTTTAGAATTGCATGTCTAACTTTTAATGGTTCTTGGCTTCTGGTGTACTTAAATTTGTTAAAATCAAATCATGCCGCATTGTGGTGTAACTAAATTTGGTTTTTTTAGTCCTATTTATGTATTTCATTTCCTATGTTTGAAAAGCAACACTGTCTTTAGTGGACATAAGGGTTCCCAAAATTTATTGCTGGTAAATGTGCCTGATAAAGTGATATGCAGAAGCAGCTGGAGCTAAATCATTTTCAAAATCATTCTGCTTTATATTCTGTTGTTTAACCAGGCACAACCCTTGTATATATGTATAAAAGAGGGATGTGCATATGTTAGTTATTGAAGCAACCAGATATTGTATTTACTTAATCATCTCAATTACTAGCCCCTAATTATTCCAACCTCTTTACCATAAACTGTCATAAGAACTTCTAAACATAAAATACAACTTAGTTACCTGTGGTATCATATTTCCTAATTTATATACACTAATCCTAGCTTTGCAAGTTTTCTTCTATTTTTTCACAAACCGTTGTCTTACATCCTTTTAAACTACACATAATTACTACTTCTTCCATATTTCCTTCAGACAAGCTTCTTAACCAATTTCATTATATTTCATGCTGAACTAAATAGAATGATCACTTTTTTTCTTTTAGTCATCATCTTTTGCTTCTGGAGCCACTGCATATGCTTGCACTCTTATTTCTAACACGAAAATGAACTTAAGAGAATTGGTTTTCTAAATGCAACAAAATCCAACTGAAGATATATTTGACCATTGACAAGACTAACTAGGTAAGTGGAAAGAAAATGTAACTGTTTGTCCAATTTTCATAATTGTAGACAAAAGCTATCGCTTGGTTTGATATCTCTCCTAGGCCAGCTAATTAGTACACATAGTATGCAATCACATTTAAAAAAAAAAAAAGCTAATTTTTGCAATAAATTTTTGATGGTTAAAATATGAATGCATACCAACATGCTGTCACGGCTTTATGAATGAAAAATGTCATATTGATAGCATCCTCTAACCTACACTTGTTTCTAATGTAAGAGAAGCAATTGTAAATTAGTAAATTTATGGCTGAAATCTTGGATTAGATGTTAGAGATAATCAATCTGCATATTGTATATAAATTGATGATCTCAAAGGAGTCCTAGAAACTGGCAGAAAGACAGTGGATGTACTGATTGAGGACAAAGCAATGTGGACATAATTTAATTGGTGCAAACATGTATGCCCATGATTGAGGAGGCCTTGGTGACAAAAGGGGGCTTTGTGTCATGTTAGGGAGGACTAGATCTAGCATAACATGTTAAGAATCAAGAGAAATGATTTAAGTTGGATGACTGCGTCAATGGATGCAGCCCATTTAAATTGTTTAATGTCATATAGTTCGACATAAGTAGTTGAGAAAAGTCATGATGGTTATGGTTGTAGAATTGGCTAACTGGGTTAAGTATTGGAAATCTAACTTTATGGTTATGGAGGGTGGATGCATGGATACTGTAATGGTTAATGTTGTAGGTTATTATATTTTGCATATAGATATCCACCTTAGGCTGGATTGGCATGCCTTGTTATCTCAGTGAGTCAATGCCTTCATAATGCTACTACGATTAGATCCTTAATCATCTAAAATTGTTCCAACTATCTAAAGTTGGATATGTCAGTCCTTATTTGGCAACTTTTCCTTTAAGTATGCCTTTACTCATGTATGCATTAGAATGGTTTTGGAACTGAAAATCAAGACAGTATCCTGATGATGAAAAATTTACAAGCACTTGCTTCCATATACTAATGTTTAGAAGGAATGTAGATATGAGGATGGTAGATTTGAAAACGGAAGATGCCCCTTCTTTATTAAATCTCCTTCAATCATCTTTGAAAACAGTTTACTTTCAATTCTTCACTTATCTATAGGGATTTCAAGCCATGTATCCTCAGCCTTTATGTTTTTAATCTTTGATCACTTGCTATCATTTTTACACTTGACCATCAGGCAACTTCCAAGGCTTGTAAGCTCGAGTCTCTTTGGCAAGGAGGAGATGAAGGATCACAAACGCCTACCAACCCATTCATGTTTAGACTTGCACTTAGATTTTAGGGTTTTTTTCTTATATAATTGGGTCACATTCAGTTTGAGTCATTCTTATTTTTATTGAATCGCATATTTTTTTCTCATGTCTATGTATCTTAGAAGTTTAAATGTCTTGTATTGTGCTTGCAGTAAGTTAGGACTGATAGGGCACAGCATACCGAATGAAGTATTGATGTGCACGGACTTAGGGTATAGGAAGAATTGTTGAACGTTATCCCAAATATATATTGAAATATTCAAAGAAAATGAAAACCTTCTGTGTAAGCTACATTTCATTAGTTTAAGCACTGGCATGAATACTGACACAAACCAGTGTTATGTTAATCAAACTGAGAGAAGTAAAAATGAAGTTTTGATTTTTAAGGTGTTACATGATAACCATATGATTTATTTAAGATTCTAGGTTTATTTAATTTATTTTAAAGGGGCACATGTTTATCTCCATAAAACACTTGATTATGGTCTGCCATACCACCTTATACCATTCCATTACGGTGTATCATATCATACTGACACTCGGCATGCTGTCTCATACTGTCAAATTGTGTACTGACACTGTAATAGGATGATACCAATATTGAGATGGCAAACCTTGCACTTGATTCTTCTTAGCCATGTGTAAATCTTGGAATCTCTTGAAGAATCCATGGATTGATGTAAATATCAAGTCATTTTAGTGGAAAATGAAAATCAACTGCTCTCTTCCACCTTCTCTTCCAAACTCCTCTTGGGTTATGATATAGTTTGGTACAGCTTTTTGGGAGACTATTCTGAAGTAGAGCTACCTGAATGAAATAAATCATTCATAAGTATGGACAATGGTCAGGTGATAACATGATCATTTGTAGTCATGTACCACTACTGTATATTATGCTATGACCTGACATGGACTGGTATATGCCCTAACAGATGCATGTGATCTGGCTTCCCTTTGCCATGGGTCATCCTATGTGGGGGACAACATGGTATGGTATGGATCAGCATTTGGATCCTTGACCAGAACTTTATTTCTTTTGCTTCTTAATCAAGGGTCTTTAATTTAGCATCTAGATCTCATCTCTTATGACATACTATGTTATTTATGAAGAAATCAAAACAATACTTCAAGTATATAAAAGAAACCATAGGAAAAAATTATAAGATACGGATTCCAGTACTGAAGGCACTTTCCTTTCTGAGATGAGAACAATCAAATTATTTTGGATTTTGCAATGCAAAAGATCTGTGAATCCTTGGAGCTTCTGAAGGAAAATCCTGATTTCTCGATCCAGGTTTGTTCAGATCTGATCAGATCAAGAGATATATTTCAATTTTTTTCTCTTTGATCTGTATCAGATCTGGGATGTTTCAGATCTGATTCTTATTATTTTAATAAATAAAATAAAATAAAAATAAATTAAATCAAATTTAATTTATCTGATTTGGGTAATCCTATTACCCTGTTGATGATCCTGTTTGCAGCGGAAGGTTCTGGATCTAGCTATGCAAGCGTCTGGCCTCTATCGATATCCACGCAGGCTGGATCTGGAGATCCTCTTCTTCTCTATCACGTCTCCAAAAATCAGATCTAGATCTGATCTGGAGGATCTTCAAAACTTCTTTTGAAGATCAGCAGTCGTCATTTGCAGTAGTGCAACCTTCTTGCTTTTGATCTCCTTTCTTTGATCTGGATCGCACCAACCAAGCTCCAAAACTATTTTGGATGTGGAAAGGAGAGGGAGAAGAAGCTTTGGCGTGGAGGAGGAGAGGAGAAAAAGCCTTGGGCGTGGGGAATTCTGATTACTCTCATCTAATCTAATTTGAGTTGGGCACAGGGTCTTATTTATAGACTGACTGTGATCCAGCTCCTGTTCTTCCCAACCAATCACAACCCTTTGTGAAATCAGATCTAAATCTGATTGGTGGGAATAGAGTCTCTTGGATTCCTCCTTAGAGGGCGCCTAAGACCAGTCAAACTGGATTCTTAGAAGAACTCTAATTGGAATCCAAAAGGGAGGTGGAGTCCTTGTCCAACAAGGATTCCAGGGCGCCTCCAATTTGGGCACATGCTAAGGGTGGCGTGCGTTCTCCTCCTTGCCAGATTCTGGCAGGGGGAGAAGCCCCCACCAACTCTCCAATAGATATGTGACATGTGGTCAAAAGTCAAAGTGTCAATGATCAACGTTTGACCAGTCAAAGGTAGACTTTTGACCAAAGTTAAAGAACAAGAAATGGCAGGTAATGTCTTACAAAATAAGACAACCCTTTTTGACTTGGACTACCTCCAGTCAGACCATATGAAGGCCTCTGATTAAGCACAAACTCCTTTGGCTCAGACAGGACAACTTATTTATGATAGCAAAAGAACGTTAGGTTCAATCGAGTGCTAGCACGATTTTTTTGAACCTAATTGAATCTCATTCAGATCAATTGAACTAGATCAGTTCAATTGATGATCACCAGATTCAAACCCTTGTTTGTGTGACCCAGTTAGGTTCAGTTCTGTATGGTAATGGGATATGTCATGATCTCTATCATCGACATCATCGAAACTCCTTTCGATGGATCAGAACTCTTCTGATTCGAACAGCTAGAATGATCGATCATCTAAATCATTCTAATTGCTCCCAAAATCCACCAGTGACACCTAGCAGTATATGGTGGCAACCCATCAGAGCTGAATGTGAACCTCTTGGTGCAGCTACCTGTGTGATTAAGTTCTTCTATCTTGAGCCCCGATCAGATTAGGGTTAAGGTGAACTCGTCAAACCCTAGTCTCTGTCATATGATGTAATCATTCGATTCAAGTCCGATGTGAAAATCTAAATAGAAACTCTTTCTATTATTTCACTCTGCCATGGCCATGGGATTTCTGGACTTGATTCTCATGATTCATCATAGGGCTGCTCCTCTACCACCGAGGTAGATAGATTCCATCTTGATGCAATCCAGTTCCTACAATGAACATGCTATAGCCAACATACACCTCAGGGTTCCATATGGCTAGGAGACCGAGTAATGGTGTAGTCAAACTATAACACCCTCAAGGTGAACTGTCGATGCACCTCAGGTCAAAGAACCAGACACACTACTGCAGCATCGAGTCAGTCATTGACGAGAAGGTAGACTTCCTAATGACTACTCGAGGTGGTCACGCTCAGTGCCCTCGTTCTCTAACGAGTACCTGTACTCTCGCTCCGGTGTCTCCACACCGTAGACTCAAGACTCATCTACTAAAGAGAAGCGATTGTACACCAACCTTCCGGATCAATCACCATCCTCGTGATGATCCTATGGTCGGGAGCATTTTATGAGTTAATAATGATTATTCATGTCTTAAATTTTCAACTCTTGAAAATATGAATTATCATTACCATTAACTCAAAGGATGTATCACAGACACTAAATACACATATGTGATAGAAAATAACCCATTTTATTGATTTTAGTCAAAATTATAATTTTGCCCCTAGAAGTGTATTACAAGTGTCAGCCAATTCTGGCTTCTAGGGCACATATATCTAACAATCTCCCACTTGTCCTAAAGCCAATTGGCTACAAGTCTAAGTCCCATCTTCTCAAGGTGGGCTTCGATCTTCTGCTGGCCCAACGGCTTTGTAAGTGGGTCTGCCACATTATCTGTGGAGTTGACTCTCTTGACCTCGACGTAACCCTTCTCGAGGTAATCGCGGATGAGGTGGTATCGCCGCTCAATATGCTTGGATTTTCTGGTGAGACCTCGGCTCCTTAGCAAGGGCTATGGCGCCATTGTTGTCGCAGTATAGAGGAATGGCATCTGATGGCATTACTCCGATTTCTGCAGCAAACTTCTTGTACCAGAATGCTTCCTTCGCAGCCTCTGATGCAGCGATATATTCTGCTTCCATGGTGGAATCTGCTATCACCGTTTGCTTGGAACTCTTCCAGCTGACAGCACCACCATTGCACACAAACAGACTCCCAGATGTCGACTTTCGATCATCTATATCGGACATGAAATCCGAGTCTGTGTATCCCTGGACTTGGAGTTCTCCATTACCAAAGACCAACATCATATCCTTAGTTCTTCTCAAGTACTTAAGGATACATTTCACAGAAGTCCAGTGTTCTTCACCTGGATTTGACTGATATCTGCTTGTGACACTCACAGCATGGGCTATATCAGGTCGTGTACATAGCATGGCATACATGAGGCTCCCTATTGCAGAAGCATAAGGGATCTTGCTCATGCGTTCTATTTCCTCAGGTGTGCTAGGGCACATCTTCTTGGAAAGATGAATACCATGTCTGAAGGGTATTAATCCCCTCTTAGAGTTTTCCATACTAAACCTCTTTAGTACTTTCTCTATGTACATCTTCTGTGAAAGTCCTAGCATCCTATTCGGTCTATCCCTATAGACCTTAATTCCTAGAATAAAGGATGCTTCACCTAGGTCTTTCATGGAGAATTCCTTGGACAACCATATTTTGACTGTCGTCAACATGGGAATATCATTCCCAATAAGGAGGATGTCATCCACGTACAATACGAGGAAGACAACAGCGCTCCCACTGACCTTTTTGAAAAACACACGGTTCCTTTTCATTTTTGATGAAACCAAACTTTTTGATCACATCATTGAAATGAGTGTTCCAGCTCCGAGATGCTTGCTTAAGTCCATATATGGACCTTTGCAGCTTGCAAACCTTGTGATCAGTATCACTGGATGTGAAACCTAGCGGCTGTTCCATATAGATATCTTCCTCAAGATATCCATTTAAGAATGCCGTTTTCACATCCATTTGCCATATTTCATAATCGAAATAGGCTGCAACGGCAAGCAATGTGCGGATGGATTTTAGCATAGCCACTGGGGAAAAGGTATCCTGATAGTCAATGCCTTCGCATTGACTATAACCTTTTGCCACTAGTCTAGCCTTGAATGTCTCCACATTCCCATCTGCACCAATCTTTCTCTTGAAGATCCATTTACACCCAATAGGTACTATACCTTCTGGTGGATCTACCAAGGTCCAGACTTGGTTTGAGTGCATCGAGTCAATTTCTGACTGCAATTGCCTCTAGCCATTTCTCGGAGTCGATATCTGATATCGCCTCGTTGTAGGTTTTGGGATCATCACCATGAGCACCATTACCTACGAGGAACATTTTCCTCTACTTCCTCTGAAATAATACCTAAGTATCTTTCAGGGGGACGGAAAACTCTTTTTCGATCTACGAGGTGGAGGAGGTAGTGTTCTTATTGGCTCAACCTGATTTGGTTCCAATTGGTCCTTAGCTCGTTGTACTTGTGAGACTTTCTCATCAAGCTTAATCTGCTTTCCAATGCCGCTATCTTGAATAAACTATTTTTCAAGAAAGATGGCATGTCGACTCACAATCACATTGTGGTCTTCTGGAATGTAGAAATAGTATCCTAATGACTCTTTAGGATATCCTATGAATCGAGCTCTAAAGGACCTAAACTCTAACTTGTCCGCTTGTTGTCTTTTGACATGAGCCGGACAACCCCAAATTCTGAGATGACTCAGACTTGGTTTCTTACCGTGCCATATCTCATACGGTGTGGTAGGAACGGTTTTAGAGGGAACCCTATTCAGTAGATAAATTGAAGTTAACAATGAGTGTCCCCAAAGAAAATCAGGGAGGTCTGTGAAGCTCATCATGGATCGAACCATATCCAATAGAGTCCGATTTCTCCATTCTGAAACCCCATTGAGTTGAGGTGTTCCTGGTGGAGTCCATTGAGAGACTATGCCATTTTTCTTTGAGATAGTCTAGGAATTTTCGGCTAAGGTATTCACCTCCTCGATCTGATCGAAGAACCTTAATGGATTTTTCAGTTTGTTTTTCTACTTCATGTCTGAATTCTTTGAACTTTTCAAAAGCTTCAGACTTGTGTCTCATAAGATACACATACCCATACCTAGACAGATCATCGGTAAAGATAATGAAGTAGACAAAATTGCCTCTAGCCGGCACATCAAATGGGCCGCACACATCAGTATGTACTAGGGCAAGGAGATCTGTGGCCCTCTCCCCATGTCCAACAAAAGGGAGTTTAGTCATTTTGCCTTGAAGACAAGATTCACAAGTTGGATATGACTCGGAAGTCAATGGACTCAATAGCCCATTTTTCTCCAATTTGTTGATCCTATCTTCTGCTATATGACCTAATCTCAGGTGCCATAGATATCTGTCGTTTAGACTATCCCTAGGTCGTTTGGCATTCACGTTTTGCTCGAATAACGAGCATACCTCCAGAAGGACCTTCCTTCTTGTTCTTCAGGGTGGCCAGGTAAGTAGGGCAGTTCCGCTTCCAATGGCCGTCGCTGTTGCAATGGAAACACTTTTCTTTGACATCGGCCTTCTTCTTCGGTTCTGTCTTCTTCTTCTTTGATCCTTTCCATCTTTTGCTTTTTTACAGACTTCTTTTTCTTTCCATAAGACTTTCTTTTGGAAGAAGTCCGTTCCATAGCAAGAACTGAGCCTTTAGAATCTTTCATAGAAAGCTCAGCGGTAACCAGCATATTCATTAATTCGGTAACCAGAATTTTGAAGTTTATGCATGTGGTAATTCATGGTGAATTGCCCGTATGCATCAGTCAAGGATTGCAGAATAATATCGTTCTGCAGGTCCAAGTCTAACTTCACACCGAGCTTCTCAAGCTCTTCTATGTCCTTGATCATTGTCAGACAGTGATCTTGGACTGACTGTGCCCATCACGCATCTTAGCCTTAAAAAGTCGTTTCATGACTTGATATTTGGCTGCGCGACTCTGTTCACCAAACATCTCCTGCAGGTGAGCCAACATTTGGATATCAGTCCCATGTTCATGTTGGAGTTCCATCGACATCGAGCCAACAACATAAAATATCTGGGCCTTATTATCTTCGTCTTCCATTTCCTCCAAAGACGCTCTCTGTTCAATAGATGGACGGGCTGGTAAGGTGGGAGGGTCCTGGTCCAGTACATGGGTTAACTTCTCGAACCCAAAACTATTTTATAGTTCCTAAGCCAATCTTTTATAATTGGGGTCAGGTGTATGTGATACTGCCGTGGTTGGTTGGACGCAGATATTTTCTATAGAGAGTCAAAGATTCTAGTTAGATACTGTAATTATGTCTTGGACAATTTATTTAGGGATTTTATTTTTAAACAAATTAGCTCCCACTATTTCTCGGATCCCTACACTCCTCCTGTAAGATGCGAAATCTCTACGATTAATGATTTCTAGTGGGTGGTGCGGTCTCACCAACTGACTCATCACTCACCTAACAGTTATTGGTGATGGGTTAGCTATGAGTGGATAATTCCTGTTGTTTCCTCTCTATCATGGTGCACCCAAACTTGGTCTCTAATTCATGAATCTCACCGTATCCGGAATATTGATCCACTCCTTAGTTAAGTCACCCACCATTTTAGACTGGGTTCCTAATTGAGTCTCTCACCGTATCTGGAATTTGAGCCCAACTCATCCTCCAGCCCATGGATCCAATGCCTAATAGACACATGGTTGCATCTTCCCGGTGCAACTGAGCACTGTAGTCCAGCCGAGAACAATAAATTCGGGAAGGGCCCGCACATCTACAATGGTGGAAGACTAAGACTTAATCTTTTCTTAGAGAGAATTGATTTAGGTCTCATTAAAACTAGACTTGTCATAGTCATATAACCTGAGTGGCATGGGTTAACTCATTATTACCACCTCAGATCAAGAACTGTTGTCAACAGATATGGCCAAGTAAGTGAGACCAGTGGAAGAAATGGCCATTAACTCGTACAAGAATGCATTTAGGTCGATAGCTTCCAATTAAAATCAGTCGGTCGTATGTGCCAAAACTTACCTTAGACACCAAATTATTGAGCCAGAACCAATTGGGTTTGCCTACATATCCAATTCTAACCTTGAGCCTAATTAGGTCTTGCTTGATCGTCTCGGACCCAGACTTAATCCTATTAGGCCGGTAATTTAAGCATTGTTGATCCCCTCTAACAATTCTTTTATTCGGTTTGATCCAAGCCGAAGACCTAATATGAGCTATCCGAAAGTCCGAAGCCCAGTATTATGATATTTTAAACTTAAATTCTTCCTTTTAGGATCTAATAATATTTCATAACTTAATTTTAACCCCTAGGGTTCATAAACAAAATATGCACTTAATATCTTCTTGTTTTTAGGACTAGGGGCAAAGTAATGATTTTGATTAAGGACGATACGCACAAAACCTATCACGTCTATAAGATATATCTCATATATATGATCTAAGGCCCATATTCTTCGTTCATGACATCTCATGTAATCGAATCAAAACATGTTTTTAGATCTAAATATATCTCAGAAAATGGCTATAATAATTTATGTATTTAAATTGATCTAATCAAAATAAATTCTAATCTAGATAATTATGTAGAACTATTCTACAACTAGTCTAGACATGCATCAATCAATCTCATATGATGTTTAAAATTAAATAATTTTTATTTTGCTTTTTTAGATGTTATTATACCATTAAAATATCAGAAAATAGTAAATAAATGGATCTACACATCCCTTAAATGAAAACATGCAAAGACTATTCTATTTTGAACTAGTCATGCATTTTCTAATTGAGATCATAATGATTTAATTTTAATTTTTTCTGATTTCAATCTGATCATCTCATGTCTCTGAAATCAATTAATTTTTGATTAAAAATAAATTTAAAATCATCTAAACATTTTTAGAACCATGGCTCTGATACCAGTTGAAGGAAATCCTAATTTTTTCGGTCTAGGTTCGTTCAGATCTGATCAGATCAAGAGATATATTCAGAAAATTTTTTCTCTTGATCTGTACCAGATCTGGGATGTTTCAGATCTGATTATTTTTTTTTAAATAAAAAAATAAAAATAAATTAAATCAAATTTAATTTATCTGATTTGGATAATCCCTTATCCTGTTGATAATTCCTGTTTGCAGCGGAAGGTTTGGATCTAGCCCGCTAGCGCTTGGTATCGGTATCCACTCGCTGGTTGGAGACTCCTCTTCTTCTCTATCACGTCTCCAAAAATCAGATCTGGATCTGATCTGGAGATCTTTCAACTTCTTTTGAAGATCAGCAATCGTCATTTTGCAGCAGTGCAGCCTTCTTGCTTTTGATCTCCTTTCTTTGATCTGGATCGCAAGCTCCAAAACTATTTTGGACTTGGAAAGGAGAGGGAGAAGAAGCTTTAGCGTGGAGGAGAGGAGAAAAAGCCTTGGGCGTGGGGAATTCTGATTACTCTCATCTAATCTAATTTGGGGCACGGGTCTTATTTAGTAGACTGACTGTGATCCTGCTTCTCTTCTTCCCACCAATCAAACAATCCTTTTGTGAAATCAGGCTCTAAATCTGATTGGGTGGGAATTCGAGCTATTCCTCCTTAAGGGCGCCTAAGACCAGTCAAACTGGGGATTCTTAGGGAATCTAATTGGCGCCCTCCTCCTTGCCGCCTGTTCTGGCAGGTGGACAGGCCTGGCCACCAACTCTCCATAGGTGCATGACATGTGGTCAAAAGTCAAAATGTCAATGGTCAATGTTTGACCAGTCAAAGGTAGACTTTTGACCAAAGTCAAAGAACAAGAAATGGCAGGTGACCAAAATGGCAGGTAATGTCCTCCAAAATAAGACAATCTTTTGACTTTGGACTACCTCCAGTCAGACTATATGAAGGGCTCTGATTGAGCACAAACTCCTTTGGCTCAGACAGGACAACTTATTTATGATAGCAAAAGAAGAATGTTAGGTTCAATCGAGTGCTAGCACGATTTCCTTGAACCTAATTGAATCTCATTCAGATCAATTGAACTAGATCAGTTCAATTGATGATCACCAGATTCAAACCTTGTTTGTGTGACCCAGTTAGGTAGTTCTGTATGTATGGAATTACATGACCATCATCGAAACTCCTTTCGATGGATCAGAACTCTTCTGATTCGAACAGCTAGAATGATCGATCATCTAAATCATTCTAATTGCTCCCAAAATCCACCAGTGACACCTAGCAGTATATGGTGGCAATCCATCAGAGCTGAATGTGAACCTCTTGGTGCAGCTACCTGTGTGATTCAATTCTTCTATCTTGAGCTCCGATCAGATTAGGGTTAAGGTAAACTCGTCAAACCCTAGTCTCTGTCATATGATGTAATCATTCGATTCGAGTCTGATGTGAAAATCTAAATAGAAATTCTTTCTATTATTTCACTCTGCCATGGTCATGGACTTCTGGACTTGATTCTCATGATTATCATAGGGCTGCTCCTCTACCACCGAAGTAGATAGATTCCATCTTGATGCCATCCAGTTCCTACAATGAACATGCTATAGCCAATATACACCTCAGGGTTCCATATGGCTAGGAGACCAAGTAATGGTGTAGTCAAACTATAACACCCTCAAAGTGAACTGCCGATGCACCTCAGGTCAAAGAACCAGACACACTACTGCAGCATCGAGTCAGTCATTGACGAGAAGGTAGACTTTTTAATGACTACTCAAGGTGGTCACGCTCAGTGCCCTCGTTCTCTAACGAGTACCTGTACTCTCGCTCCGGTGTCTCCACATCGTAGACTCAAGACTCATCTACTAAAAAGAAGCGATTGTACACCAACCTTCCGGATTAATTACCATCCTCGTGATGGTCCTATGATCGGGAGCATTTTATGAGTTAACAATGATTATTCATGTCTTAAATTTTCAACTCTTGAAAATATGAATTATCATTACCATTAATCCAAAGGATGTATTACAGACACTAAATACACATATGTCATAGAAAATAATCCATTTTATTGATATTAGTCAAAATTATAATTTTGCCCCTAGAAGTGTATTATAAGTGTCAGCCAATTCTGGCTTCTAGGGCACATATATCTAACAGCTTCATCCCTTTATAGACACAAAACAATTGGCCTAATTCGTCCCGACAATGAAGCTTGTAAAATTAACCATGCAAAATATCCACCTTGGAAATTAACCTACCTTGAACAGCATGATTAACCACACTAGTCTTATAACTTTTCTCGACAGCTCCTAAAAAAGTACATAAGAAAAAAAAAATTGATATCGGTGAAGATGTGACTTTATATTGGTCAGTTATCAGTACATCAGACCTTTCACAGGTATCTAATTCTAAGTTGTGAAGACATTTGAGGGCTTTTAGGAGTAGGAGGAAAAGATAGATGTGCTCCTCGTCCATTCATTGGGCTGGGATGGAGGGTTAGTACATCCATAATTTCAATTGACAATTGGTTGATGCTCATCTCAATAATTAATTATACATGGCCATGTTGGCTGTTATAGGTTCCTTGCAAATTAGCTTATAGGTCATGTAATATATCCTGAACTATGGATAACTTTTGCATGGTTGCTAAACTACCCGAGATTTATAATCTAAAAATTGATGATTCATATAACAAGCCACAACTGGTGCAGCTTGAAGTGGAGGAATTTTTTCCTTGATAAGTCATACTTTTTAAGCTTATAATTGTTGGGGATGCTTATAGTTCTAGAATCACTTATATTGACGCAGAAACTGGTCGTCGTCGGAGTCCGCTGGAGTGAAGGCCGATGAGGTCGCCATCGGAGACCTGCAAAATAAAGTCCCATCCGGAGCCGGTGGAGGGGGTGGCTCCGGCAGGACCCTCCGACAATCAAGTCAGCTTCGGCCAACAGCAATGGAGTGCTCGGAATGAGTTCCGAAGCTTAGAGAAGAAGAGGAGAGCTTAGGGATCAAAGAGATTAGAGTTAGCGTATCTGGAGGGTCCTTTATAGGCGGAGCTTAGTTGATGGTGACGGCCATACCGCCTGGCAGAGAATCGTTGGGGCCGCATGGAGTTCGGTATGGAGAGAAAGGCGTTGTCAGGCGGATGGTGACAGCCATACTGGCAGGTCGTGGGCCGCATGGAGTTCGGTACGGAGAGGAAGGCGTCGTCAGGCGGATGGTGACAGCTATACTGGCAGGTCGTGTTGCAGACTGATGGCGATAATTCGTCCAGAGGAGTTCGGACTTGTAGGAGAGTTCAGCTGAAGGAAAAGCTCGGGAGGAGCTCGGCTGTAGAGGAATTCGGAGGAGCTCGGTCGGCTGAAGGGACGACCGCTTGGGGAGTTCGGCCGAGTGACGACTACTGATAAGTTTGGGCGCTGGGGGATTCCGTTAAAGTCCGGCCGCTTAGAGTCCAAGGAGCTCGGTCGCTAAGCAGTTCGGCCGGCTGAACGGGTTTGAAGGAGCTCGGACGCTAGGAGTCCGAGGAGCTCGGCCGCTAAGCAGTTCGGCCGGCTGGAGGGGTTCGGTCCTGACGCTAGGAGTCCGAAGAAGCTCGACGGCTGAGGAGTCCGAAGGAGCTCGGTCGGCTGAACGGGTTAGAAGAAGCTCGGCCGCTGGGGGTTCGACTGAAGCCTGTCTGCTGAAGCTCTTCTGTGGCTACTGGTTGCATTAGGTTGAGCATCGAACTAGACTTCGGCGGGAGCGGGGTTTATCCCTAACACTAGTCCTCCCACTTTCGAGTTCGAAAATCGAAGGAAGGGAGTGCAGGAAAGGCGACTGCCGAAGTCGTCTGAGCTCCGTGCTGGTCTAGGTCGAAGCTCGGAGGAGATCTCATCTCCAACCGAGGTTGAGGAAGGCTTCGTCCGTTGCGATCGAAGTCGGAGGTTGAGCTCTTCGAGAGCGACATTGTCTCCTACAGCCGAGGTTGATGTGGGCGCTCGGAAAAGATCTGATCTGCTGCCGGGGTTGTCTCTGATCTTATTTCTGGTCGAGGTTGTTTCGGTCGCTCGTGAGAGATCTTATCTCTAGCCGAGGTTGTTGCTCGCGTTAGGACGAGGTTCTCCTCCTGTTCCTATCCGAGGTTGACTCGGTCGCTTGGGAGAGATCTTATCTCTAGCTGAGGTTGCCTCGGGGGAGATCTTATCTTCCGCAGCCGAGCTTTCCTCGGAAGAGATCTTATCTCCTGCGGCCGAGGTTGCCTCGAGCTTTCCTCGGAGGAGATCTTATCTCCTGCAGCCGAGGTTGCCTCGGGGGATATCTTATCTCCTACGGCCGAGGTCGAACCGGACACTCGGGGGAGATCTTATCTCCTGCAGTCGAGCTTTCCTCGGGAGAGATCTTATCTCCTACGGTCGAGGTTGAACCGGGCACTCGGGGGAGATATTATCTCTTGCGATCGAGCTTTCTTCGGGGGAGATCTTATCTCCTGTAGCCGAGGTTGCCTCGAGCTTTTCTCGGGGGAGATCTTATCTCCTGCAGCCGAGGTTGCCTCGGGGGAGAATCTTCTTCTGCGGCCGAGGTCGAATCGGGCACTCGGGGGAGATCTTATCTCCTGCAGCCGAGCTTTTCTCGGGGGAGATCTTATCTCCTGCGGCCGAGGTGGAATCGGGCACTCGGAGGAGATCTTATCTCCTGCGGCCGAGCTTTCCTCGAGGGAGATCTTATCTCCTACAGCCGAGGTTGCCTCGGGGGAGATCTTATCTCCTGCAGCCGAGCTTTCCTCGGGGGAGGTCTTATCTCCTGCCGGCTGAGCTTTCCTTGGAGATCTTATCTCCTACAGCCGAGGTTGCCTCGAGCTTTCCTCGGGAGAGATTTTATCTCCTGCAGCCGAGGTTGTTGCGGGCGCTCGGGGAGATCTTATCTCCTGCGGTCGAGCTTTCCTCGGGGGAGATCTTATCTCCTGCGGCCGAGGCTGGCCTCGAGCTTTCTTAGGGGGAGTTCTCCTCCTGTCTCCTGCGAGGTTCGAACTTTCCTCGGAGGAGATCTTATCTCCTAGCAGCTGAGGTTATTGCGGGCGCTTGGGGAGAGATCTTATCTCCTGCGGTCGAGCTTTCCTCGGGGGAGATCTTATCTCCTGCAGCCGAGGTTCAACGGCGCTCGGGAGAGATCTTATCTCTGCGGCCGAGGTTCGAACCGGGCACTCGGGGGAGATCTTATCTCCTGCAGCCGAGCTTTCCTCGGGGGAGATCTTATCTCCTGCGATCGAGGTGGAACCGGGCACTCGGGGGAGATCTTATCTTCTGCAGCCGAGCTTTCCTCGGCTGGGATATCTTATCTCCTGCAGCCGAGATTGCCTCGAGCTTTCCTCGGAGGAGATCTTATCTCCTGCAGTCGAGGTTGTTGCGGGCGCTCGGGAGAGATCTTATCTCTTGCGGCTGAGCTTTCCTCAGGGGAGATCTTCTCCTGTCGAGGTTGTTGCTCGCGTTAGGACGAGGTTCTCCTCCTGTTCCTAACGCGGCAATTATTGACTGCTTCTTTCCTATCATCGCATGGTTTTCGCATCCAAAAATAATATTATCGAAAGGAAAGAATTTTATTGAAAGAAAGTTACTAGAAGCGCATCCCCAAGTTCTGTATTTCAAGATCGTGGTAGCGTTGTTCCTCCACGTTCCTTTGGCAGTAAGTTCCCGGAGTGGACGACCTCCTCATGCTGGCCTCCTCAATTTGGTGCAAGCTCTTGTCGCTGGGAGACGACGAATCGCTGATGCACCGAGCTCCTCCCAGGGGCAATGTGGATGAACGACGCCGTAAGGTGGCCGACCTTCCTTGCGGTCTCTGGCTATGGCAGTGCCGAGCTCCTTGCCGTCTCTGGCTATGGCAGCGCCCTTAGCCGATCTTTTTCCTGCTTCAGGCCGGTACCGGAGGAATTTACTCGGCCGCCCCTTTCTGACGAGCTCCTCAATTTCGTCTCGAGACTGGATGCATTCCTCGATGTCGTGGCCGTGATTGCGATGGTAGAGGCAGTACTTGTTTCGATCGCGCTTGTTTGGGGGAGACTGTAATCCTTCTGGTCTTGGCAGCTGGTTCTTTACTTCGGTGAGAATCTGAGTTCGAGGAGCGTTGAGGGGGGCGTAGTCGTGGAACCTTCCGGGAGGAGGGCTTCTTTGCGCCCCTCTGTCGGGGTTTCCTCGGTGGCGAGCTCGAGGAGTTTGAGCCCGCCTGCCTTCGGAGGGAGTCTGTGAGCGCGGCCGAACTTCATTCCGTTCCTTTGGAAAATCTGCGGAAGAACTTCATGCCACTTCGTCGGGGCTTCCTTGGAGTCATACTCGAGAGGGAGTCCTCGCTTGCCCTGGGGCGGTTGTGAGCTCGGTCGAACTTCGTCTCACCTCGTGTGAAATCTTTGTAGGGGGCTTCCTTGGTGACATACTCGGGCTGGAGTTCGGCCTCACTTGCGTCGAACTTCATTCTGATGATGAGGTTTGAGGGGAGAGTTCGACCTTGCGTGCGCCGAACTTCATTCCGATGACGAGCTTCGAGGTGAAGTTCGGCCTTACTTGCGCCGAACTTTGCTCCGCTTTCCCGCGAAAGCTTCCGCGGGAGGACTTCACGCCCCTTCCTCGATGATGAGCTTCGAGGGGGAGCTCGGCTTTCTTCGCGCCGAACTTCATTCCGTTTTCCCGCGAGACCCTCCGCGGGAGAACTTCCTGCTGCTTTTGTCTGGACTTCCTTTAGGACGAGCTCGAGGGGAGCTCGGCTTTCCTCGCGCCAGACTTCATTCCGAATCTTCATTTTGCTTTCCTGTGAGACCCTCTGTGGGAAAACTTCCTACTTCTTTTGTCCGTATTTCCTTAAGGACGAGTTCGAGGTGGAGCTCCCCTTTCCTCGCGCCGAACTTCATTTCGCTTTCCCGCGAATTCTTTGTAGGGGGTTTCGTTGGTGACATACTCGAGATGGGGGGAGTTCGGCTTGACTTGAGCGATGAGCTTCGAGGGGGAGTTCGGCTTTGCTTCCGCCGAACTTCATTCCGATGATGAGCTTCGAGGGAGAGTTCGGCTTCGCTTCCGCCGAACTTCGTTCCGATGATGAGCTTCGAGGGGGAGTTCGGCTTCGCTTTTGCCGAACTTCGTTCCGACCTCCTTGTGAAACCTTATGTGGGAGAACTTCTGCTTTCCGTTTCTCCTTCCTAAGGGCGATTGGTATGCCCAAATGCTTTTCCTTAAGGCCGGTTCCTCGCATCCTCATGGTGGGTTTGCTGGCAAAGTCCCCGCTGGAGGTTGTCGCACGGCCAGCATCATCTCGGCGGGGCCACAGACCCGACCAGCGGATTGAACTGCGCTACATCTGCGGTGGCTTCGGGTGGAGCCTGGGCTGTCGGGGCTGCAACGGGAGCCGGTCGCCGAGTCGAAGCTCTCCTGGAGGCATTTTCTCTTCGGGAGAGGAAAGGGAGATCTTCGGAGGGGGAAGGAAAAAATCGTCGCCGAGCACTCCTTTAAGAACAAGGGAACCTCGAAGGTTCAGTCCCTTCCTCCAGCGCCAATCTGCTGACGCAGAAACTGGTCGTCGCCGGAGTCCGCTGGAGTGGAGGCCGATGAGGTCGCCACCGGGGATCTGCAAAACAAAGTCCCGTCCAGAGCCGGTGGAGGGGGTGGCTCCAGCAGGACCCTCCGACGATCAAGTCAGCTCTGGCCAACAGGAATGGAGTGCTCGGAATGAGTTCCGGAGCTTAGAGAAGAATAGGAGAGCTTAGGGATCAGAGAGATTAGAGTTAGCGTATCTGGATGGTCCTTTATAGGTGGAGCTTAGTTGATGGTGACGGTCATACCGCCTGGCAGAGAGCCGTTGGGGCCGCATGGAGTTCGGTATGGAGAGGAAGGCGTTGTCAGGCGGATAGTGACAGCCATACTGGCAGGTCATGGGCCGCATGGAGTTCGGTACGGAGAGGAAGGCGTCGTCAGACGGATGGTGACAGCTATACTGGCAGGTCGTGTTGCAGACTGATGGCGACAGTTCGTCCAAAGGAGTTCGGACTTGTAGGAGAGTTCGGCTGAAGGGAAAGCTCGGGAGGAGCTCGGCTGTAGAGGAGTTCGGAGGAGTTCGGCCAGCTGAAGGGACGGCCGCTTGGGGAGTTCAGCCGAGCGACGACCGCTGAGGAGTTCGGGCGCTGGGGGATTCCGTTAAAGCCCGGCCGCTTGGAGTCCAAGGAGCTCGGCTGCTAAGTAGTTTGGCCGGCTGAATGGGTTCGAAGGAGCTCGGACGCTAGGAGTCCGAGGAGCTCGGTTGCTAAGCAGTTCGGCCGGCTGGAGGGGTTCGGTCCTGACGCTGGGAGTCCGAAGAAGCTCGACGGCTGAGGAGTCCGAAGAAGCTCGACGGTTGAGGAGTCCGAAGGAGCTCGGCCGGCTGAACGGGTTAGAAGAAGCTCGGCCGCTGGGGGTTCGGCTGAAGCCCGTCTACTGAAGCTCTTCTGTGGCTATTGGTTGTATTAGGCTGAGCATCGAACTAGATTTCGGCGGGAGCGAGGTTTATCCCCAACAACTTATATTCCTAATTTGACTCTCAGGAGAATGATGGCTTTTTGTCTTTGTATTGTAACACCACCTCGTGCATAACCATCAGTCTCATATATGATGTCCAATATATTTGTACATCAACATGCTTGATTTAACTTAGAGGGCCATTTTTGTCTCCAACCTCATAAATCTTGTTATGGTAAAGAGTTTCTTTCTGTTTTGAAACATTTTTTCATCCTGTCCATCCAAGAGGAGCTTTTGTCTTCTGAATCAAACATTTTAAATGCTCAAAACTCTCTCTCTCTCTCTCTCACGTGCGCGCACACATTTTTGTGTGCATTTTACTTTATAGCATTGATTCTGTACTTCTATGTGATTAATAGGCTGGTCTTTTTGCCATGCTTGAATTGGAATATTGTATCGTTTAACATGCATTGTGCTAAAAAGACCAACTCATGTAATGGGAAAAGGCTAGAATGCCTTCACCAGATACCATATACTTAAAAACCATTTCAATTGCTTGGATCGCCAAAGAAGGATTCATAGCATAGTTAGGAATTTGGGAAATTGCTTGTTGGTTATGATCATAGTTATGTACTGCACCCGCAGGTGATCATAACTATTCTATCCTCTCCATTGCTCTCTCACATAATTAAAATGTTTTAGTGGACAAACCTTGCACATTACTTATACTTGGGGACAGTTGTTTGCACTTACAGATTTCTGTTCTCCGAGCAGATGGATGCCACCATATCTCAAGGAATTCCTGGTTGTCAATAAACATAATATTACAGAAACTTCATCCTTCTACATGAAATCCACTCATGTTATGCATCTTGCAGATTGATTGAATCTAGTTAGATTGGCTGATCTCTTTTACTTTGTTCATCAGGGCTTACCGTGCATTTTACATTCTCAACTGGATTTATCGCTATTTCACAGAGATTCATTACAGCCGTTGGATATGTAAGTTACTAGGTTAGAGACATTTGATCAACCTTTGATATAAGCAATTGTACCCTAACTTTTGTTTATCTTCCAGCTTGGATTGCCGGTTTTGTTCAGACAGCTCTTTATGCTGATTTCTTCTATTACTACTTTATAAGGCAAGGATCTCATGATCACCAATATGCTGTGCTTTAGGTCTACTAGGTCTCATGAAAGCAATCATTGATTTTTGTTGTTGATGCTTACAGTTGGAAAAACAATGCAAAGCTTCAGCTTCCTGCTTGAGCTACTTGCCGTGCAGGTCATTCTGCATGCTGCTACATGGTAAACAATCTGAAATCTATTGGACTTCTGAGTTGAATGATGCGGTAAAATATGGAGGAGGGAATCGTGCAAATAAGTTGACCCTGATCCCATTACTGCATGATTATACAATGTTATTAACGATTGTACTGATTCTAGTTGTCATACTTTTTTCACTCCCTCTTTGTTCATACTTCTGAAAGCTAACAAACTGCTAATCTCTTAGAGGCAGTGCCAATTTGCATGTATTCAGAACATATATTGATATATGAAAAGCTTTTTGTTCTAGTTGCTCATCCTTTCATTTGGGAATCTACCCCTTTTGAGAACACATGACGCATGAATATTTTTATCGTTTTGAGCAATTTACCCCCTCATGCAAATACATAATAATATTCAGAAGCCAGTATGTTTTTGGAGTTCATCCGGGGCCTCTATATCAGAAGAAAACTTATAGATCATTTTACTAGGAAAAAACTGAAGTTGTAAAGATCAGAAAAATGTAGCACACTGACGGGTGATGCTAGAGATGGTGTTCGTCATCATGTTTGGTGCTGAGATCGGATTAAACATAATTTGACTTGTCCTGGTTAGCAATTTGACTAGGACTCTTGGTTCCTGCTTCCCGTTTCTCCTGTTTAAACTTCAAAAGTGCAATTGACGGTGCGTACGGCCGTTGAGAGCTTAAACCATGCAAGCGTTAGGTGAAAGCATCCAAATGAAGTGACCAGGTAGGTAGGCATCACATACAAGCATGTTTAGATTTCTTGTTGGTCAGATTTTTTTTTTTTTTTTTAATTCTGTTGAGGTGTATAATTTTTTCGTATGGAATTTGGGTCGGTCCACTTCAAGCCTAGATAGCCTGTATGCTGTATGCTTATAACGTAGCTGATTTTAAGGGCCCAATCCACGAATCCAGTGAAACGTCAGTCCATTCATCCAAATGGATGCTTGCGCTTATTTTTTTCCCAATGAAGTTTATATCAAATCTTGGCGCGAAAGACGAGTGGTTATACCAAAATAACACGCTTCAAAGGGATAATTGGGGAGTGTTTGGTATGCAAAGCACTACTCAAGAAGATGCCTGCCCTTCAAACAGATACCTGCTATCACTCCCTGGCAGCGGTAAATAAATGACGCTCATACCTGATAAAAGAAATGTGGTCTTTAACAGAGAACTTAGCGAACGTATCAGACACTTGTACAAACAATTCCACACGAGCCTTTCGTGCTTTGCCCTGATCAAGTTCTCATACACTTTTCAAGGGGAAAAATGTTGCTTGATTTCTTGTTTTTATGGGAAAAGAAAAAAAAGCCATCTTCCCTTTGGAAGAGGCATGCATCTCACTTGTTATAAGAAAAGGCCCCTTGTTAAATAATCAAGAATTTGTTGTATACCTGGTCCAAGTAAGCAGTTAAGGCCATGTTTATTGCTTTTCTTTATGGAAAAGCCGTTAAGTAATCGATGCAGGCGTTCTTAAATAATAAACGTATTTATGCATATTTGGTGTTTGGTTAAAATAATCTGTGATTTTGTGGGTCAATGGGCAAAGATATTGCCGAAAATAAACTTCAACATTTTGGATATTTGGTGGTTGATAATGACATAAATATAATCTTACCAAAAAGTTGACATAACTATAAAATACTTCAGGTCAATGGGCAAAGATATTGATTTCCAGAAACGTAAGGGACTGATTCCGAAATTTGATATTTGAATTGGACTGCAACTATCTGATCAAAACTAATTTGTATCTAAGGCATACTTGATAAGAAGATAATATTTGTAAAAACCCCAATTTACATGCATAGATCGACATTATTAAATGTGGCACCACAGCCACGGGGAGAGATATTTGTTGTTGCAGGCTTTTTCAAGAAAAGAAAATAAGTGTATTGTGAAAAGAGTAAAAAAGAATAAAAAAAAAACCATGATTCGCACAATTCATGTCATAGATTGTACGTACAGTAGTTTCCGTGAGGACGATGGATCTGCCGTTCAGCCTTTTCCTTTTACATCGTACAAGAGAGAGGACATGGCATCAGCGGTGCAACGAGTACCGCAGATAATAGTATCCGCATAAGATATAATATACGCACGTCCTGAGATAGTCCTTCCGAACGTACTCACCTCCACCTAACCAAAAAGCGGTAGCCAGCTAGACGACCGAAAGACATCCGAGTATTACCAAAATAACCTTCCCTTCGAAACAAAGGTTCTTGAACGAAAAAGAAAACAACCTTTGAGAACAAAATGACCTATATACGCCTTTCTAATCCCTGAATTACTGCCGACCTATTTCTCCCCTCTGTACCTCCCATCCACTCACCTTCTAGAACTCCAGATGCACGAAGACTTTTCTGGAATTTCCGGCACAAGCCGGAGGGCATTTTCGGAATCGTGTCCGCGTTAAACCCTATAATTGGAAAATGAAACGAGCATATAGGGTTTTATTCCCAATACCGCGTTTCCCGACACCCCTCCTCCCGTCTTTTCCTTCCCGCCTCTCTCTCTCTCTCTCACACACACGCACTGGAGTTCTCCGTTCTTTGTAGGGAGAAGCTTAGATTACAAGGCGAGAAGGCTCCGAAAGATTCGATTTTAAGGTGGTTGTCTCCATCGGCGAGCTCGGTTCTTCGTAAAGCCAGTTTGATTCGATCAAAGATTGAGCGTTTTGTCAAGAATAGATAAGAAAAGGATCTTTGAGCGGAAGAGAGGCCCAGTCATCAGGCTGCTGCCGTCTCGTCAGGTAACCTCCCCCCTCCCTTTCCCCAACTCCTTTTTTCATCAAGAAACATCTCAAAATTGGTTCTTTTTTCTTCTTTTGGAGAAAAATGCTACGAAGAGTTTGAGCTTTGGCTTTTGGGTCTCTAACTTGAGTTCTAACAACGATCAAAAAATGTAAAAGAGTTAGCAAAATAAGAATAATCGCTGTTTATACTGAATAGAGCAATCCCTCTTCAGCCAATGTTCTCGTTCTCTTGCGCTTTTAGTATAATTAACTTCTTTACTTTTCTTTATTACCGTTCTCTGCGGGTTACTTGCCAAACTTGTCCACCGGTTATGGGCGGTAGACTTGGTACGGAAGGGGTTTGACAGCTGGTTCTGACCGGCTGTTGGAGGTTGGGTACACGTTGAAAAATACCGGGTGAATATAAAAAGGGTTATGGTTAAAGTTTCATGAGAGGGGTGATTGCGTGCTGGGCTTGGGTGTTTGTCTTCACCTGGGATGCAGGGTGTGATTCTTCCCCAAATAGGAGCCTGTCAGTTACTGCTGTGGCACGTGACCTCAAAGGTGGGGCACATGTGAGGCATGGCCATTGGCCGGCTCTTTGGGACGGTGGTTGGGCCCACTCTGGAGGAGTTGTTCTCTAGTATTTGTTATCTTGTGGCATTTAGGAGGATGGAAGTATGCACCGATTTGCAAGTGGAAAGAAAGAACAAATGATTGTTTTGTTTTGATTAGGATTGTTAATGGAGTAATCGTGGGGTGCTTATGGTCATAACTACACTTAGTTGTCTCCAACGAAAAAGAAATTGTCCATTATTTGTTACTAAGCCAAGAGTGTGAGACATCACAACTTGTAGTGTTTTATTCTTTCAGCTTTTTGAGAAATGTTAATTAAAACATACTTGGAGGATTAGAAAATTTGGCTCATGCGGCCATGAAGTAGCTGTCTGTCTAAAGTTGCAAATTCTAGGCAAAGAGTACGCATGTTCCCTAATGCATTAAATTACATGAACTAATATTTAGGGAATTAGCATCTTTCTTATCAAAAGAGGGAAAAGGGTCTGTTAGTTACTAACATATGCATAAATGCAATTGCATAAGAATGGTTGATGAGGTCGCTGGTATTCGAGAATAAGGAGGATGCCAAAGAACCAAGCTTGTAGGCATTGATACTGAGAAAAAAGACTAGACGCAGAACATCAGCTCATTACCTTGTTTTTGTCAAGCAGAACTTTAATTCATCATGTTAAGAGGACAGGAGCACATGTCCCATTTTTTAATAGGACTGCCTGTCAGAATATTACTCATAACATTAGTTTTGCAAACGAAGACGTTGCGATTGCACAATTATAGAAGAGTCTTAAATTAGTGAAGAAACAAAGTTAGAGCCCATATATGTAAGGTGTTCTCGAATATGAAAAGGAGCATCAGGACTTGTACAGCGACGGGTGTCAGATATAATCTCGCGATATGGATGAAACCTGATGCAATGATATCATAGGTAAATGTGGGAAGCATATAAAAGCTATGATATTGTGAGTCCCATGCGCCAATTGAGATGTAGTGGATCTCTCCTGACAAAAAACAGTACCGCTGGGACTGTAAGGCAAAAACCATCCACATGCTGCATGAACTTTGTATGTTCATTTTGGTCTCAAAAACCACTTTCTTTCGGTAGGAGCATGACACGACCGGTAGTCCTTTGTCACTCCTGAATGGATGTTTGAAGTGATGTAAGTCATCATACATCTGCTTTCATCGCAATTTTATGTTTTTAATGTGTGTAGTAAAACACCCTACTCCTCGAAACCTTTTCACCAAAGCTTTTGCTTTTATGAACAGCAAAACCATCTCTTGGATTCAGATTTCTTCCCTTCAGATTTGACATGACCCATTCTGGCCTCTGTAACTAAAAAATTTCCAAGGGCCTACGGAATAAAGAGGCATGTATTTGGAGGGACCATTTGCTGACTTTAACACCCATGTACTTTTTGTGGGACATCAAAAGGTTGATCTATGGATTAGATTATTCATACACTGTGGAAGTTGGGAATCTTTTTAATTTTACGGTTCTCCTTTGAGGTATCATGCGTAGAGAATCTGATAACTGTAACAAGAGGACAACTAGAGCTTAATTAGATACCATCTAGCAATTTGCCACTGCATATACATCTAAGATTTCTCAAGGCTTGTTAGGCTGAAGTTTTTGTTTTCTTCATGGGTTATCTGAAAATTTTGAGGTGGCAATGTAAACTGGATGATTCCTTCTCCAAACCATGATGGCTGGTAAACATTAGTATTGAAGTTGTATAAGCCTATATAATGGGCTCTCAAACAAGCAAAGATATGTTGCAGTTAATATTGGTGAATCTTTGAAGTTGGGTGCCGATGGGGCATTCTTGTGCAATTTTGGGACACGTCTACTGGGGTCCGAACTGTCATGATGGATATAAATGTGGATTGTTGATTACGACCGCATTATGTATTTTCATTGGATTTAATGCTGTTTAAATATGTTTAGATAAATGAGAAAAATTAAAGAATTAAAACAAATGTTTCTTGATGCTTCGAGATGTGGTTGCTTATGCTGAAAATGTAATTTTCAGTTTAGTAATGTCCTTGCTGGGTCTGCTTCAGGCTTTATAGCATCTCCAGCTTCTTTTCCGTATCCATCCTGACCATCCATTTTTTTCTTTCCTGCCTTTAAAATCTTCTTTTTCTCCACTTCAAAAATATTTAAAGTAAAGATCCAAAAAGAAATCCCCATGCCTCCCTTTTTGCCAACCTCGAATCAGGTGTTGAAAGCCAAAGCTCTCTCCTTTCTTTCTTCCCCTTCTTTCGCTCATCCCTTCACGTCCTCATCCTTCGGTTCTGCTCCCGTGGTCTAATCTTGTAATTGCTTTTCTATAGCAATATAAATGGACTCCACGAAGACGTCTCCTTCGATGCTGGCGAGGACCTTCACCAAGATCCTCCGCCGTGCCTCTACCATCTCTGGTCATGAAGGCATGGAGTCTAGCAAAGATGACAGACCCCATAAACTCAAGTTCTCAAAAAGCCTGGAAGGATACTCTTCTGTTCTATCCGAACCCCATTATGGCAACGGCAAAGAGCAGCAGCAGCAGCAGCAGCAGCAGCAGCAGAAGCTGAACAATGACAGAGAAACCATGGTGGAATCACTCTTTTCCAATCTGTTTGCTAGAATTTCAGCAATCAAAGCAGCATATGCCCAGCTTCAATTTGCCCAATCTCCGTATGATCCAGACTCCATCCAATCTGCCGACCAGGCTGTGGTCATGGAGCTCAGGAACCTCTCGGAGTTGAAGCATTGCTACATCAATAACCAGTTTGATATCCATGCTCTCATTGACTCCAAGTCGCCGCTCGAGGCCCAGGTCCAGGAGCAGGGTAACCTTCTGCAGACCTACAAGATCACCACCAGAAAGCTCGATTCCGACCTCAACTTCAAGGAGTCCGTGATTCTCTCCCTCCAAGCTGAGCTGCGGGAACTAGATAACCAGAACAAGTCCCTGAAGGCCAAGCTTCAACCTGGCCGCTGCTCGGTGTCCGGCCTTGATGACCTCCATCTTTCTGCGCTGAACTCCAACCATTTTCTCACTGTGCTCCAGTATGCAGTTAAATCAATCAGGTCCTTTGTCAAGCTAATGGTGCAAGAGATGGAGGCTGCCAGATGGGATCTTGACGCTGCTGCTGCAGCCATACACCCTGATGTGGTACTGTGGAAGCCAGAGCATAGGATTTTCGCCTTCGAATCCTACATCTGTCAGAAGATGTTCTCCGATTTCCACCACCATGATTACAGCCTGAGCTCATTGAAGGATTGTGCGAATTGGAACCAGCAGCAGTTCTTTGATGAGTTTGTCAAGCTCAAGTCATTGAAGACAAAGCATGTTCTTGATGGAAAGGTGGCAGCAACATCAGGGTTGTGGAATTTCTGTAGGGCCAAGTATTTGAGCTTGGTGCACCAGACAATGGAGGTGGCCTTCTTTGGCAGTCTAAATCACAGGTCTCTTGTGATCTCTGGCCGGGGATTTTCTGACTCAGAATTCTTCCTGGCGTTCGCCGAGATGGCGAGGCGGGTGTGGCTCTTGCACTGCATGTTCTTCTCATTCGGGACGGAGATGGAAGCATCCATCTTTCAGGTGAGGAGGGGGTGCCGGCTCTCGGAGGTGTACATGCAGAACGTGGCGGTGGATGGTGCTGGTGCCCGGCCAACGGTGGGCTTCACGGTGGTCCCAGGGTTCAAGTTGGGGAAGAAGGTCATACAAAGCAAGGTCTATCCTTGGGGTGGGAAGCTGAATGGAAGGTCATGATTCTGCCATGGGAAGTGCCAAGGTCCATCAGGTGGCTGTCCAAGTGTCCATCTCATTCGCCGAACCAATCTTCTGGTTGTTGATGGGGAAACGCAGACATCAAACAGCCCTCTAAGCTGATATGTCAAGCCATTATCTGAGACCAATGTGGACCCAAGAAGCCATCTTGGTAGCTTGCCGATAATAGTGTGACATGTCAGCTTGGAAGGGTTGTTGCTATCTGGTGCTGAAGCAAGGTCTGTTACATATTATTTCCTAGTGGTTAGTATGTGTATAACAACTGATACTGATAGATGTCATAATTAATAATTATATGAAGAGAGATGATGATAGCTAGCTTGCAAAAGATTAGCTGTGGTTTGATTCTAACTAATGGAGGTTGGCCTTGATTCATTCATAGGAGCATGTACAACAACCCATCCTTCATCGATCAGCATCAAGCTAGAAGGGATCATCCATTTCCTTTGGACGTTGGGCCATATCTTTTGTTGAAGGTGTTCGGGGTCTAATCCATTGGTCTCTTCTTAATTTTCTATTAACGTGATCTGTATTGTTCATTTTAATTTTTATGTGGAAGGATTTCTTCACCAAAACTCCCATGTCGCCCATTGGTTAGATTGGTTTTAAAGGTCAGCGAGTTGCTGCGTTCAATTTGGAGGCATTTTGTATCATAACTTTGAAGGACAGATTAAGGGTGGGAAAGGTAAGGCTGGCTATTTCTATTTGCAGAGTCAAATCGTAATTCCATATACCATCATGCAAGCATGCCAAAATGCAACGGCCATCATTGTTTAACTTGTATAAGAATGTGAGTTCAAAACTATTGAGTCCTACAAACTGGATGCAATTTTTTATCATTAGGACTACTCGTTCAATGATACGTAACGACAACAATGGTTGCTTCATTTTATTAGATATGTTTAGCTTAAAAATGGTTGCTTGGACTTTTGTGAAGAAAATTTATTGCTTAGGAATTTAGTAACGTCGTCCACGTTACATTCTAATAAATCATTGGATATATATTTTTCGTGTCCCATGGGCTAAGATGTGCAATTTAATTTGCTGATAACTGTGCTCACAAATACCCATGACACATGCAATGCCACATGATTGATGGAATGGAATTTAAAAGGACTTCTAAGCTCATAATGGTGATGAGAATGAATGCTTCCATGGCTTACACTTCCTCTGTTCATCCAATAGGCCCACTAGTTAAGCCTGAGGACAAAATTGGACTAATGTTCTCATCACAAGCTGCTGAGTGATTGTCTCGAACCCTCCCATCCCCCGTGCAAATGTTTAATTCTCAGAAATTAGCTCACCCGAATTTTGAATCATCCAACAGTTTTGGTAACTTGCAATATAAAAATTAATAAAGTAGTATTAATACAGAAGATATAAAATTAGAAACAAAATTTGAAAAAAAGAAATAATGTACATAATGTTTTGTACATGTAATATAATAGCAAAATACACAGTAACATTTAACAAATATATTTGAGAGGGCTTATTGATCCACCTAAAAGTTGGACTGAGTTCATGAATTGAATTTTTATTTCTTCAATTAGATCATAACTTGAAATCGAGCAATATGACAATTA
The DNA here is from genome assembly GCA_006176705.1 of Cocos nucifera. Classification (NCBI taxonomy): domain Eukaryota; kingdom Viridiplantae; phylum Streptophyta; class Magnoliopsida; order Arecales; family Arecaceae; genus Cocos; species Cocos nucifera. Next base: position 687,987 of record QRFJ01000039.1, read on the forward strand.
AACCATCGATCCGATCGGTTCGATCACCGAGTTTTAAAAAAGTCTCTGTCCGCCACCCAACTGGACTCGAACATCTTATAAATCACTGAACTTCTCCATACGTAGATATCTGCATGTTAGGAGTATGTATGTCTTACCATCCATGACTCATTTGATCCCTTATTTTTATTTCATATTCTAATATTCTTCTTTCGATCGACCTAGGTTTGGATTAATGGAAGGAATGCCTGGATTCATTTTCATGTCTCAAGCAAGAGCACTTAATAGTTTTGAGTGATTAAAAGAAAAGTAAAAAATGCGTCAGAAAAAGCGTGACTAGAACAGAATAAAAGGGATCAGATCAGCCTTTATAAAGTTTGAATTTACATAATTCTGTACATCTAATGCAAAATTAAAAAGACAAGATAAAATAAGATTGTCACCAAAGAGGGAAATGAGATATGAGGAAGAACGCTTGATTGCCATCTTTGGTGCACCAAAACTAAGTTGCATTCTAGAGTGGATCGAACCTCTCTTTAGACGAAGAATCCTAGTTCTAAGGTGCAAGGCCAACGTAGACCATCCAGTGGATCCATTGCAATCTCGTGTAAAGATGTGCGAGTCCATGAGTATGAGAAAAAAATATCTCAAATAAAATAACTTTATACAATAAAAATATTAGCAGTGGATATTTTCAATCATTATTATTAAGTATTTGAATAGAGCTTATTCATAAAGAAATTTAAAGGAGAAGTAGTCTTCTAACATATGCCTCCGTATTGGCCATTCACCGATGGATCTTATAGGCTTGAATAGACTAGGCTAGCGATCCTTAACAAATAACCAAAACGTCAATAACTTTATTCCATAAGGAAAACTATCTTGGACATAACTAGCATTAGTGGATAGTTATGTACCATCCTAAAATATTTGATAATAAAAATCTTGTATGTGGGATACAAGTTACATGTTCGATATTTTTCCACTTGGCCCACATGTTGTTGTTAGAATCATTATAAGTGACAGTTAACATAATAGTATGGCCATAATCACTTTATTGTTACTCAACTAATCAACTAATTATGTCAATATTATCCAAATAGAAATTTTCTATATATAAATCATGACAGTCGTACTCTTTGAGCGCTTCTTTTCATATATTATAATGTATGATTCTTTCTAATTGAGTATCTCATGATACTTTATGAATGATCTTCTTATAAGTTATTTTGGATTTAACTTTATTAATCCTAATGGACCATAATTTTGTATATTGCAAATTACTTTATATGCACAATAGACATCATGTTCTTAAATAACCTATGTTTTCTTTTTTCTGCAGAAATAACATTTATCCTTATTATCATCCCACTTCATTTGCATACTTTCTTTTTTTCCTAAGAAACACTATCCTTTCTTAACATTTCTTTTAGCACGGTTTACATAATGAGCACTATCTCATGCTTTAACCTCTTCTCTTCCTGCACATACTTGGTCAGAAGTTCATTAATTGATCATTTTTCTTTATATGTATTATAAGATATTTTTAAATAATTTATATTTTAGAGCGAGAGAATTGAGAATATAATGCTTTAGAAATGACTCAAAAATCTTAACTTTTAGGAATCTCAATTGAGCAACTATATTCCTCATTTCCATAAAGTGATTTCGCACACTCTTACTATTGGGGATAAACCCCGCTCCCACCAAAGTTCAGTTCGATGCTCAGCTTAACGCAACTGGTAGCTACGGAAGAGCTTCACCGATCGGATCTTAGCCGAACTCCCTCCAAGCTTCCCCTTCGATCGGACTTCTTCAGAAGCTGAACTCTTACAACCAACTGAACCACTCAGCAGCCGAGCTCCTTCGGACTTTCAGCGGCCGAGCTTTAGCCGAACTCTTCAGCGGTTAAGCTCCTTCGGACTTTCAGTGGTTGGACTTTAGCTGAACTCCTCAACGGCCAAGCTTCAGTCGAACTCCCGCAAGAGCAGAACTCCCTCCGCACTCTTCCAGCCAGACCCCAATGAGAGCCGAACTTCCTCCAAGCTTTTCCTTCGATCGAACTTCTTCAGAAGTCGGACTCCTCCTAGACTTTTTCTTCGATCGAACTTCTTCAGGAGCCAGACTTCTCCCAGACATCTCCTTCGACCGGCCTGACTCCTCAGCGATCGAGCTCCTTCTGAACTCCCCAGCGATTGAGCCTTAGCCGCACTCCTCCAGCCAAACGTCTGTGAAAGCCGAACTCCCTCCGCACTCCTCCGATCGAACTTCTTTCGAGCTTTTCCTCGATCGAACTTCTTTAGGAGTCCGAACTCCTCTGAAATTGATACGTACCGAAGTCCACCGATCAATGCCTGCTTTCTCAGAGCCACGGCTATTAAATCTGAACAAACAATCACCATCAGTCTGCTACAGGCGACGCTATAGGCTCACTCCTCCGTGACTAACTTCGTCAGACCTCGAGCAGCCCACCACTATCGGACGGTATGGCTGTCACTATCGGTCTGACGATATCATCCCCTCTGCACCAAATCCCATGCAGTCTCGAGCGATCCACCATCAGACGGTATGGCTATCACCATCAGTCACCATCAGTCAAGCTCCATCTATAAAAAGGACCCTCCAGATATGCTAACTCTAATCTCTAATCTCTAAGCTCTCCTCTCCTTCTCCAAGCTCTACGGAACTCATTTTCGAGCACTCCATTCATATTGCACAGAACTGACTTGATCGTCGGAGGATTCTGTCGGAGCCACCCACCACCGACTTCGGACGAAACTTTATTTTGTAGGTTCCTGGCGGCGACCTCGTCGGCCTCCACTCCAGCTGATTTCGGTGATGACCAGTTTCTGCACCAACAGATTGGTGCTAGAGGAAGGGCTCGAACGTCTGAGCTTTTTTTGTTCTTAAAGGAGTGCTCGATGATGATTTCTCTCTTCCCTCTCTGGAGACCTCTCTTCTTCCTCTCTAGAGTTCTTTTCTGAAGAGAAAATATCTCCCAGGAGAGCTTCGACTTAGCGATCGATGGCCTCCGCGGTCTGATCCCGTTCAAATTCGTCTGCTTCTGTTTCAGCCCCAGCAGCCTAGGTTTCATCTGAAGCCATCGTAGATGTGGAGCAGTTCAACCTGCTAGTCCAGCAGATTCGTGGTTCCATCGAGATGATGCAGGTGGTGCGACAACCTTCGGCGGAGACTTTGCAAGCAAATCTACAATGAGGATGCGAGGAATGGACCTTAAGGAAGAGCATTTGGGCATACCGATCGCTCTTAGGAAGGAGAAATAGAGAGCAGAAGTTCTCCCACAGAAGATTTCACAGGAGGATGGAATGAAGTTCGGCCACATTCATGACCTTTTCGATGCAAGCGAGGCCAAACTCTCCTTCGAGCCCGCCATCAAGGAAGCTCCGACGAAGGTTTCACAGGAGGGCAGAATGAAGTTCGACGTGAGCGAGGTTGCCGAACTCCCCCTCGAGCTCGTCATCAAGGTAGCCCCAACAAAGTGGCGTGAAGTTCTTCCGCAGGTTTGACAAAAGGATGGAATGAAGTTCGGCCACGCTTATGACCTCCTCAGCACAAGCAAGGCCCGAACTCTTCGAGCTTGCCACCAAGGAAGCTCCGACAGAAAGGCGCGAAGAAGTCTTCCTTCCGAAAGATTCCACGACTATGCCCCCCGCAATGCTCCTCAAACTCAAATTCTCACGAAAGTTAAGAATCAGCTGCCAAGACCAGAAGGATTATGATCTCTCCCAAGCAAGCGCGATCGAAGCAAATACTGTCTCTACCATCGCGACCACGGCCATGATGCTGAGGAATGCATTAAGCTCCGGGATGAAATTGAGGAGCTCATCAGAAAGGGGCGGCAAGATAATTCCTTCGACGTCAGTCTGAAGCAGGAGAAGATCGGCCAAGGATACTGTCATAACCAGAAACGACAAGAAGATCGGCCGCCTCACGGCATCATCAACATTATCCCTGTGAGAAGCTTGGTACATCGGTGACTCGTCATCTTCCAGCGTCAAAGTCAAGAGAAGCATGCTCCAAATTGAGGAGGCCAGCATGAGATAGAAAAGGTCGTCCGACCCGAGACTCGCTGTCCGAGGTAACTCGGAGGAACAACGCCCCCACGACCCTGAAATGGGTCGGTAAAATTCTTTTCTTTCAATAATATTATTTTTGGGTGCAAAAATTATGTGATGATATGGAAGAAGCAGTCAATAGTTGCCGTGTTAGGAATAGGAGAAGAATCTCATCCTAATACGAGCAGATCAAAGACCATCAACCTCGACTAGAGATAAGATATCTTTCGAGCGATCGAGTCAACCTCGATTAGAGATAAGATCTCTTCCGAGCGATCGTGCCAGAGATAAGATCTCTTTCGAGCGACTGAGTCAACCTCGGTCAGAGATAAGATCTCTTTCAAATGACCGAGTCAACCTCGGCTAGAGAGATCCGAGGTAAGATCTCTTTCGAGCGACCATGACAACCTCGGTCAGAGATAAAATCTCTTCCGAGCGATCGAGTCAACCTCGACCAGAGATGAGATCTCTCTCGAGCGACCGTGACAACCTCGACTAAAGATCAGATCTCTTTCAAGCTTCGAAGAACCTCATCCACAGTCCGTTAGAAATAGGAGGAGAATCTCGTCCTAACGCGAGTAAAGTTGAAAGCCTCGTTCACCTTAGATAAGATTGAGGGAGAGGTCCTGACAGCGGCCCTTATGTGCCCCCACAACCTGTTAGAAATATGAGAAAAACCTCGTCCTAACGCAAGCAAAGTCGAAGGCCTCGTTCATCTTAGACGAGATGGGAGGAGAGGCTCTGACAGCAGCCCTTATATGCCCCCACAGCCCGTTAGAAAAAGAAGGAGAAACTAATCCTAACGCGAGCAAAGTCAAAGATCTCATTCACCTTAGACGAGATGGAAGGAGAAGCCCTGACAGCGGCCCTTATGTGCCCCCACAGTCCGTTAGGAGTAGAAGGAGAACCTCATCCTAATGCGAGCAAAGTTCAAGACCTCGTTCACCTTAGACGAGATGGGGGGAGAGGCCCTGACAGCGGCTCTTATGTGCCCCCACAGTCCGTTAGGAACAGAAGGAGAACCTTATCCTAACACGAGCAAAGTCCAAGTCCGAGCTCTGAATTCTGCAAGAGATAAGATCTCTCCCAAGCGATCGAGACAACCTCGATCAGAGATGAGATCTCTTCCGAGTGATCGAGACAACCTCGGTCAGAGATAAATTTGGAGACAACCTCGCCCTGAGATCAGATCTCTTCCGATGCAACCTCGACTGCTGGAGATAATATCGCCCCCGAGGAGCTCAACCTCCGACTTCGACCATAGGAGACGAGATCTACTTCAACCTCGACTGGAGATGAGATCTTCCCCGGGCTTCAACTTCAACGTCAAACTTGGTCGAAGACGAAATTCCTCCCGAGCTTCAACCTGAATCATCACAGAGCCCAAAAGAGGACTTCGACAGTCGCCTTTTCTGCACTCCCTTCCTTCGAGTTTCGAACTCGAGAGTTGGAGGGACTATTGTTGGGGATAAACTCCGCTCCCGTCGAAGTCCAGTTTGATGCTCAGCTTAACGCAATTGATAGCCACGGAAGAGCTTCAGCGGTCGGATCTTAGCTGAACTTTCTTCAAGCTTCCTCTTCAGTCGGACTTCTTCAGAAGTCGAACTCTTACAACCGACCGAACCGCTCAGCGATCGAGCTCCTTCAAACTCCCAGCGGTCGGGCTTTAGTCGAACTCCTCAGTGGTCGAGCTCCTTCGGACTCCCAACGGTCGAGCTTTAGTTGAACTCCTCAGCGGTCGAGCTTCAGTCGGACTCCCACAAGAGCCAAACTTCCTCCGCGCTCTTTCAACCAGACGCCAGCGGGAGCCGAACTCCCTTCAAGCTTTTTCTTCGATCGAACTTCTTCAGGAGTCAGACTCCTCCTAGACTTCTCCTTCGATCGAACTTCTTCAGCAGTCGAACTTCTCCCAGACATCTCCTTCGATCGGCCGAACTTCTCAGCGACCGAGCTCCTTTCGAACTCCCCAGCGACCAAGCCTTAGCCGCACTCCTCCATCTAGACGCCTATGAAAATCGAACTTTCTCCGCACTCCTTCGACCGAACTCCTTCCGAGCTTTCCCTCGATCAAACTCCTCTGAAATTAATACGTACCGAAGTTCACCGATCAATGCCTATTTTCTCAGAGCCACGACTATTAAATCTGGATGAACGGTCACCATCAGTCTGCCACAGGCGACGCTATAGGCGCACTCCTCCGTGACTGACTTCATCAGACCTCGAGCAGTCCACCACCATCGGACGGTATGGCTGTCACTATCGGTCTGACGATACCATCTCCTCCGCATCAAATCCTATGCAGCCTCGAGCGATCCGCCACCAAGCGGTATGGTCGTCACCATCGGTCACCATCAATCAAGTTTCACCTATAAAAAGTATCCTCCAGATATGCTAACTCTAATATCTAATCTCTAAGCTCTAAGCTCTCCTCTCCTTCTCTAAGCTCTACGAAACTCATTTTCGAGTACTCCATTTCTGTTGGCCAAAGTTGACTTGATCATCGGAGGATTCTGCCAGAGCCACCCCCCACCGGCTCTGGATGAAACTTTATTTTGCAGGTCCCCGACGGCGACCTCGTCGGCCTCCACTCCAGTTGATTCCGGCGACGATCAGTTTCTGCACCAACACCTATTTTTATGATGCGTCATGCCTAAAAACTTCTTCATTAGGGTGCTGGCTAATGCCTTATCAAAGTTTACAAATTATTCCTCAATAGCTTTCATGTAATCTCTGACCTTATTGCATTCTGGGATTAAACCCCTAATGCTCTTACTCACATGGAACTTAATGAGCATAAGACCTAAGCGATTAGATCGCTCCCACCGCTCATAAGTAGCTCTCTCATTTAGCATTCTTGATTCCATAGGAATGGATGATTCATCTATATGAAGAGCCAAATCGACGCCCATACATCCAGAGTTAAAAGAATCTTATCTTTCTAGTAAGCATAATTATCACAAATAGCATTGGAATACAAGAAGAATCATTGATAAAAGTAGTAGTAGAAATAACTGTTGCATAAACTTGATTTGAATTAACCAATTGTTAGATTCAATAGTAAATTCTAAACCTTCCTATGGGTGAAGATTGGAAGCATGCATAAAATTTTCTTAATTCTTTGTTAATAAGACTAACAAACACTAACACCAAAATAAAATATTTCATACCCCTGGACTAAAGAAAATTTTTATTTTGATGTTTAGTTTACAATCTTATTCCAATTATTGCATCAAAATGGCTACCTTCCTGTGCGGCTAGATAACCATGTCCTTAAATAATTACTTACCATATGTGACTAAAATTTATTATATATTATAATGATTTAAGATGTTGTTGCTACTCCTAAGTTTATGATATTTTAAAACTTATACCGTAAATAAATTATCAACTCATCCAAATGTTAATTAATCAAATAAATCAATTATGTAATGTATAAAACAAACATGTTGTTACATATAGGCCGTTGATGTTCTTAACTATGAATAGAAATTTATAAACATATCCTAAAAAAATTATCCACAGATCCCTATTTTCTTTATTCTGTCACAGATTAATCCTTTATGATTTAGATAAATCCAAATCAGATTGGTTCACATGAACAACAGTCAAATTGGATGAATAAAAAATCTATCTCAAACTAATTAGATAGAATTAATTAAATATCATACGAAAGATATAAATTCTATCAATAGGTAGTTCTAAATTAGGTTGGTGAGATTTGATTTGACCAACAACCAAGATATGATATTATCTTTTTATAGTTGATGTGGTACAATTAATGTAAGGGTACAACCATCAGTTACCCTGGACAACCCTCAATAATCATCCTTTCTTTATATATATATATATTATTTAATGGATGCTCCAGGGCCCCAAGCTGTGCGCCGATGGCATTAGGCGACGTGGGAGAACCATAGCAGAAATCCACCGTGAACGGGCCCATATAGAAATTGAGGTCCCATTAGATAGAGATTTTGACTCAAAAAAACAAATAAATCCTGGATGATTGAATTTAAATTTTTGGGAATTTAAACTTATCCAAAGTGCACTGCAATTGATCAGATGTTTTGTTGGTCTCGTGTAACACGACCGAACTAATAAATGCGCACAAACTTCATCGCACGGAAATGAGATCTTGGAGATCTCATTGTCGAGATTTTCCACCGATTGGGCTCAACGGCAGCGAATGATCTGTCAATATCCATGCTACCACCAATTATACGATTTGTTAGTGATTCAAAATATATTTATTCAGACTTTATGGAGATGGAAGAAAATTTTTCTTATTTTCTTCCGCTACCGCTCAACCATCGATAAGAATAATAGTGGAATTCAAAGATGTTAGGTAAGCCATCACCGATTCTCTCCTCACCTCCATATTATTATTATTATTATTAATATGATCAAAATAAAATATAAATATTCTATAATATTATTTAAAAATTTTTAATATATCAAAATAAATAGATAAATATAATATATATAAAATTAGTCATATAACATCAAGATCATATATCATTTATATCTAAATACTAAATAATAAGATTACAACATGACCATGATACCATGATGTAAAAAAAGAAAAAATTCAAATAAAATAATTTTATGCAGTGAAAATGTTTGCAGTCCCATTATTATTTAAGTATTTGAATAAATCTTATCCATAAAAAAACTTAGCCTTCTAACCTATATCTCTATATTAGTCATTCAACGATGGATCTCATAAATTTGAATAGACTAAGCTAGGAATTCTTATTAGGTAATCAAAATATTGATAATTTTTTTTATTAAGAAAATTATTTTAGATATAATTAGCATTAGTGGGTAGTTACTTATCATCCAAAGAAAAATCCAATAACAAAACCTTTATATGTTGGATCTCCAACAATGAGTTCATTTTTCTGTCCTTTATCGTAAAAGAAAAAATTATTTCCATCAATAAATAAATTCTCCTAGACCGTTATTTCTTACCTTGGTATCTCTCACGGTGATGGGATGGTTCCTGGTAATATTAAGTTCTCCTTTGTTTAAATAAATTTCTTTAGGAAATTAATTCCAGCAAAAAAAATTGCCCATGTGCGGTCTTTACATGGGTGAGATGTGAACCATGCATAAACTAATTAACCAAACTTTTACCGTTCTAATATTTTTGACCATTTCCTATAGTTAGCCAATAAGCTATTAATTTTTGGAATGTAAACAACGTTACACTGAAATTTGGTAATTTCCATTGGCAGTGAAACTACCTTTAATCATCTATGGTGTTATTTTCCTACCGATGGCTTGGATTTGTTATAATCCTAACGAGTCTTTTTCTGCATCAATATATAATATTATAGCTTTTCAAGTCCAGCCTAACCCATCTTCTCTCGAAAAAAAAATATGTAAGAAAATATCTCTATCTAAAAATAAATAAATAAATAAAATCACTCATCTCCACCACTTTCTCCCCTTTGTTTCCTTCAGATTCTCTCAGAAAAACTCAGCTAAGCTGTTGCAAAGTCATTCTTGGCAGCAGTTTTATGTTACACTAGCAAATAACCCATGCTACGCAATGAAATTTAATTAATTTATTAAAAGAAATTAATTAGAACATAGTTATTCATTAAATATTTAATATATATAATCAATAAATAATTATAGAATTGCATTACTTTTTCTTTGTTTAAGAAGCACATCATGCCGTAATTAAATATTGAGTTGAAAGATATAAAATTTCTTTAAAATAAAAAAATTATAGATAAAGCAAAAGATTTTCTTCATCATTAGCCGTAATAAAAAGAAGCAAGTCCTATCAAAAAATTTTCAAATCTAAACGATCAAATCCTACATTTATGATTTCTTCTCAGAAATGAATTATGGCAAGTGGTCCCTTTAATTTTTTCCTTTCCTTCTCAATGAAGCATAGAATATTCTCTAAATTTTTGTAAAATAAACAACTGCACATATAAAAAATTCAAGCTAAAGCATCCATAATGAACAAAATTTAATTTCTATAAATCAAATATGTAATATAAATCATAAAATTTCACTATCACCAATACTAAACAGTCATTCAAAATAAAGCAAATAAACATATAAATAGAACGTACCCATCATCTATAGCAATTCGATTAAAAAACATATCCAATATACAAAATAAAGCTAAACTTTCATAATAAAAAATATTCCTTGTAAGTTAATAAAAAAATATTTAACATTAAAACAAAAATGTAAACAAAATTCTCTCAATATTAAAAAAATGAATAAATCAATATCAAGAAATCATGTCTACTAATATTAAAAGATGAAATAGAACTCATCATTTCTTGAGATTTTTCTTGCAAAAAGAAACACATGCAAATAAATTGCTGACATCACCAAAATATTCTTCCAAAGACTATGAATAAAAAAATAGGAGTAAATTAATTCAAAGAAAGTGCTTACCATATTATTTTGAAATAATCTTAAGCAACACATTCAATCAAGATTTAATAATATTTAAAAAAAAATAAAATAAATAGTAATATACCGAGATAGCTCATCCTAAAAATAGAAAGAAATAAAAAAATATATATATATAGCTTCCTACTATAAAACATGCAATATCCTTGGAGATGACTTATTTTGGATCATGATTGATATTCATTTTCTTAACTAATAACAAGGTACTTAGTTGTGCATGATAATAATTTTAATATCAATTTAAAGAAGATATATCATAGAATATCTAAAATAAAACTCAGTTATTCTAGTCACTCCATGTGAAACCTAATCGAATAAATACTTTGGGCACATCTAATTTTTTTCAAATCTTATCTTCTTCTTTTAAGTATTTTCACTCTCTAAAATCCTCTATAAATTTAAATCATCAACATGCATTATGGTAATGAAAAAATATCTAAAATAGTCAATAATAAATTTGATTTGAATAGCAAAATCTGAAATTAAATGAATGCAGTTTTGCATGTTGATTGCTCTAAATGCCAAGATTTAAATTCATGCGGCTCTATACATTTCAAGACTAAAAATTTAACTATTCTTTCAAATTAAACCTAATTTGAATAACAAAGTCTTAAATTTAAACAAATATAAATCTTAAAATCGATCAACAAATATAATCTATAATTTTAAATTTATTTTTTTTAATTATTATCTTTATATCAAATATGTATATTTATGTTTTAATTTCATACAACTGAAATGATCAATTTTATTTATGCCGATCTTTGGATCTTTTCAGAGTATATATGATAAATTTAAATATTTCTATATCTTTTAATGTAAAATTCTAAATTTAATTTTAACCCCCCTCCAAAAAAAAAAATCTAATGAATTAAGATCATCCAATTAATATAATCCATTTTATTTTTTAAATTTTCTAATATTTTCCATCCACATATAATAAATAAAAATATTTTATATATTTATATAATAATTTCTAAAATTTATCTAAAAAAATTATGTTAACATAAAATACGTAGATCTAAAAAGGCAATCAAATAATCTTGCATGTGATGCTATAATATGCTCGATAATGATAGTCAAATATTTTTTTTTAAATATTTGATCTAATTTGTTAAATAATGTTCTTAGAATTTGGGATGAATTTAGAATTTAAAATTAAAATTTGCTAAAATTAAAGATTTCTCCTTCAGATATTCATTATTCAAACCAATTATTAAAAGATGGGAGGATTTGAGTCTTAAATCTTTGGATAATAGTATGAGTCCCAAACTATATAGTGAGTTTGATTTTTAAAAAAATAATTATAATAATTTTTAATTTATTATTATTGAAAAAAGTCTATACACCACGTAGTCTTATTTTTGAAAACTTACATGAATTTCAATTTTCATCACAACTTTTCTTTTCACTTATATTAAAAAATAAAAAAATATCAATATATTATTCAATCGATATTAAATTTTAATAAATTAATGTTATTATCACAATATAGATAAAGAAATCATAACTTTCAAATTATCAGATGCAGAGTTCTTTTCCAATAGTTATTTTGGTATTGCTTTGTATATACAGAATAAATTAATTTTCTTAAAAATATATATATTAAATTTAGATTCATTATCAAATTTCATCAATCGATTTTTTTGAAAGGATAAACTCATAGTACAATAATAACCATAATAACAAATTTACACCATATAGATAAAAATAAATTAATTAATTAATTTATAAGCAAAAATTTTAGTTTATACGTGGACTTAACAAATGTTGCAGCACAATCAATGCAATGTTATGGCTATAATTTTTTTATGAAAAAAATTTATTACAACCATTCCATAAAAATAAAAAAAAGTATTATGCGTTAAACATATAAAAAATTTACTAATTTTTAAATTTTTTAACCATGCATCGTTAATTTTTTTTGCTAAAGAAAAAGACAAAATAAATTCTAAATTCTAAATTATATTTTTTATAAAAAAATTATACAAAATAATTTTTTAAATATACTACAATTATCTCTACAATTTTTCTGCAAAGAAAAAAATTAATCATTATAAATATTCTAAAAAAATTAAAAGTAGCCATATATAAAAAAATTATAAATTTTTATTTTTTTACTATGTACACGATATTTTTTTCATATGAGATAAAATAAAGCACATGTAAAATTATATTTTTATTTTTTTAGAAAATATCAAAACCAAATTTTAAAAGACATTGCAATAGCCTTTATAATTTTTGTATGAAAAAAATAAATTATTACAATAATTTCATAAAAATTTAAAAAAGAGTATCTAAACATATAAAAAATTATTAATTTCTAAATTTTCTTAACCTTTTAGATCATTTTTTTCTAAAACAAAAAATAAAACAATCTAAAATTACATATTTTTATTTTTTAAAAAAATTAAAAAATTTATATAATTTTCTTAACCTTTATGATTGTCTTTTTTCTTTTTAGAAAAAAATTTATATAATTTTTTCAAAAAAAAGTATGCATGTACTATCCTAAAAGAATCTAGTTTATCAATTCTCGTGTATAGAATCCTCCTAATTTTTTCACAGGATTGAGTGGCACATAAAAAGCTTATGCACATGTCCCTATTATATATCACAATATATATATCATTTATGGAAGCTCAATTTATACTTTTTTATGCGGTTAAACTTAATTTAAAATCTAATCTATTCCTACATTTCTATCTCTTTTTTTTTTTCTCATTCCCCTCTGCCATCGGCTCCTTCCCCTCTCCATCGATGGTTTCTCACCCAACCCTATCACGTTTCTCCACTTGGCTGAGCTTTGTTTCGTCGTCTCTAGCCTCCTCCCTCTTTCCCATATGTCATGGTGAAATATCTTCCCATCTGCATTCTTTTCTTCCTCATCCCTACATTAAATCTCTTTTTCTATCTCTCTACACCACCAGTATGATAACTCTATAGTCCGTGATGCTTGGGAAAAAACTTGAGTTCCTTATATCTCCTTACTCTCTAAAAATACATTCTTATTATTTTCTTTTCCGATCTAAATTTTTCTCTTTTTCTAAAATATATCACTTATTTTTTTTTGATTTTTTTCTTTTTATTTTTCTTTACCATCGAGTCTTCTACCATTTCCTTTTCTTTCTTTCTTTTTTTTTTGCATCCCTCATTTTTCCAATCCATCTGTCTCTATCTCTCTTCTCCCTTGCTCCACCCCACTGGTAATTTCTCATCTCACCCCACTGCTAGTTCCTCTTTCTCCCTCCCTCTCTATTTTTTTTTTGTTTTGCATCTTCTTCCATCTCACACTCTATTCCACAACCCTAACCCTATCCAGAAATTCTAACTTTAATCCCTAACTTAATCCTAACCCCAATCAACCTCTGAATGTAACTTTTAAACTTAATCAAAATTCTAACCTAAATAACCTAAACTTTAATACAAACATTTACTCTAACAACCTAAATCCTAAGTCAATTTTCAATATCAATAATCTAAACCCCAACCTAACCCAAACACAAACACTAATCCTAACCCAAACCCAACTCAAACCAAACCCAAACCTTAATCTAAATTTGGAATCTATTTCTAACCTAAACCTCATCCAAACACAACTTGAACCCAAACTCTAACCTAAATCTCAATCCAATATAACCCAAACCAATCCAAATTGGAACCCTAAGCTAAATTTGAATCCTATTTCTAATTGATAAAAGAGCAATTAGAAAAATTACTCAAAAAAAGTTACTTAAATCACTTCATTATAACTGGCATATTTCATAATGCCAATTCAAAGGCAGCAATAAGAATACAATATTTTTAAGTTATTAAAGCATATTATTTTATGAAATTATATTCATAAATAATAGATGCTATGTCAAGATCCAGATAGTATATTGTTGAGGATAAATTCCGCTCCAGCCGAAGTCTAGCTCGATACCCGGCCTAATGCAATCGGTAGTCGCAGAAGAGCTATGGCAGACGGGCTTCAGCCGAACTCCCAGCGGTCAAGCTTCTTCCGGACACCCAGCGTCGAGATCGAGCTTCCTTCGGACTCCCACGGCCGAACTCCTTCGGACCGACTCCAAGTGGCCGAGCTTCAACGAAGTCCTCTCAGCGGTCGAACTCCTCAGCGGACGAGCTTTAACGGGATCCCCCAACGCCCGAACTCCTCAGCGGTCGCCCCATCGGCCGAACTCCTCAAGCAGTCGTTGCTCGGCCGAACTCCTCAGCGGTCGCCCTCACCGAACTTCGGACGACTGAGCTCCTACCGAACTCTCAAGCGTCCAAGCCTCAGCCGAAGTCCAACAGCCGGCCGAACTCCCAAACGGCCGAGCTTCAGATTCTCAGCGATCGAACTCTTCAGCGGACGAGCCTTAGCTGCATACCTCCAGTCAGACGCCTATGGGAGCCGAACTCCCTCCTATCTTCCTCTTCAGGAGCCCGAACTCCTTCGAAATGGGCACACGACGAAGGCCTTCAACCCTTCATTCGGCAAGCTCTGCAGCCATCACCATCAGTCAGTCCACCGCAGGCGATAGCGACCCACTGTCAGGCGGTGATGGCTGTCACCCTCAATCCACCGTACACGGCACCATCCCATGAGACTAACTCCGCCGAACCTCGAGCGGCCCGCCAGCACGCGGCTGTAGTTGTCACCATCAAGCTCCATTATATAAAGGACCCTCCCGACACGCTAAGTCTAAGCTCTCTGAACTCTCGACTCTCTAAGCTCTCCTCCTCATCTCTAAGCTTCGAAACTCATTCCGAGCACTCCATTCCTGTTGGCTGAAAACTGACTTGACCGTCGGAGGGTCCTGACGGAGCCACCCCCCATGGCTCCGGATGGGACTTCCTTTTGTAGGTCCCCGGCGGCGACCTCGACGGCCTCCACTCCGGCAACCTCCGACGACGACCAGTTTCTGCACCAACAGATTGACGCTAGAAGGAGGGCCTGAACCTTCGAGGTTCCCTTGTTCTTAAAGAAGTGCTCGGCGATAATTTCTCTCTCTCCGAAGATCCGTTCTTCCTTACTAGAGTTCTCTCCCGAAGAGAAAGTGCCTCGAGAGCTTCGACTCGACGACCGGCTCCCGTTGCAGCCCAGGCTCCACCCGAAGCCACCATAGATGTAGAGTAATTCTGGACAGATTCGCGGCCCCACCGAGGTGATACAAGCCGTGCGACAGCCTTCGACGGAGATTTTGCCAGAAAAACCCGAGGAACCGGCCTTAAGGAAGAGCATTCGGGCATGCCAATCACCCTTAGGAGAGAAACGGAGAGCAGAAGTTCTTCCGCAGAAGCGGAATGAAGTTCGGCATAAAAAAGCCGAGCTCCCCAAAGCCGAATGAAGTTCGGCGTGAAAAAACCGATCTCTCCAAAGCTGAATGAAGTTCGGCGTGAAAAAGCCGAGCTCCCCAAAGCGGAATGAAGTTCGGCACAAACGAAGACGGAGGAAAGTTCTTCCGGGGAATGAAGTTCGGCGGAAGGCCGAACTCCTCAGGTCATCATCGAAATGAAGTTCGGCAAGGTCGAACTCTCCCTTTGAAGCTCATCAATGAAGTTCGGCGCAAGTGAGGCGGAACTCCACCATCACAGTAAAGTTCAGTGCAAGCAGTGGTGGAACGAAGTTATCCCACGAATGAAGTTCGGCATAAGTGAGGCCGAACTCCACAGCAGATCACCCAAATGAAGTTCGGCCGTGCTCGAGACCGCCCCAGGACGACCGAGGCCGAACTTCCCTTCGAGTACGTCGCTACAACGAATTCACGGAAGGTGCAATAAAGTTCGGACAAGCAAAGCCGACCCCCTCCCTGCGAGCGAAGAAGTCCGGACAAAGGAGCATTAAGTTCTCCCATGGAAAATTTCGTGGAAAAGTGGAATGAAGTTCCGCGCAAGCGAAGCCCGAACTTCTCGAGCTCACTACAAGGGAAGCCCCGATAGAAGGGTGCGAAGAAATCCTCCTCCCGAAAGGTTCCGCAACTACTATGACCCGCTCCTCTAACTCGGATTCTCGACGAAGTTAGAGCCAGCCGCCAAAACCTGAAGGACTACGGCCTCCCCAAACGTGCGCGATCGAAGCAAGTAAAGCCCACTACCATCGCGACCACGGCCACGACACTGAGGAATACGTTCAGCTTCAGGAATATGTTCAGCTTCAGGATGAGATTGAAGAGCTCGCCAAAAAAGGATGGGATAAATTCTTCCGACGCCAGTCTGAAGCGGGAGAAGATCGGCTAAAAGCGTTACCGTAACTAGAAAAGACAAGAAGGTCGGCCGCCTTGTGGCGTCATCAACGCCACCCTGGGGAGGAGCTAGGAGCTAGCTACATCGGCGATCTGCCGTCTTCCAGCGACAAAGTCAAGAGAAGCATGCTCCAAATTAAGGAGGCCAGCATGTAATAGAGGAGGCCGTCTGGATGGGACTCGCTGCCCGAGGGAACTCAAGGAACGACACCCCGACGACCCTCAAATGGAAATGTGCTGCGAGTGGCTTCCCCTCGGTAAAATTCTCCCCTCTCAATAATATTATTTCTGGATGCGAAAACTATGCGATGACAGGGAAGAAGCAGTCGGCCGCGTTAGGAACAGGAGGGGAACCTCGTCCTAACGCGAGCAACAACCTCGGCTAGAGATAAGATCTCTCCCGAGCGACCGTAGTCAACCTCGGCTAGAGATAAGATCTCTCCCGAGCGATCGAGCCAACCTCGGTTAGGAACAGGAGGAGAACCTCGTCCTAACACGAGCAACAACCTCGATCAGAGATAAGATCTCTCCCGAAAAGCAACGCCGGTCAGAGATAAGATATCTTCCGGACGGTTCGGCCAGAGATAAGATCTCTTCCGAAAAGCAACGTCGGCCAGAGATAAGATCTCTCCCAGATGGTTCGGCCAGAGATAAGATCTCTCCTGAAAAAGCAACACCGACCAGAGATAAGATCTCTCCCGGATGGTTCGGCCAGAGATAAGATCTCTCCCAAAAAAGCAACACCGACCAGAGATAAGATCTCTCCCGGATGGTTCGTCCAGAGATAAGATCTCTCCCGAAAAGCAACCTCGGCCAGAGATAAGATCTCTTCCGAGCAGTTCGGCCAGAGATAAGATCTCTCCCAAAAAAGTAACGCCGGCCAGAGATAAGATCTCTTCCGAACGGTTCGGTCAGAGATAAGATCTCTCCCAAAAAGCAACGCCGGCCAGAGATAAGATCTCTCTCAAAAAAGCAACGCCGGCCAGAGATAAGATCTCTCCTGGACGGTTCGGTCAGAGATAAGATCTCTCCCAAAAAGTAACGTCGGTCAGAGATAAGATCTCTTCCGGATGATTTGGCCAGAGATAAGATCTCTCTCAAAAAAGCAACGTCGGCCAGAGATAAGATCTCTCCCGGATGGTTCGGCCAGAGATAAGATCTCTTCCGAAAAAGCAATGCCGGTCAGAGATAAGATTTCTCCCGGACAGTTCGGCCAGAGATAAGATCTCTCCCGAAAAGCAAGCAACCTCGGCTAGAGATAAGATCTCTCTTCCAAGCAGTTCGGCCAGAGATAAGATCTCTCCCGAAAAGTAACCTCGGCTAGAGATAAGATCTCTCCCGAGCAGTTCGGCCAGAGATAAGATCTCTTCCGAAAAAGCAACGTCGGCCAGAGATAAGATCTCTCCCGGACGATTCGGTCAGAGATAAGATCTCTTCCGAAAAGCAACCTCGGCCAGAGATGAGATCTCTCCCGAGCAACCACCTCGGCTAGAGATAAGATCTCTCCCGAGCAGTTCGATCAGAGATAAGATCTCTCCCAAAAGACAACCTCGGCTAGAGATAAGATCTCTCCCGAGCGACCGAGCCAACCTCAGTTAGGAACAGGAGGAGAACCTCATCCTAACGCGAGCAACAACCTTGGCTAGAGATAAGATCTCTCCCGAGGGATCGTAGTCAACCTCGACTAGAGATCAGATCTCCCCCGAGGGATCGGGCCAACTTCGACAGTAGGAGATGAGATCTTCATCGAGCGCCCGCATCAACCTCAGCCAGAGCGCCCGCATCAACTTCGGCTAGGGATAAGGCCCGCGACGACCTCGGCCAGAGAGCTTCAACATCGACCGACCAGAGAAAGCTATCATGTTGACCTTGGCTAGAGATAAGACCGTTGACAATCTCGAGTGATCGGGCCAGCCTCAATTATGAATAGGAAGGGAACCTCGTCCTAACGCAAGCAACGACCTTGGCTAGATAAAGCAACTGTATCAACCTCAAGCTGGAGATGGAATCTCCCCCAAGCTTCGGCCCAGACCAGCATAGAGCTCAGAGGAAGACTTCGGCCGTCGCCTTTCCTGCACTTCCTTCCTTTGATTTTCGAACTCGGGAGTGGGGGGGCTAGTGTTGGGGATAAATCCTGCTTCAGCCGAAGTCTAGCTCGATACCCGGCCTAATGCAACCGGTAGCCGCAGAAGAGCTACGGCAGACGGGCTTCAGTCGAACTCCCAGCGACCGAGCTTCTTTCGAACTCCCAACGTCGAGACCGAGCTTCCTTCGGACTCCCATGGCTGAACTCCTTCGGACCAACTCCAAGCGGCCGAGCTTCAACGAAGTCCTCTCAGCGGCCGAACTCCTCAACGGACGAGCTTTAACGGGATCCCCCAGCGCCCAAACTCCTCAGCGGTCGTCCCATCGGCTGAACTCCTCAAGCAGTCATCGCTCGGCCGAACTCCTCAGCGGTCGCCCCATCGATCGAACTCCTCAAGCGGTCGTCGCCCGATCGAACTCCTCAGCGGTCGCCCTCGCCGAACTTCGGACGATTGAGCTCCTACCGAACTCTCAAGCATCCAAGCCTCAGCCGAAGTCCAACAGCCGATCGAACTCCCAAACGGCCGAGCTTCGGATTCTCAGCGGCCAAACTCTTCAGCGAACGAGCCTTAGCTGCATACCTCCAGCCAGACACCTATGGGAGCCGAACTCCCTCCTATCTTCCTCTTCAGGAGTCCGAACTCCTCCAAAATGGGCACACAACGAAGGCCTTCAACCCTTCATTCGGCAAGCTCTGCAGCCATCACCATCAGTCAGTCCGTCGTAGGTGATAGCGACCCACTGTCAGGCGGCGATGGCTGTCACCCTCAATCCGCCGTACATGACACCATCCCGTGAGACTGACTCCGCCGAACCTCGAGCGGTCCGCCAACACGCGGCTGCAGTTATCACCATCAAGCTCCACTATATAAAGGATCCTTCCAACATGCTATGTGCCCATTTCGGAGGTGTTCGGGCTCCTGAAGAGGAAGATAGGAGGGAGTTCGGCTCCCATAGGCATCTGGCTGGAGGTATGTAGCTAAGGCTCGTTCGCTGAAGAGTTCGGCCGCTGAGGATCCGAAGCTCGACCGTCGGGGGTTCGATCGGCTGTTGGACTTCAACTGAGGCTTGGATACTTGAGAGTTCGGTAGGAGCTCGGTCGGCCGAAGTTCGATGAGGGCGACCGCTGAGGAGTTCGACCGAGGGGCGACCGCTGAGGAGTTTGGTCGAGTGACGACTGCTTAGGAATTTCGCTAAAGCCCATCCGCTGAGGAGTTCGACCGCTGAGAGGACTTCGTTGAAGCTTGACCGCTTGGAGTCGGTCCGAAGGAGTTCGGCTGTGGGTCCGAAGGGGTTCAGTCGTGGGGAGTTTGAAGGAGTTCGGCCACCCAGAAAGTTCGGTCTCGACGCTGGGAGTCCGGAAGAAGCTCGGGAGCTGACCAGTTCGGCCTGCTGGAAGAAGCTCGGCCGCTGGGAGTTCGGCTGAATTCCGTCTGCCGAAGCTCCTCTGCGGCTACTGGTTACATTAGGCTGTGTGTCGGGCCGGGCTTCGGTAGGAGCGGGATTTATCCCCAACAGTAGCTCCCCCCACTTTCAAGTTCGAAATTCGAAGGAAGGGAGTACCAAAATGGACGACTGCCAAAGTTTTCTTCCAAGCCCCACGTTTGTCGTGGCTGAAGCTCGGGGGAGGTCTCTTCTCCAGCTAAGGTTGACGCTGAAGTTGAAGCTGAGGCTTGGGGAGGCCTCCTCTCCAATTGATGTTTGGAGTTGGAATGGAACTCGTTCCCAGCTAAAGTCGATGAAGCTGATGTTGAAGCCGAAGTAAATCTCGCCCCCTGCGGTCGAGGTCGGAGTTGAGCTCCTCGGGGGTGACATTGTCTCCATCAGCTGAAGTTGACTCGGGGGGACCTCCTATTCCACGGCCGAGGTTGTCATGGTCGCTTGGGGGCGATCTCATCTCCTGCAGTGGAACTTGCCGTAGACTTTGAGGCTCGGTCTCGAATCTTGCTCACGTCAGGACGGGGTTCCCCTTCTGTTCCTAATGGGCTGTGGGGGCACATGGGGACCGTCGTCCTCGCCTCTCCCCCATCTCGTTTTAGGTGAACGAGGCCTTCGACCTTGCTCGCGTTAGGATGAGGTTCTCCTCCTATTCCCAATGGGCTGTGGGGGCACATAGGGACCGTCGTCCTCGCCTCTCCCCCATCTCATTTTAGGTGAACGAGGTCTTCGACCTTGCTCGCGTTAGGACAAGGTTCTCCTCCTGTTTCCAATAGGCTATGGAGGCACATGGGGACCGTCGTCCTCGCCTCTCCCCCCATCCCATCCTTTGTGGATGGGGCCTTCGACTTTGCTCGCGTTAGGACGAGGTTCTCCTCCTGTTCCCAACGGACTGTGGGGGCACATGGGGACCGTCGTCCTCGTCTCTCCCCCCATTCCATCCTTTATGGACGGGGCCTTCGACTTTGCTCGCGTTAGGACGAGGTTCTCCTCCTGTTCTCAATGGGCTATGGGGGCACATGGGGACCGTCGTCCTCGCCTCTCCCCCCATCCCGTCCTTCATGGATGGGGCATTCGACTTTGCTCACGCTAGGACGAGGTTCTCCTCTTGTTCCTAACGTGGCTGTTCTCATCCAGAAATAATATTATTGAGAGGGGAGAGTTTTACCGAGGAGAAGCTGATCGCAGCGCATTTTCGTTCGAGGGTTGTCGAGGTGTTGTTCCTCGGAGTTCCCTCGGGCAGTAAGTCCCGTCCAGACGACCTCCTCCATCTCATGCTGGCCTACTCGATTTGTAGCAAGCCCTTGGCTTTGTCGCTGGGAGCCGACGAATCGTCGATGTAGCTAGCTCCTAGCTCCTCCCCGGGGTGGCGTTGATGACGCCGCGAGGTGGCCGACCTTCTTGTCTTTTCTGATTACAACAGCGCCTTTAGCCAATCTTCTCCTGCCTCAGACTGGCATCGGAGGAATTTATCCCATCCAGCTCTTCAATCTCGTCTTGGAGCTGAACGTATTCCTCAGTGTTGTGGCCATGGTCGCGATGGTAGGGGCTTTACTTGCTTCAATCGCGCCCATTTAGGAAGGCCGTAGTCCTTCAGGTCTTGGCGGCTGGCTCTTATCTTCGCTAACAATTCGAGTTAGAGTAGCGGGACGTAGTTGCGGAACCTTTCGGAAAGAGGGCTTCTTCGCATCCCTCCGTCGAGGCTTTCTTGGTGGTGAGCTCGAGGTAAAGTTCGGCCTCTCTTGAGATGGGGTGGTCATGGACGCGGTCGAACTTGCGAAATCTTCCACGGGAATTCCTCGGTAGCGAGCTCGAAAAGTTTGGGCCTTGTGCTGGGAAGGTCGTAAATGCGGCCGAACTTCGTTCCTGGGGTGGTCGTTAGCGCAACCGAACTTCCTCTAACCTTTTGTGAAATACCGAACTTCATTCCACGGGAGAACCTTATTCCGCCCTTGTTCGCGCCGAACTTCCGGCTTACGCCGAACCTATCTTCGTGAGAAAAGGAAGTTCGGCCTCACTTAAGCCGAACTTTGCACCGCTTTTCTACGAAAGCTTCCGCGGGAGGGCTTCATGGAGCTCGGCTTTCCTCTTGCCGGACTTCATTCCGAATCTTCATTCCGGTTCCTGCGAGATCTTCCGTGGTGGAACTTTCTGCTTCTTTGTCGGGGCTTCCTCAACGACGCGCCTCGAGATCGTGGACGTGGCCGAACTTCATGCCGCATCCTTGGATATGGCCGAACTTCATTCCGCCTCCCTGCAAAACCTTCTGTGGGGGAACTTCTTCCTTCGCTCCCCGAACTTCCTTGACGACGAGCTCGAGGTGGAGGTCGACTTTGCTTTAGCCACCGGACTTCACTCCGCCTCCTATGAACTCTTTGTAGGAGGTTTTGTTGATGACATACTCGAGATGGGGGAGTTCGGCCTGACCTGAGCGATGAGAGCTTCCAAGAAAAGTTCGGCTTCACTTACGTCGAACTTCATTCTACGGGGGGCTTCGTTTGTGGTGAGCTTCGGGCTTCGCTTATGTGGAGCTTCATTGCGCTTTCCCACGAAACTTTCTATGGGAGAACTTCATGCTTCTTTGTCCGAACTTCCTTGCTTGCAGGGAGGGGGTCGGCTTTGCTTGCCCGAACTTCATCGCACCTCCCGTGAATTCGTTGCAGCGGCATGCTCGAGGGGGAGTTCGGCCTCGATCACCCTGGGGCGGTCTCGAGCGCGGCCGAACTTCATTTGGGTGATCTGCTGCGGAGTTCGGCCTCCCTTATGCCAAACTTCATTCCGCGGGGGAACTTTCCTCATTCCGTGGGGGAACTTTCCTCCGCCCTTGCTTGTGCCGAACTTCATTCCTGCTTACCCTTGCTTGTGCCAAACTTGATGGTGAGCTTTGAAGGAAAGTTTGGCCTTGCCGAATTTCATTTCGATGATGACCTGAGGAGTTCGGCCTTCCGTCGAACTTCATTCCATGGAAGAACCTTCCTCTGCCTTCGTTTGTGCCGAACTTCATTCCGCTTTGGGGAGCTCGGATTTTTCATGCTGAACTTCATTCGGCTTTGGAGAGATCGGCTTTTTCACGCCGAACTTCATTCTGATTTGGGGAGCTCGGCTTTTTTACGCCGAACTTCATCCTGCTTCTGCGGAAGAGCTTCTCTCCTAAGGGCGATTGTGAGCTCGAGGGGGTTTGATTCCTCCGCTTGCGTCGAACTTCATTTCACGGGAGAACTTTGCTCCGCCCTCATTTGTGCCGAACTTCATTCTGCGGGCGGCTTCGTTCCATCCTTGCTTGCACCGAACTTCATTCTGAGCCTCCATGAGAGTTCCGTCTTGCTTCCGCCGAACTTTATTCGGATGATTCGCTGTGGAGTTCGGCCTTCCTCCGAACTTCATTCCGTGGGAGAACTTCGCTCCGCCCTCGCTTGTGCCGAACTTCATTGCGATGATGAGCTTCGGAGTTCGGCTTTCTGCCGAACTTCATTCCGACGATGAGTTGCGGAGTTTCACTTATGCCGAACTTCATTTCGATGATGAGCTTCCGTGGGAGAACTTTCCTCCGCCCTCATGCCGAACTTCATTCCGCGGGGAAACTTTGTTCCCTTCCTTGATGATGAGCTTTGGGGGGAAGCTCGGCTTTCTTCGAGCCGAACTTCATTCCGCTTCGACGGAAGAACTTCTGCTCTCCATTTCTCTCCTAGGGGCGATTGGGCTCTTCCTTAAGGCCGATTCCTCGCGCCCTCATTGCGGGCTTGCTGGTGGAGTCACCACCGGAGGCTGCTGTATAGCCTGCAACGCCTTCGTGAGGCCATGGATCTGTCGGACAAGCAGGCCGAACTGCTTCACATCCACCGTGGGTGCAGGTGGAACCTAGGCCGTCGGGGCTGAAGCAGGAACAGACGAGCCTGGATGGGATCAGGTCGCGGAGGCCACCGAGCGCCGTGCCGAAGCTCTCCTGGGATGGCATTTTCTCTTCGAAAGAGAAAAGAAAGATCTCCGGAGAGGGAAGAGAAGGGTCGTCGAGCACTCCTTTAAGAACAAGGAAACCATGAAGGTTCAGGCCCTTCCTCTAGCACCAATCTGTTGGTGCAGAAAATCATCGCCGCCGGAGTCGAGGCCGCTGAGGTCACCGTCGGGGACCTATAAAACAAAGTCCCGTCCGGAGCTGGTGGGGGGTGGCTCCTGCAGGACCCTCCGACGGTCAAGTCAGTTTTCGGTCAACAGTAATGGAGTGCTCGGAATGAGTTCCGGAGCTTAGAGATGAGGAGGAGAGTTTAGAGATCAGAGAGCTTAGCCTTAGCGTGTCGGGAGGATCCTTTATATAGTGGAGCTTGATGGTGACAACTGCAGCCCCGTGCTGGCGGGCCGCTCGAGGTTCGGCGGAGTCAGTCTCACGAGATGGTGCTGTGTGCGGTGGATTGAGGGTAACAGCCATCGCCGCCTGACAGTGGGTCGCTATCCCCTACGGCGGACTGACTGATGGTGATGGCTGCAGAGCTTGCCGAATGAAGGGTTGAAGGCCTTCGTCGTGTGCCCATTTCGGAGGTGTTCGGGCTTCTGAAGAGAAAGATAGGAGGGAGTTTGGCTCCCATAGGCGTCTGGCTGGAGGTATGTAGCTAAGGCTCATTCGCTGAAGAGTTCGACCGCTGAGGATCCGAAGCTCGACCGTCGGAGGTTCGACCGGCTGTTGGACTTCGGCTGAGGCTTGGACACTTGAGAGTTCGGTAGGAGCTCGATCGATCGAAGTTCGGTGAGGACGACCGCTGAGGAGTTCGGTCGAGGGGCGACCGCTGAGGAGTTCGACTGAGTGACGACTGCTTAAGGATTCCGCTAAAGCCCGTCCGCTGAGGAGTTCGGCCGCTGAGAGGTCTTCGTTGAAGCTCGGCCGCTTGGAGTCGGTCCGAAGGAGTTTGGCTGTGGGTCCGAAGGGGTTCAGCCGTGGGGAGTCCGAAAAAGTTCGGCCACCCAGGAAGTTCGGTCTCGACGCTGGGAGTCCGGAAGAAGCTCGGGAGCTGACCAGTTCGGCCTGCTGGAAGAAGCTCGGCTGCTGGGAGTTCGGCTGAATCCCGTCTGCCGAAGCTCTTCTGCGGCTATTGGTTACATTAGGCTGAGCGTCGGGCCGGGCTTCGGTAGGAGCGGAATTTATCCCCAACACTATCTATCTCTCCTAAAATATCTTTGACTTAAAATCGGGAGGAGAAAGATTATTTAAAAACACCAGCAGAAAAATTAACATATGAAATTAAAATCATGTTCCCAAAGCAACCTCACCTAGATATTCATGAAAGATATGATGTTGGAATAAATATCAAAAAGATCATATATCCTACATCCTCTTCCTCTTGCTCTCGTATATTCATATTAGCTTATCTTAAAAATGTTACCGTTGCTTGGAAAAAAAAAAAGGCCCGATTGAAACTCCTGAGAATAGAAAAAGTAGAGAAAATATTAGAAAAAAATATATAAAAAATAACATAAGATGAAAAAATTAAAAGACAAGATATTTTCTCAGATAGATTGATCAATTTTTTTTTTTTCTTAGAGTTTTAAATTATCCCTATACAGTTAATATATATATATATATACAGTGGCTTGTTCACCTCTATCATACCTCCACCGCAAATGCCACTCGTCGACTATTAGCCCCAACATCATTATCATGATAACAGAGCCCCATTAATTGAAAATTTTGCAGCCAGAGAAGAAGCTTTTGGATCAAAAATTACTAAAGCCCATAAAATATCATGCTATTACCAAGACGAAGTCCCACATACTTCATGCCAAAAAAAAAATGGAAAAAAACAATCAGAACCCAATAAATCTCTTCCTCTCTCTCTCTCTCAAGTGCTCTCCTTCCTCATTGCTGAAAAAGATAATGGAATGAAAAGGGAAATAAACTTTCTTCGTTTTCGTTGGTTTTTTCTTCTCTCATTTTTTTTTCTCTATTTTTCCATCCTCATGAGTCTCAGCCGAGTGGGAGGCTTGGAATGGATGAATAGGGAAGCTGAAACGATGGTGGATTTTTGTGTTAAAATTTTTTTCCATTTTTTCTACTTTTTTCTTTTCATTTCTTTCTCTATTTCGGAAAGTAACCGAGGAAGATTAGAGGGGAGGCCAATGCCGATCACGATGGAGAGGAAAGTCGGCAGTGGAGATCGACAAGAAGTGGTGGTGAGCAGAGCAGTCAGCATCTCCAAGTACTTGAGGGAGACTAGAGCGGCAGAGACAAATGTCGAGAAAAGATGGGCGTCAACAAGGCTCGAAGTAGAAAAAAAATGCCATCAAAAGAAAAAAGATAGAGGAGAAGGAAAGCATCCGAGAAAGATCGAAAGAAAAGACCAACGTCGGTGATGATGGAGAGTAAAGTGACGGTCGAGATCGACATCTCTTTTAAGAGATGCACGGGAAGGAAAGCATATAAGGGAGATTCGAGCAAGAAGTCCGATGCTGATGATCATGGGAAGGACGGCGACGACAGAGACCAATGAAAGATGCGAGCAAAAAAATGGAAAGGATGGTGATGGTGGAGATTATAGGAGATATTGTAAGAATTCTAGAGGATTCGAAAAGAATTTGAAAAGAGAAAAAAAAATATTATTAAAAAAAAAATATTATGAAGAGTTCAGCCTATGATATGTTGGGAGAGCCCTGAATTTTTTTTATATATTGTATGGATAGATGTTCACCTCCGATTGAGCCATACCAAGGGTCATCTTGGTTGCCTTTCTGTCATTAATTAATTATGAGATAGTTTTGACTTTGAAGATTTGTCACATGGTGCGTGTACGTTGCATCATTGAGCAATCATGATCAACGACCAATTAAGGTTGTTGTCATGGATTTTTATATTCTGATCTCCACTCATGGAGGAATGAAGAGCATCTTTCTTGCCATTGGTCCAATCTTTTTCATATGACTTATGGAGGTATTAAGTTAGTCTATCTGAACGTAATAATTTAACGAGTTAAGGGAGACAGCATTGATTGCCCAAGATTGATTTAAAATTTCTTAATCAAGAAATATCAAATTGTGTACTTACAATTTTTTTTTTTTTTTAACTGGACGTTGCATGTCGCAAGCTACAATTAATTATTCTTTTTTTATTTTTTGAGGGGCATGCATGTCCCAAAAGCATTTGTTAAGCACATTGTTCCTGGTTGTAGCATCTAGAAGGCGACAAAGAAGAATATGGTGTTACTGTCCTTCATGAGAGTTCCTGGAAATTTTTCAGCGTTGAAAAGTGAAGTGCATTTGTAACAAAAACAAAAAAAATAAGTGAAGTGCATAACATTTTTACTGCTAAAAATATAAGGTGATAAGAGTAATACTTTGGTGAACAGGACAAATTTCAAGAATAAAATAGATCAAACGTAAGTGGGCCAACATTCAAGACAGCTATTTTGGGAAGCAACTTGGGGTTCTGATCACCACCTAGTCATCCTACCATCATCATTGCAGAAAAACCAATGTGACTAATAAAACGACCGTACATCATGCCAACCAACAAGCCTCCTCTCTATAGCCCATCATCAAAATGAGCGAATATTGAACCGAGGCCCATAGGAAAGGGTGAACGTTGAATTTAAGTCCATAGGATACAATTTCCCCTTGAGATATTCTTTATGCACGTGCCAAAAAAAAAAAAAAAAAATTCAATATCATACATGAACCAATCACCATGAGTGGTGCATGAATTATACCATCCACGGTGCACAAAATATTTTTCTTTTTCCTTAAAAAAAGCTTTAGATTTGTGCTTTGTTTTGTGCAGAAGACTGGACCTGAGAACAGCCTAATTTGTCTCATTAAAATAGTAGCTCCAACTTTGAAATAATTTTATCCCTCTTTTCCTCCCCTCCCAAGTTGACTGCTTCTAATAACAAACCAAGCACAGCATTGCGAAATCATGATGTGTGCACAGGAAAAAAAGGATTGAATGAAATTCACCACCAACGTGCAAACCGTGTGTTATGAATTGATAATTTAACAAGTCAGTCATCAGAGACCATGGACCTGCCTCCACTGCACGAGCTCAAATGGCAAAGGAAACGAGATCTGGTAACACCTACTCCCTACACTGGCCTCTTCCCGCAGCCGAACCAAGTCTAAAACTTGCTTCATGTGCCACACCGTTCCATAAATACTATGAGCCAGTTTACGAACGTGGTTACCTGCACAGCCACCTCTTTAGCAGTCTCATCAGATGCAGCCCGTTGCATCTCAATTGCTCTAAGCAACGATTGCTTGACACCTCCAGCTCTGAGAACCATCAAAAAATTTTACTTCTACCTAGATTTTGGTTGAAAGAACAAAGTAGTGGACCGGTAGGATCTTTTCAATGGGATGTATCAGCTCTATTCTCACTAGATGGGGATGGTTCAATTTTGCCCTCAGTGGAGGAGGATGACCCAGAGGCTTCTGCGAGTGCTCCAAGCATGTTTATGACATCAGTAGGGTCGTCCAGATAATATTTGGCTTTGCTCGGCTTCTGTCCCACTGTGCAAGCAAATACTGATGTGCTGGGGGCGACCAGGTTCCTTGTCATTATACCCGCAATGCCTTCAAACATGTCCTCATCCGATCTGTCATCACCAATGCACAAGACAAAGTCTGCTTGTCTCCCATTCTCCACCATCGATGATAGGATCTTCTCTGCCACTGAGCCTTTGCTGACTCCCTGCAAAGCAACACCAGAACAAGAAGAGATTGATACATATTCAGAATGAGGAAAAAAAAGAAATCAGCGGAGCTGCAAAATGGCATATTCGCAGCATAACTCACTGCTAATCAGCAAGGTCATATGGAGAATCCGACCACTGATCGTACATGACTTTGGATATGACCATATGACTAGCTCGGGATTGTCACATGGTGCAGGGAACAAGTATTCAACTACCAGTCACGATGCCATAGAAAGATCGTTCTTAAGATCATTAGGCTAACTGGACAATAATTTGGGGTATGGTGTTTAGTTGCACATAAGGGAGATGAACCATTCAAAAAGGGACACACCTGAGGCTTCACTTCAACAATGAATTGACCGCTTTTCACTAAGACTGGCTCGTTTGCAAGCACACTCTCTAGATGGTCGAGCAATTCCTTTGCTTGAGCAGATCCAAAGCCTGGATCAGCATCTTGGTGATGCCATACCAAAGCACTTTCTTTAGGTTCAATAATGGATCCATCGGTGGTTTCAGTATAGAGCTTCATCACTGGCTCTGCTAACTGCATCCATCCAAAGTCAGAGCTCTGGCAACAAATTTCCCATTCTTGATCCCTAGTCCACCTGCAAATGTTGATGTAGAGAAGTGATTATCATCATTTTTCATATACTCTAGTTTTTTTGTCCTAATGATCAAAAACATTTCCATCACAGAAAGTGATCAAGAGGTAGCATGTTAAACCTACAATCCACAGCCTATTCCCAGATGATATTCTGGCATCAATTCACAAATGTAAGAGTGCCTAAATGATGCAACTTCATTTTTTTTTAAAGAACATGACTTCATCATTTTACGAGAATTTACAGATTATGAAATCTTGCGTTAGACTTTTCCCTTATAAGTTTATTATACCAAGCAGTTATGGTGTCATGATTGCCATGAATTTTTCTAACTACTGATGAGAGGTGATGGATGACTTAATGCATAGAGTGCAAATGCAAGAATCTATGGGCAAACCTCAGTTTCCAACCTATAGAGGCATACTGACATAAATCTTAATTGAGGAAACAGTCAAGCCCTATTCAACTAAAGATACAATTCAAAACAAGGCAGCCCTTTCCCATTAGGAAAGAGATTCAGCCATGTATTTTTCTTGTTGGTAAATCAAATCATATAAAAGAGTAGAAAAAACAAACAAAAGTCGAGCAGTCAAGAAGCAATAGCATACCTCATAAAGTAGCCATGTTCCGCTGCAATCCCAAGCTTCTCGCATGGTGAGAACCACTTCCCCAAAGTATCCCTCCCTCTCCCGCTGACGATGAAAACTACATTCTTCTTATCTGCACACAGAGTATTGATGATCCTAATAACTTCCGCACTTGGAGTCTTGTTAATGGACATCTGAGGCACCACCGTCCCATCGTAGTCCAGCAATATAGCCCTATTCTTCGCCCTCTCATAGGCCATTACAATGGAATCCACATTAAGTTTCCTGAAGTTAGGGTCGAGGGCCACCACACGAAATCCAAATCCCAAACCAATCCCCCAACATCTCCTCTTGAAATGATCCTTGCAAGTCCTCTCCATGTCCTGCAAGAAGCTCCTTGACCAATACGCCACATCATGGGTGCTAACATACCGGTAGTGCTTTTCATGCCGCAGCTGCTTCTCTGCATCAGAAAGAGAAACTGCCTCATTCATCGCCTCTGCTGTCGACTCTATGTTCCATGGATTGACCCGGATCGCGCCACTTAACGATGGGGAGCATCCAATGAACTCTGAGACTACAAGCATACTCTTTCTAGGGCTGTCAGCTTCTGAACCAGGATCAGAACCAGCAATCCCCTGCCTACAGACAATGTACTCATAAGGTGTGAGATTCATTCCATCTCTCACTGCAGTGACCACAACACACTCTGCAATAGTGTAGAAGGCAATCCTCTCGACAATGGACACAGGGCGGTCAATGAACACGACCGGGCTGTACTCAGAATTCCCAAATTCCTCATTGATCCGCCTGCAGCTCTCCTCTATCTCGGCCTGGATCTCCTCAAGATCTCTTCCTCTTCCCCTGGCGGGGTTGGCAATCTGGACCAGAACTGCCCTTCCCTTCCATTTAGGGTGTAGCCGGAGCATGTGCTCGAAAGCGAGCATCTTGAGGTTGATTCCCTTGAAAATGTCCATGTCGTCGACACCCAGCAGCACAGTCTTTCCCTCAAACTGCTGGCGGAGCTCATTTACCCGCCAATCCTTATCGGGAAGCCGGAGCACGGATTGCAATTGGCCCATGTGGACGCCTACGGGCATGATCTTAATACCAACAGTGCGGCCAAAGTAATCAAGCCCAATATAACCCCGCTTGGACTGGTACTCGAGCCCGAGCATTCGGCTGCAGCAGGAGAGGAAGTGGCGGGCATAGTCGAAGGTGTGGAAGCCGATGAGGTCGCAGTTGAGCAGCGCCTTGAGAATCTCCTCGCGGACGGGGAGCGTCCGATAGATCTCCGACGAAGGGAACGGGCTGTGAAGGAAGAACCCCATTCTCAGCCGATTGAACCTTCTCCGGAGGAAAGTCGGCAGAGCCATGAGATGGTAGTCATGGATCCAAACATAATCATCCTCGGGGTTCAAAACCTCGATCACCTTCTGCGAGAATAATTTGTTGGCAAGAACATACGATTCCCAGAGGGATCGGTCGAAGCGGCCACCATGGTCGGCGGAGAAGGGAAGCATGTAATGGAAGAGAGGCCAGAGCTGCTGCTTGCAGAAGCCATGGTAGAATTTCTCGAGGATGTCGGAGGGGAGGAAGGCGGGGACGCACTTGAAGCGCTCGAGGAGGGCCTGTGCGACGTCGTCCTGCTCGTGGCCCTCGACGTCGACGCGGAGGGAGCCCACGTAGAGCACCTCCATGTCGTCCGGGAGGCCGTCCTTCAGCTGTAGGAGGAGGGAGTCCTCGTCCCACGAGAAGCACCACCCACGCCCGTCCGGCCGCCGCTTGGCCCGGACCGGGAGCTGGTTCGCCACGATGATGATCCGGTCCTGGGCGACAGAGGAGGGCACATCGGAGGAGACGCTGCCGGCGCGGTCCTCGTCGTCGAGCTCGGTGAGGGTACCCGGCATGGTCATCACCCGGGGCATCCGCCGCCGGCTACCGCCCAGCCCGCCGACGCTCAGCGCCGCGAAGTTCCCGGACGCCAGATCCAGGAGATTCGTGTACGATCTCGACATCATCTTCGCGATCTCGATCAAACAGCGCCCTGCACTCCCCAAGAACCGGATCAAAACCCTAGAAAACCACCCACACCCAAAAAAATCGATCCCTCGTCCAACCCTTCCCCTTCGAGCTCATCAAATCAAACGTTATAGAACTCATATAGATCGAAGAATCGAATTACATATAGATAAAAGAGGATAAAAACCAGAAATTTTGATGGAAGGATGAGAGATTTGAGCGAAGAATCATACCTTGATCGGAGTTGGAAAGAAATTATGCCGAATTAAAACAGAATTTCGTTATCTCCTCTCCTGATTGATTTCTTTTGCTTGGAGCGGCGGTTTCGGTTCGGTTCTTGCTAGAGCGAGAACGAGGGAGGTTAGGGCTGAGAGGGTAAAAAATAACACGAGGGGAACAAATAAACGAGAAAATCTTTAGTTCTGGTCGCCTTCGCCTTTGGCTGTATAAAAGAAAGAAGGAAAAAAATAATAATAGAGATACATAAATGGGACGATGAATTGGCCGGGATTATTACAGATTTATATTTTCCTCTAAAATATCATTCTTTTATATTTTATTATTAAAATTTTAAAAAAAATAAAGAAAAAGAGAAGGAGAAAGGAGGGAGCGGATGTGCGATGTCGAGTGTAGTTGGAGCGGAGAAAGAGGATAAGGTCGACCAGCCGACTCTCCTTCTAATGCCAGCTAGAGTCACGCAGTCGCCCGATCACGTGCCCCTTTCCTGTCTCCACATGTCGACGTGTTTCATCCAGCGTTCTGCCGCGTTCGCCCTCCGGAATTGAATCCCGCTGGACACTGTATCAACGGGGCTTACTCGCCGTACGGCGAGCTACTGCCGTTCCATCACACGGCTGGAACTACGTGGCACGAATTTTCGGATGTCTTCATCGTGACGTCACATCGTGGCATGCATCTCATGGCTCCACATCTATCTATTTTTAGTTGAACTGGGTGCACTTTTGGGTCTTATTTCACGTTCTCTATTTTTTATAATATTTTGGCCGGTCTTAATTAATACCATTCGAGGAGACAAAAATAAAATGACTGCTGATTGGGTGTCACGTTCCCTTTTTCTGTTTAAAAAAATAAACACGAAATTCTTATCATGTTTCTATTTCTTATTTTTATATAATTTATATTATTTATAAAAATAAAAATAAAAATTTTTATTCTTTTTTTTTAAATAAATTTTTATTTTTTCATCATCCTTCCATCTAATCTTTCAATCTTGGCACTTTCTTCTGCGAGATCTTTATTATCTTTTTTGCTATCCATTTCTATAAAAAAAAATTTTATATCTTTTTATCATTTTTTATACTACTATCCTCTTTATTATCCATATATTTATTCATTTCTAATTTTTATATTTAACTATTATTCATCTATTCTTAAGTTTACTCTATCCATTCATCTATTTCTAACATATATCTTCAATCATCATCGATTCTCTATTTTTTTTTTTGGTATACTTGCTTATTTTCATGTCCAAACTTCTGATATAGATTTTCATATTTATTATTAAAAAAATTAAATATATTTTTTATTATAAAAATTTAATAAAAAATAAAAATAGGTTATTTTATATTTTTTTAAAAAAAAAAATGGTACCACACTCATTCATCACCGTTTATTGCACCACATCGTACATACGAGTGTTCAGTTATTTTGTCGAAAAGGCAGCAAGTTCTTTAATCTTTAGGCGGCAAGTTGACCATGCTGGCACGCCGGGCACGTAGTCGCACCGAGCAACCTGGCAAAAAGAGTCGTCATACTGTCGCGCCGTGTCGATAGTGAGATCCACGCCGTCCATCAGTCTACATCTTTAGCAGTTGGCACCTTTGATCGGTGGACCTTGGACGACTCCTCAACGCCCAGAAAACGTGGCATAGTAATTATTAACACCTTTCCGGTTCTCCTTTTTTTTTTTTGGCTTTTGCCACTTGCTGCTGGTGATGGGGATGGACGGCTTGGATTTTGTGACGTTAGGACGTCAAATTCTGAACGGAAAGAGAAACTCGTTGGAGCTCAATCAAAAAAAAAAGGCCGCGGATGGGGATGGACGGCTTAGATTTTGCGATGTTGGGACGTCGAAGTCTGGACTGAAAGAGAAACTCGTTAGAGATAAATTAAACAAAGGCCAGGGGCGCCGCTTCGCCTCAAAAGGAAACGATTGACCCGATGGTATGCATACAAATGAAATCGTGGATGATAATGTGGCAGTTAGAATAAGAAAAGGATAAAATATCCGGATAAAGCGTGTATGGATGTGCTCTCTTCGCCTCTTCCTGAACTTTCACGCACGTGCGGAATATGCCCTCATTGGTGGGTGGCGAGCAGCGCCCCGGCTAAAAGCGCCCAAAGTTAATCCAAACCCAACACCAAGACAGTTGATCCGTACGGAAAATATTACCCGGGTCCGACTAAAAGGAGCGACTCTGAGCGAGAACACCAGCTCAACCGTTCAGCCAATGAAAATTCTCCGCGTAAGCAGAATCACGTGAGGTTGCTTAAATGGCAGGTTGTGGATGGACAGATGGGAGGTGGGGTTGCGAATGGGGGGAAGTTGTCCCACGGAGCGAATAATTGGGGAGGTGGGGAAGGACAGTTAAGAACCAGCTGTAAACGTTCGGAACCAAATCTCGAGGCGTTCAGAAGAGGGTGGGGACCGGAGACTTTCTCCTCGCTGCGTCCGGGTCAATAACCCCTGGCGGTGATCTCACGGGAGCGATCGCACTACGAAGTCCATCCAATGGACGGCTGGGATTGAATTCGAGACGGGAAATGGGAGCGGTGGGGATAGGACGGTTGGGGGCGACAGGATAACGTTGGTCGGGGAGGATATTCGAGCCGTACAAAGCCTGCGTGGAATTGCGCGGACGGTCGCCGGTCCAGCTGGCCGAAAGGAAACGGAACGGAACGGGGTCGGGGGTAGGGGGCAGGAGTCTACGAAACTATGGTACGCGGTACAACGACCAGTCAAAGGGAGGGAGGTTGGGGGACGGAACGAGACGGGCGGTGGGCGATGGGGCAATCGAAAGCTAGACGTTATCCCTATTATTATTATTATTATTATCATCCAATATCCCCTTTGGTCCCGGCAACCACCACGGCGTCGTGGAACACGTGGTTTGATGTAACACGTGGATTCCTACTATATTGTGGGTTGGAATTCCAGAGGGAAATGCGGGCATTGAAATCAAATGGAAGATAGAAATCAAATAAAAAAGATTGAGGATGATCATATAATCCAATAGATGATTAAGTGCCAGAGATCAAATTGAATTTATAACTCATTAGTAATTCAATTTCTATTAAGTAGGGGTAGTGACCTTATTAATGTCATTTTTTGGATTAAAAAAAATGTTAATATAGGTCACATAGAAGTAGTAGGGAGCCTTAGTGCAATAGAACATGGCTTTTGTTATAGTGATTTAAATGATTCTCAAAAAATATTCTTGAACGGGAGTTTTGCAATAATTTATGATGATAGGGTTGTTGTGCACCAACTTTTGACTTCTCCCTCTAATGTTCATGACAGAGGTTGTTTAATCAAAGTATAATTAGTGTACATGGATGGATCATGTTAACCTACTTGTGGATGGCCATAATATTGTCTATTGTGAGATGGATAGATCACACTAGCTCTATTTGAGAAAGATAGTAATTTGTCCTTTGTGAGATGGACCAATTACATTAAAAATTGATCTCGTGGTATTTTATGTGGAAGTGGATTGCCGACTACCTTAAGTTTAAGCAGCTAATTTCTTCTGGAAGGGAGACGGGAATATACTAAAATGGACAACAATTTAACTCAAACCAAATTTGGGTCCAACCTATATCCCAACACGTGATTGATGATTTTCTTTTGACATGATACGATTAATGATTCAAAATTAGTTCAAATATAAATCACTTTATTGACAGGTTAGAGGCGAGAGTTAAAAATGTCATATAGAGAATAAATTAGCTAGCATGAAGAGATAGATTGGTTTCTTCCATAAAGCATATAGCCAACCTCCTTGGGCTTTTATTAATATTTGATCCACCTTTATATTATGATATAGGTGAAGGAAAATAAAAAACACACGTGATATCACCAAAATTTATTCAAAATATTTAAGTAATAATGCATGAGTCACATGTGCGAACTATTCTTATCATATGCTTCTGATGATTATTTATACACAGAGTTAGCTTCCTAAACTATAAATTATTGAGCTGATGGGTCTTAATCATATTGGTAAAAATTAAATTCTGCAGTCTCCACAACTATAACTTCTAGTTCAAGGGCCTTAAAAGACCTATCATGGTCCCGGGAAATTTAAAAAGAATGAGTAGGAAACACTACAAGGACCAATTAAAGTGAGAAATAGCGAAGCAGGCCATGACCCAATTGTTGCACCATTTGTTCAAACAAAGGATGTTTTCGGCTCAAAATCCAGAATATGTATTTGTCCTAGCATTAGACATGGATCACTCCATCTGCATTAGGTAGATCTGATTATAGTATGTTTTAGATCCTATATTTGTAAGTTAAGCAGTGGAATAGATTTAAATAATTAAGTTTAAACTTTAAATTTAAATTACTAAAATTTAAATTTTAATATCTCACATAACTAATAATATTCAAAAATTTTACATCAAACTTCATTAAAATCCTAATCTATATACCTCTAATTATTTTCTATAGCAAAATTTTGTGCCAAATTAGTTCTTTCAATTTATAAAAATAGTAAAATATCAGATAATGAGATGGACAATCCAGTAAGCAATAAATATTTTAACTAGATAAATTATAAATAATAATTTTACTGAAAGTAAGTATGTGGAATGCATCGATTTAAACCTAGATTTAGATATGCAATATTATCAGAATATTATACATGTAAATCCAATCTTTCTTAAAATTCAAATTTGTGTTCACGAATCCAATTTTGTAAAATATCAAGTTTATCTCTCAACCATGAATTATGACTATATTATCCCTATCGCAAAGCCTTTTTTTATGATATTGCAAATTATCTTACAACGTGCCAACATATAATCTTCATCGGCAAACTATTGATGC
Source organism: Cocos nucifera (assembly GCA_006176705.1). Classification (NCBI taxonomy): domain Eukaryota; kingdom Viridiplantae; phylum Streptophyta; class Magnoliopsida; order Arecales; family Arecaceae; genus Cocos; species Cocos nucifera. Next base: position 725,186 of record QRFJ01000039.1, read on the forward strand.
ACCAATATATAACCCTCATTGTTAAGATATTAATACACCAACATATAATCCTTACTAGTGGTACATTATTATGTCAAACATATAATTACATTAGTAGTATATCAACATGCTAATGTATAAGTCTCACCAGCAAGATATTGATATGCTAATATCAAGTAAAAAAATCAAAAAAATAACTAATGTTATATCTAACTAAAATCAATAATATGTGGTGGAGCTTAGAATACTTTAGGATTTGTGGTCTAAGTTCCCTCATCCTTCTCTTGTATACATACATACATATATATATATATGTATGTATGTATGTATGTATGTATGTATGTATGTATAACATAATAAGGTTAAGTTGGAGGCATCCATAGGTCAAATCTCAAATCTATCCCAAATTCTAATGACTTTTGATCTTAAATCCTAAAATTATGGCATTTTACTAAATGGATCCATTAGAGTTCAAGACTAGTCATGTGTCTGGCCATGCTTGTAAAGTTAAATGAGAAATTCTTTCTACATCGCTTATGGTGATTGACTCATATATCGAAAAAAAAAAAATTCTTTCAACTCCGTGCATGAGTAGCATGAGCTGCACTGCTCGTGGTACACAAAGTATTTCTCGAAGGTAAATTCATTTTTTTTTTCTAATTCTATTCGAGAAGGCAAATTTTGGGCCACGCTATTTACGGGCTGGCATTATAAATAGGGCTACTTTAAGCTAATTCCAGTTCTATATCAGGCCACGGAAGGGCGGGGTATTACAGTTGCAAATCACAAAGCTATCCTTTTGAAGGCAAACAAGCAAAAATCCTCAAGCAAAGAGCCAAGAAGTCTAACATCCAGCATCCATTTTCCAGGACCAGGCCTCAACCGTTGTTTTCAGCTGATGGTAGCCAAGGCCTCTCTGTTCCCATCGTTTAAAAGGTCGAAATAAGAAAAGATGGCATCATGCGGATATAATTAAGCTGGAAAAGGGAGATGTGGCCTTCCATCAGTTCCATGCATTTGGAATGTGGACTGGTAAAAAGGAAAGCTATAGACCACACAAAATAAGCCTCTTGAATTAAAAACAAAGCATCATATCCAAGTCCAACGGGTTGGGGGAGCAAAGAGAATATAGACGCAGGCGCGTGGAACGTGGAAGTGGAAGATATTTGCAGGGTTTATTTATTATTTATTTAATTGGATATTTGCAAATTTGTTGAGCCGATCGTCAAAGTGGCTAGCTTCAGGATAGCTTGGTGGGATTTTCCTTTTTGGTAAGAATCTTGGTGGGACATTTAGGATCTTATCATCAGGAATCAACTTTTTGTTGGGCTCCTGACTTGGGACTGCAGCACTATCATTGTTGTGCAAGTGGATTGAGTGGATATTGATTGGGCCAACTTGTATCTGGACCAGAATGGGTCATGTCCCGATGCCAAATCTAAACAATATCTCGGAAGAGCCTGGCATGGTGGACCCTACCAACCCTACTTGGATAGCCGCAAATTGCCAAAATGCAAGCTAATATATGGTCTCCTTTACTTTTTTTTTTTTTTCTTTTCTTTTGAAGTGAATAATATGCTGAGTTTTCAAGATTAACAAAAAAGAAAAAAAAAAAAATTGATGATTTGATTGCAATTTTTGGGGCTCAACAAAAGACAATTCTTTCATTTTTCTTAAAATTCATCTTCATCTTCTCCTTATAGTATAATGAAAATTATGCCCCTCAAAGAAGATTTTATGTAGTTCTTAATATTTATCAAGTATGATGATTGGCTCCGGCTATTGCTTGTTATTTTGATGTTTTAGAGAAAACACTTGTTTTGTTTTGCACTATTTTGCTGTGAAAACGCTTCTCACTTAGGAATTTGTTTAAAACAATAACTGAACATATATTTGAAGAAAAATCCTTCATAAATATTATGAAAGGGATGTCTTTTACAAAGAAACAGTCCGTTCAATATGGAGGAGATATCACCATAAAAGAGGGAAAAGAATAAGGTGGAGATATGGTCAGCTAGCATGAACGGTCTAGTAATTAAGTAGGTACCTGTCACTTATTAAAGACAAGGCCAAAATAAAAGATTTAGGATATCAACGAGGGCATGGTCATCATCCAGCAAATACTGATCCTATCTTAAGATAGGCAAGAGAGAGAATCTTGGTATCATATTTAATCGTTGAAATAATATGTATATCAATAAATAGCCTAACAATGTGGCTAAAAAGAAAATGTATCAATGAATATTTGTCATATTTGGACTAGTTCAATAATAAGATGATAAATATGCTTAACATTCTTCCTTAAACTCAAAGTGGTGAAATAAATACCAGCTCTAGTTTGAAAATCAAATCATAAAAATATTCGGATCAACATACTTGAATAAAAATATCGGCAATCCGATTAACTGAAGTAATTGAAATTAGTCATATTATACCGAATATGATATATGAGTATACAAAATGATAATTATTTTTAATATATTTAGTGTGCCCATGAAGAATATTATTATAAATAATTTAGTATCCAATATTTTTCTTTTATGTCTATTTTTATATAATACTCAAAGTGGTAAAGTAAATACCAGCTTTAGTTTGAAAATCAAATCGGTGAACATACTTGGATAAAAATATCGGTAATTGATTAATTGAAATATTTGAAATTAGCCATATTATATCAAGAATGATGTATGAGTATATAAAATAATAATTATTTTTAATATATTTAGTGTATCCATGAAGAATATTATTATAAGCAATTTAGTATTAACTTTTTTTTTTTATGTCTATTTTTAAATAGTATTAAAGTCATCGATCCCCTCATCCTTTGGTACGGTAAGATGGTAAATATGCTCAGCACTTTAGTAGTGATTGATACGTTTGCTTTCATGACCAAAAAAATATTTTTTAATTTAGATCCAAACATCAAGACGAAATCCTAGGAATCGCCAAAAATTTCTTAATCAGTGCAATGCCAACATGGACAAACAATGAAGTGGCTACGGTAATTATAATCCGTCCCGAATTTAATTCGTAACTTTGAATTCTTATATCATTCCCGTTTTGGTGCCCAAAGTGGATGGTAATTTTTAAGTCAAGAACAACTACAGAAGCCTCAATTTTGCTGGTACACTCTCCTCTTCGGGCAAGAGATTTTGGAAAATTTCTATATCCGTGGAGATCAAATACTTCAATTTACCACTCTTCACGGCGAAGATATTCGCTACTTACTCCAGAATACACAGGAATTATATATTTGAGCGCTTTTGAAGGGGAATATTTCTTTTTAGTGCCAAATTTCTTAACAAGACTATCTGACTTCATTGAGGGCAGCTTCCAAGATGTCGTATAAGAAAGGCTTTTCCCCCTTTCACGATAACAAACAAAAAAAAAAAAGAAGCAATTATTGAAACAAATAAAGGGGAAAAGAAATCAAATGTGGATCTTTGCTGAACTCCGATGCAAGAAGAGGCCAAGTATAATCATAGTAATGAAATCGTTTTGCTGCTACAAGGTTATCGCTCTCGTATAAACTGGTTCTGGACATGTCTTCCATGAGTTGAAAGACCAAATGTCGAACGCTCTTCAGAATCATCATGAGGGATGCATTCGAATAAGAACGAAAAATTGCGATTCACCATGGAGTAGTGTCACGTTGGAGTGGCTATTGGCTAACCCAGCTCTATTGGTGGACCAGTCTATTATAAAAAAAATCATTAGGTAAACTCATTCTCCTACTACTACTATTACTATTATAGATAAGATGTTTGTAAATTTTGATTGATTATTTTTTTATTTTATAATTAATTATGATCAATTTAGATTAGTAATTAAAGAAAAATAATTGATGTATAATTTTTTTATTAATTTTATGAATGAATTTATCTAATATTTTTTTTATTATAAAATATGTAAATCGGGAAAGAGTGTAATAATATGTATATTTTTATGATCGGACCGGTCCATTTAGCTAGCGGTAGACCTGGCCCAACCTAAAATTATAGGTCGCGCTGCCCTCAACCGAACCTTCTTCATTTCATAATTATTATCGTCTTGCTTTGTCGCATCAATGTCACGTCCTTCCATAGCTAGCGAGAGACCCGTTTAATTAGAAAGCGAATTCTGCAGGAAAAAATCTAGACACTCGTAACGTAGACCATTTGGACAGCATTTAGATGATAGTTCCAATGTTCCATCATACCTCGACGGTCATCTGTGGTCCTATTTTTCTCACGACATGAATAGAACAAACACGTCAACTTGGAATTTTTGTGTGGTGGTCTGGGTGGTTCGTGGTGCCGGTGGGGCCGGGTGGGAAGCCCTTTCTTGGGCTGCGCCACCTTGGAGGGCAAGGGATTATTGTCGGCTTGTGCCTTTATCTCCCGCTGTCCCCGTCTTTTGTAAAGGTTGAAAGGAGAAGCGAACGGATGGAATGGTTTGGATGGAAGTAGAGAATTAATGACTTTGGCTTTCTCTACAAATCTGGCTAATGCGGACAAGAAAGGATTACGAGGGATCGGTAACATAAGGACCAAGGACGCAGTGGTACACAAGTTGGGTGGGTGGTGATGGAAAATATTTGGAATTGCTTGTTTGGGTGGAAAGACTAGTCCAACATCCATGCAGCAAATATTGAATGAGGTCCACCGCTTTATTATTCCATCAAAGATGAAATCATTTCATTTACCCATTAAAATATATCTAATCTATTAGTGTAAAATTTAATTAACATCAAATCAAATTGTAATCGAAGAAAAAGAGATCATCATCTATGATCTACAAAATAAAGTTTCATCCGAAGTTGATGATAGTGACTTCAACGGAATTCTCCGACGATCAAATCAGCTCTTCTGATCAATAGAAATGGAGTGCAGACAAGAATTCAGGAGAATTTCGGAAAGAAGAAGAGAGCTTAGAAAAAACATATCTGAAGGATCCTTTTTATAGACGAAGCTTGTCATAACCGTTCGATAGTAAATCGCTCGGAGCCATATGGAGTTTGCTACAGAGAGAGGTATCCGTTGTTGTGATGTAGCCGTTCGATAGTGAACCGCTCGGAGTCACGTGGAGTTTGTTACGAAGAGTGGTATCCGTTGTCATGAAGTAACCGTTCGTTGAGATTTAATAGTCGAAATTCGGAGGAAGCAGGCATTGGTTGGTGAAAAACTTTGACATACATCAATTCCATGAGAGTTCGGACTCCTAAAGAGAACACGACTAGAGGGGATCATCTGGAAGAAATGCTGGTTGAAATCTGAAAGTAATCCACTGGAGGAATCCGAATGAAATTCGACTGATGGAGAAGTCCAAGAGGAGTCTGACCGATGGAGAAGTTCGACTGAAGGAGAAGTCCGAAAGGAGTTCGGCTCCTTAAAGGATTCGAAAGAAGTTCGGCTTCCGAAGAAATTCGATTGAAGGAGAAATTCGGAAGGAGTTCGACTTCTGAAGGAATCAAAAAAGGAGTTTGGCTCATGGAGTTAACCGACTGAAGGAGAAGTCTGGAAGGAGTTCGACTCCTGAAGGTATCCGACTGAAGGAGAGATCCGGAATGAGTTCGGCTCCTTGAGGAACTTGACTGAAGGAGAGATCCGAAAGGAGTTTGGCTCCTATAGAAATCAGACTAAAGGAGGAGTTCGGAAGGAGTTTGGCTCTTGGAGGTATCCGATTGAAAGAGAGATCCAGAAGGAGTTCGGCTTCTATAGAAATTCGACTGAAGTAAGAGTTCGAAAGGAGTTCGACTCTTGGAGGTATCTGATTGAAGGAGAGATTTGGAAGGAGTTTGGCTCCTGGAGAAACTTGACTGAAGGAGAGATCCGGAAGGAGTTCGACTCCTATAGAAATTCGTCTGAAGGAGGAGTTCGGAAGAAATTTGGCTCCTGAAGGAGCTTGACTGAAGGAGAAGTTTGGAAGGAGTTCGGCTCCTGTAGAAATCCGACTAAAAAAGAAATCCGAAAGGAGTTCGGCTCCTGGAGGAACTTGAATAAAGGAGAAGTCCGAAAGGAGTTCGGTTCCTATAGGAATTCGACTGAAGATGAGGTCCGAAAAAAGTTCGGCTCCTAAAGGAACTTGATTGAAGGAGAAGTCCGGAAGAAGTTCGATTCCTGTAGAAATCCGATTGAAAGAAATGTCTGAAAAAAGTTCGGCTCTTGGAGGAATTTGACTGAAGAAGAAGTCCGAAAGAAGTTCGGCTCTTGGAGGAGTTCGAATAAAGAATAAATCCAAAAGGAGTTTGGCTGGGGTTCGACCGTCGGATAAGTTCGACTACCGAATGAGTTCGGCTGCTTGAGGGATTCAACCGTTGGATGAGTTTGGCTACTGAATGAGTTCGACCGCTGGAAGAAAAATTTTCTATCAAAGCTCCTCCGAGATTACTAGTTGCATTAGGCTAAATTTCAGACTGAACTTCAACGGGAGCGGAATTTTTCTCCAACACAATCCATTGACTAATTAAACAAAGGATCGAATGGCTCTATGAAGGTATGTGATACGTCTCGGGTGTGGCGCAAAAACTTCGATGCATGGTTGAGAAACTAGCATTTTTCGCAAGATCATGTATGAAATTTTGCTTTTAGTCCCTTTTAAATTTTCTTCTTTTTCTTCGTACTTTCTTCCTCCATCAAATCTTATTTTGAAACCTCGTGGAAAGAAAAATATATATATAAAAAAGTTATTTTAATTGTTGTAGCATTAGTGTCGTTCTACATTAGATAATGATGGTCAATCTTTATAAAAAATTTGTCGGATTTTCCTTAGGACTACATTCCACCTAAACTGTAACTAACTTTTACTGAAATCAGTCTATGTTCATGCCAATATTAGACCTTGCTCCACCAACTATTTGATTAAACTTAGTACTGAGAGCATCAAATATCGAATCATCCTTGTGATCCACTTTAGCCGTAAGTAGCGATTGGGTCCATTTGTGGGCCTACAACAATACGGGTGTTGGTAGAAACTCCTATTACTGGGCCTCAAGCCATGACGCTCCCAGCCCTCCTAAGAACAAAAGTTTAGAAGGGCCTTGGCATTAAACCGTTTATCTTGTGCTGTTTGTTATTGGTTATGTCGACCTAGAGGTGGACCAGAATCCACCAAATCCCTTGTAAGAAAATTCTTAAAACTCTAGGTTTTGGTTTTAAGTATTGGATGGTCCGGACAAAAACCAACCTTTGGGCAATCCTGAAAGCGTGGGGTCCTTGAGATGAAGGCTGGGCTGGAGCCAGCTTGTGGACTGGGCCCAAAAGCCTTGCACGATCAAACCCCATCCACTATTTTTTCATGTCGATCATCCCGACCTCTCATACGGATATCAAACATGGCAGGAGCCGGGCTCAATTCGGGAATCGAGATGCTCCCGATGTCTCAATTATGAGTCGACCCTAACACGCCAACGGCAAATTTTGGCTCCGCTGCAACGATGTTTGTTATTTGTAATAAGACTCCACTGCAAATAGTGTTTTTTTTTTTTTTTTTTTTTTTTTTGCTGCTTTCGAATCTAGAAATTCATATGGAGCTATCCATTTAAAGAAACAATGACGGGAGAGTTACATATAAATCTGTTGTACAAATGGACAATCTTAGATTTCATTTGCATTCGAAAATTATGGTGAGCTCCTTTGGTGCACATGATTAATATGTACAAATCTAGGTTTATGATTTAAAATTACATATATATATAAGATAAGGAAAAAATTGGATACGGCTTGGTTGCATGGCCGGCAACTGTTCACTGTTTGCTAGAATGATGAGATTAGTGCACTTCATGATATATCATGGTGAGATTTATGCAATTGAACCGCATCGTGATTCTAAGTCATGGCCATGAATTCGAGTCTCGATTTTTTTTTTTTTTTTTTTTTTAAAAAAAAATCCAAGTCTCGTTCGGTTAAACACGAACTGCAAGTTGGTGGGCGGCATGGAAAGAGAACCATGTGGATGGATGCGCGTGTGGTGATAGCGAGGTATATTGGCAAGTATGGCTTAAATATTTAAAATTTAGAGTATATGATGAATTACTCCAACTATAATTAGTATAAGGCATGAGAATAAACTAGGAATAGAATTCTATGACAAGCATGACAAATAATGGACTTTCAACAAAATTAATGGCCGATATCTAGGCTCGGGATAGGCTCCATCAAACACTTGTTGATGCCTATGGAGTGCGATGCAGAGAGCCTCTTACTGACGATGTCCATGACCACCGTTCTTTAGAGAAAAAGGTGGACCCTATCCTCTGCAAAAACGCTTAAACACAAAGCACCGTCCAATCTTGCAACCTTCTCTTCACCACTCAAAAGCTTTCTTGTTTCCATCAGTCGCGCAAGGAATTAGAAAAAGATGAAGAAAACTAGGGTATTTATTCTCATGTCGAGAAAAAAAAGTAACAAAAGAAGATTACTAAAAAAAATTTGTTGAGTTGATGCTGCTTTATGGGAATAAGCATATATCTCCATATAGACCTTATCATCTATATATGGTATATGAAATTAGTTATATATAGCACATGCAATTCAGTATATAATATATATATATATCAGATAAGATTTTCAACTAATATACCATATCAAGTACCGAAAAGATTTTTGCAATATGTATTGTGTACTAAAATCATGAGATTCCAATTCTATTCATTTCTTATACTAAAATCATGGGAATCCGATATTTTCTAATATAATATATCGAGTAGAAATCTTTTCGATATTTTATGATATTTTTAATATCAACTGAAAATCTTTCTTAATATTTTTTTATTAATATATAATCAGCTATACATGGTATATGCTAAAAGCTACATATACATGGAAGATACAATAAGCTATATATAGCATATACGATCACCTATATAGAAAATATATTTGGGGGCTAATCAATCTGTAGTCTAAGGGAGATGCGGACCATCTCTTTGCCATTCACTGGTTGAGACCTCGTGCAAAGCTTCGGGAGAAGTTGGATGGCACTTTCACTTTGCACCAACTTTTTAACTTTTATTAAATACTAGCCAGTAACCCACCTTGAATAATAATATAAAATAATTAAATTTAATAATATCAAAAAAAAATTGAATATATAATTTATTTTTAAAAAATTATCTTGGTAGTCTAAAAATATTCAATCATTAAATATAAAAAAATTAATATATAATAGTGGCACAACAGCATAGCAGACAGCTACATACATCATGTATAAGATATTAAATATCATCTCTATTTTGAACTTCATCTTTGATTTTAAAATTCTACTTTGAATGAGCATCAAGATAATAATAATTTTTTTAAACTAATAAATAATAAAAAAATAATTTATAAAAAATAATATATTTTAATAAATATAATTTAAAAAGATGGAGAGAGAAAGAGTTATCTTAATATTTCTAAATCTCCATCCGGTTGAGATGGATCTAAACATCTATATCCAACTACTTTGAACCTTCCACCTAATTAAGACTCTCATGAAGAAAAAAATAAAAAAAAAATTAGAAAAAAAAATCGATAAAGCATTCATGAAAACTAAGAAAAGATGGAAAAAAATAAAAAAACATGACCCTTTCTACATAGATTTAAAATTTATTTTTTTACAAATCAAAAGCTATAAAAATAATAATATATTCTTAACACATAATAAAAATTAATAATAACATTCACAATCTTATCTACTAAGTATGATCGATAACTTTGTTATTTTATATTAAACTTCAAATTTGTATACAATCCTAGTTTCTTGATAATATCTTTCAAATTTTTTTCTTAAAAAAATTTCAATAATATTCATTTATGCAATTATAATTAAAAATTTAAATATTTATAAAAATTAAATAATTAATTAAAAATAAATTTAAAATATATTTTAAAATATTTACAGCATGGACATCCATGGCTAAGGTTATGAAGCTAGAATCATTAAAAATATCTTATAAAAATTTTAAAATTTGATATTTTTTCTTAAACATGCCTAACTTACATCATGTTTCTTTAAAATGATATTTTTATCTTTACTTAAAAATCTATTTAAATTGACTTAAAAAACTAAATATAATAGAAGAAAAAAATTATCCAAATGATTAAATACTCTACGATTAAGTGATATAATCAAATATAACTAAATTAACAAAATCATATAAAAACATGAGAAAAAAATTACTCAATTAACTTGCTCCAATAATAAATAATATAATATAATACATTTTAAATTTTTATAATTTTTGGTTCATCGATAAATTATTATAAAGTAAAATATAATGAATATTTTCTTAAAGATATTTATTTAATAGATGGATCCAAAACTATAAAATCATCCAAAAAATATACAATACATTTTTTTAATAAAATATATCTATACGTTGAAAAGCACATTGAAATAGTAAGAAAATTTATAATTTTTAAACTATCAAATAAAAATAATAAATAATCTAAAAAATAAATAAATTTTATTAAGAGAGAGATAAAAAGTTATCTCATCGACTCCAAGCTTTCCATCCAATTAAGATAGATCTAAACTTTTCTATTCGACTGCATCGAGTCTCTCACCTAATTAAGAATCCTATGAATGAAAAAAATTAAAAAAATTAGAAAAGATATTGAAAAAATCAATGAAAAGAAATGAATGATGAAAAAATTAAAAGGCAAGATATTTTTCAGTATAGACTGATTAATTCTTTCTTTTTCAGATATCTTTGGAAAGAAAAGCACTTGAGAAAGATCGAAAGGAAAGGCCAATGCCGATGATAAAATAATTAAAATACAAAAGAATATGTTTAGAAGAGCCCCTCATCAATTTAGCAGTCTAAAAGCATCATCTGAGGATGGAGGTTCAAAGGGTTGCTACTGCACTTGCCACAACCCTTCATTTTTATTTATAAATTATTTAATAAATATTAAAGCTTAAATAGGTTAGAAAGATTTTATTGAAAAATATTTAAAAAAATTTTGCATATGATTTTTTCTCATCAGGTTCATAGGAGGTTGCTGTTTGCAAGATCACAGCCTTTCAATCCTACAGAAAACCATCATTTGATAACACCACTCTTCTCAATTTATTGTATCATCAAAAAAAAATAATTAAATATTTAAAAAAATAATTATTTTTTTTTAAAAAAATAAGAAAAGATACTATCAAACTCGTATTTCTTCTCTCTATCCAAAAAAAAATAAAAACTGACCTTTCTTTTTCAGCTCTCCTACATCCAAACTTTTCTATCGTTGAATCATTCTCTAAAACTTCCCACATATATATATATAGTCTATTGTAACAAAAGAATGTAATAAGATAGTCTATTATGTGCTCAATTTTTTTTAATAAAAATCTTGTCCCTCCATTTAAAGCCTCCAAAACTTCTTTTTTTCTAACTCTCCATCCCCTAATTAAAGATCGAGGGATCCCTATATTATGTCCCTTCAAATTTGATATGCTCTCTTTTTTTTCTCATAGATAAGCTATAGACCCTTATATAAATGCTAAATCAGCTGAACATAAAGAATGTTATTATATTGCAAGTACGTGAATGTCACACTTTCGCTAAAAACTAGTACATGCTTATACTTTCTCCATCCTACGACATGATATCATACTCTCTTGAGATAATAAAAAAATCTATAATTTTTAAATTAAATTTATATTAATAATTTTCTCATCATTTAATTATCTTAAGCCGTCTAATCTTAAAATCAAATTAACATCAAGATAATCATAAATTTTTTAAACTATCAAATAATAAAAAAAAATAATTTATATAAAATAACAAATTTTATTAAAAGAAAAAAAAGAAGTCATCTTATATGTTTCAAGCTTCTCATCCAATTGAGATTCATCTAAAATTTTCTATTCTGCTGCTTTGAGCCTCCTACGAAAGAAGTAAAAAATAAATTAAAAAAAATAAAAATAAAAATAAAAATAAAAATAAAAATAAAAAAAATTAAAAGATATGTGCTGATGTCCTCTCCGTCTTATGATATGAGCATGTATATCATACTCTCCATTAAAATAATAAAAAAATTTATAATTTTTAAATTAAATTTATACTAATAGTTTTTTCATCATTTAATTATCTCGAGCTATATAATCTTGAAATTAAATCGAGATCAAGACAATAATAAATTTTTTAAACTATTAATAAATAATAAAAAAATAATTTATAAAAAATAATATATTTTAATAAATTTTATTAAAAAAATTATCTTATCTGTTTCAAGCTTTCCGTTCAATTGAAATAAATTTAAAATTTTTTATTCGACTGCTCTAAGCCTCCTGTGAAAGAAGTAAAAAATAAAAATAAAAAATAGATATAAAAAAATTAACAAAAATAGAGGAAAGGTGAAAAAATTAAAAGACGATCGATTGTTTTTTTAAGGGAAAAGTACCTGAAAGAAAAAAAAAAAAATGCATAATATATAATATTATTTTAAAAACTTACATAATCATAAATTTTTTTGAGAATTTTTTTTTAGATTGTACTAAAATCGAGAAGTAAATATTATATTACTATTATATATATATATATATATATATATATATATATATATATATATATATATATATAATATAATTAAATAAAATATTTATTATTATCCCTCCACCAAAAATGCCACCCACCTCTTATAAAAAAATAAAAAAAAAATGCCACCCACCGGCCATCCTGTCGATATAGCCCCCGCATTCTTATCCGGATAACAGAGCCCCATAAGTCGAAAATTTGGTAGCCAAAGAAGAATTCTTTGGATCAAAAATCCCCAAAGCGTGGACCAACTAACACCGCCATAACTCGCACAAAATTCCATACGTTACGAGGGAAAAAACAATCGGAACCTAACAAAACCCTCTAATCTCTCTCAAGTGCTCTCCTTTCCCATATATCTCTAAATAGATAATGAAATGAAAAAAAAAAAAAAAAAAAAGCAATTTTTTTTTTTTTTTTTAAAAAAAAAAAATCATTTATGTGTGGAAAGCCTGGAGATGGGAAGGGTGACAGCGGCGCTGGGGGCAACGGTAGGCGGTGAGGAGCAGCAGATTTTGATGTTCTGAAGTGCGTCGGCCGCGGAGGGGTTGGGTTGGTGTTGGGGTTAAAGCCAGGACAGAGCCGCGGGGTGCTGGGGAAAGGATTGGGAGGACGCCATGGCTGGCCTCGGGGTTTAGAGAGAGGGGGGAGGGGTGCGATTGAGATCTACATTTGCCGAAAAAGAAGGAAAAACCCTGAACGAAATGAAGTGGCCTAGGAAATAGCTAATAATTTGTTACATCCTGTAATCACAAAGCTATTAACTTTACCTGAAATAAAGCAATAAAATTCTCACCATGCCATGACTTATGCTGTATATCCTTTCCATCTTCATGAAGCAGCCAAGTTCTCTAGCCGACATCCAAACCAGGAAAAGAATATAATATCTAGAGAATGTACACCAAAGGCAAAATCATAAAGTTAATGGATTAAAACCTGTGCAATAAAAAAGTTTTAAAAAAAAAAAATTTATTAAGTTGGGCATGCAGTACCTCAATAGTGCTGAAGAATTCAGGGTCATCTTCTTCCCAGCAAGTCTTGTAGTTGAGACTTTCTCGGGGCTAAGTTGAGATCAAGAGACACACACAACAGAGAAACGGTCCACTGGAGGGAAAAAGAAATGCTCCACCCCCCTCTCCCCGCCGCGCCCCCCGGGGTTCTGCCGGCTGCCGCTCCCGCAGCTCTGCCGACCCCACCCCCGCCCCCGCAGCTGCCCATGCCCCTCTCTCGGGCTCTGCTGGCTGCCGGCCCCGCCCCCGCCACCGGACGGACCACATCACTGTCCACATCCCCCATCGCCCCCCCTGCACAATCCACTGGGGAAAAGAAAAAAAAAAAACACTCCACCACCACCCCCCCCTGCCGGGCCACCAGGGCTCTGCCTGCCGCCGACCCACCCCCATAGCTGCCCGTGCACCCCCCCAACCCCCCCGGGGCTCTGTCGGTCGCCGGCCCTAGCCCCGACCCCGCCCCCGCAGCTCTCCGTGCCAGCTGCCGCGCTCCGCCCCTGCGGCTCCACATCACCCGCTGAAGATGGGGAGGAAGGCACCGACGGAGACCGGCAGGCAGCTGCGGATGGCTAGGAGAGCAGGGAGGAACCAGGCATGGAGCCAGAAGAAGAAGGCTCGAGAAGGGATAGAGGGAAAAAAAAAAAAAAAAAAACTGTTCGGAGATTTTTGAAAAAAACCATCGTGGGGAAGAAAGCCGGAGGAGGCAAGCAGCGGCGACGGCGGCAAGGTGAAGGGAGGGAGATTGGAGGTGAAGCCCGATGTCGGTGACAATAAGGACGAAGGTAAGAGTGGAGACCGGCGAGAGGTGGTGGCAAGGAGAAGGGAGAGTAGGGAGGAGGTGGGCATCCGCGAGAGGTGGAGAAGGTTCGAGAGAACTCTGGCATGTTCAATGAAAAATAAAATCGGAGGAGCCCAAAGTGCGCCGAAGCAAAAAAAAAAAAAATCAGGAGAATTCAGAGCCGGATATAAACTTTTCTTTTATATATTGTATAGATATGCTGGATGTTCTTAACAAAAAAATTAATGCTGAACGAGACGTCCCTGCATGATTCACGTCTGCGTCCTTTGCCAGTACGTTGCACGACGAAGCGAAGCGAGATTCTTGACGCTCCACCCGGCGTGTGACTTTGATTTTTTTTTTTTTCATTTTTGGTAAAGAAAAAAAAAACGCGTCAAAACTTTGTTACCATGCGTCAAAGTATCAAAATTACTGGGAAGAAGAAACAATGAAAATTTAGACGAGTTTCCAATATATATATATATATATATATATATATATATATATATATATAATGTTTTTTTTTTAGGTATGAATGCAACATTTACCTTATCGCCCACCATGCTAGTATTCTATATAAATAATATCGATTTTAAATTTTTAGATATTTTCAATTAAGTTTTAGATTTTTAGAATGCTATTATAAATTATAAATTATAAATAATATTACCTAAAAATCTAAAATTTTAGATATTATTTAAAATTATAAATAATATCGATTTTTAGATATTACCTCTGTAAAAATTAAGTTGACCGTGAAATTTAGACTAAATAATTTTAGATATGAAAAATTACAGAAATCTAACTTTTGAATATAAGTTGCATAAAATTTTCAACTACTAAACTAAAACTAGTGGCAGGCCGCAGGGGAAAGGGTGTCAAATATGAACCGTAGCTAGGACCCTTTCATTTCAAGGGGAGGCCTCGAGGGCTTCTTCCTTTTGGGAACTGTAGCATTAGGGCTAGCACCAATGGTCCTCATTTCTCTTGGATAGGCAGCTAGTATCATTCAATTAAGTTTAAAGAGGATGAAGAAGATGTTGATTTTTTTACCTAGTAGTAGATCTAATCTAGGATAGGACTTTTTAGGAAGAGGGCTGCTACTGGTGATCAATCAACGAAATTTACAAGCAGCCCAAAATATTTTTAGCCATAGTCCCATAAAATATTACATATTCCATTTTCACAAAAAAATAACATCCAAATTACGATTGATTATTTCTCTATCAAAAGCAAAACTTAGTGTTAATGCATACGTACGAGAATGTGATTCAAGAGATACATCACAGCAAGAATGAAAACATTATTTTCACAAAGACTATGCAGGCATTGAAATTAGTGGCTAGACAATGCTTACCTTTTCAATGCACATTAGATTCCACCCTGCGGTACGTTAGGTCTTCTAGAAGGTCAATGCCTTGAGCCATGGTAATTTTCACTTTATTCTCAGTCAAGGGGTTTCATTGTAAAATTGGTCGGTTTATAAAATATTTACTTAGAACTTCAGGATTTTGCCTTCTAAGTTGGGGTCCACATATTTGGTCGAGAAAGTGCTTAATTTATGCCCAAATTATTTGGTTATTGATCCTATTGACGCAGAATTTAGTTATCATCAGATCGAGTTGAAATTGAGAAAAAAAAGATTATCGTCGGTGATTTGCAAAATAAAGTCTCGTCCAGAGTCGGTGATGGTGGTTTCAGTAGGATCCTCCGACGATCAAGTTAGCTCTTCTGACCAACAAAAATGGAGTACTTAGGAAAGAGTTCAGCAGAATTTTGGAAAAAAGAAAAGAGCTTAGAAAAAACTTATATGAAGGATTTCTTTTTATAGACGAAACTTGATTGATGGTGATGGCCATACCGTTTGGTGGTGGGCTGTTCAAGGCCGCATGGGATTCAGTACGGAGAGAAAGATATTGTCAGACTGATAATGGCAACCATGGCGTCTGATCGTGGATCACATGAGGTTTGCTACGGAGAGAGATGTCATTAGACTGGTAGTGATGGCCATGTCGTCCGGTCGTGGACCGTATAGGGCTTGTTACGGAGAGAGGTGCTATCAAACCGATGATAGCAGCCATGCCGTCTGATGGAATCATGTGTTTGGAGTCCGACTGAGCTGAAGGAATCCGATTGAAGAAGAATTCTGGAAGAAGTTCGGCTTCTATAAAAATTCGACTGAAAGAGAAGTTCGGAAGGAATTCGACTTTCGTAAAAGTCCGATCGAAGAAAAAATTTGGAGGAAGTTCGCCATCCGTAGGAATCCGACTGAAGAAGAAATTCGAAAGAAGTTCGGCTTTCGTAGTAGCCCGACTGAAAGAGAAATTCGGAAGGAGTTTGACTCCAAAAGAAGTTCGGCTCCCGTAGAAGCCCGACCGAAGAAAGAATTCGAAAAAAGTTCGGCTCCTGTAGGAGCCCGACTGAAGAAAAAATTTGGAGAAAGTTCGGCTCCCATAGAAGCCCGATCGAAGGAGGAGTCCGGAAGAAGCTCGGCTCCCCTAGTAGCCCGATCGAAGAAGGAATCTAGAAGGAGTTCGGCTTTCGTAGGAGCCCGACTGAAGGAAGAATCTAAAGAAAGTTTGGCTTCCATAGAAATTCGACTGAAGAAGAAATTCGAAAAAATTTCACTTTCCGTAGGAGTCCGACTGAAGAAGGAATCCGGAAGGAGTTCGGCTCCTGAAGAGCTTGGAAGGAATTTAACCGTTAGGAGAGTTCGACTGAAGCTCGGTAGCTGAGAAGTTCGGTCGGCTGAAGGAATTCGGTTGGGGCTCGACCATCGAGAAGTTTGGCCGACTGAAGAAATTCAGCTGGGGCTCGGCCGCTGAGAAGTTTAATTACTGGCGAAAGAATTTTCGATTGAAGCTCTTCCATGATTACCAGCTACATTAGGCTAAGCACCAGACTTGACTTCGATGAGAATGAGATTTATCCCCAACTGGTCCGATACATGGTGAACTCAGATAGCCAAACCCATCTAGGGTAACTAGCTAGTCATGCCATAATCAATGCTCGGTCAACACAAACCCAGCCATTGAGCTATCATATGAGGCGACTAAGCTTATTTCTAGTAATATAATCCTATATGAGAGGAATTATTTCACCTTTAATCTCTCAACATGTTCGTTGAAATGCTTTGTTTATATGCAAGTTGCCAAAGAATCAAATCCATATAATTTTAATATAAAATTATATAATGACAACACATTAAGGTAATCGTAAGCATGATAGAAAGGTAATCGAATTTGTTTGAACCGCTATCTTTCAAGAATGGATGCTATATTTAGAAGATGATAAAGCTTGTTTCTAATAGTGTGGTCCTTCTAAGAATTAAGGATGTCAATGGAAATGGATATTTAAATATTTTTTTCCATCCCCAAGTTAAATGAGGTAGTATCTAATCAAAATTAAATTAGAATGGTTCTCGTGATGGTTTTAAAAATTAAAATCCATTTGGTTATGGGTTCGGTTCCGATTTTAGCAAATTTTTGAATTCAAAACCAAATCCAAAATCAAGTTCGAAATCAAATTTAAAATAAAAAAATCCAATGATTAACATCCTAAATACACTTTGTGTTCAATATAAAGTTAAATTTAAAACTTTATAAAATAGTATAAACCATCCTATATTCAGACAAACGTGGATCATACATTATTTTTGGATATATCTATTAGATGAGTTAGCATGAATTATATTATAAAAATTATAGGTGATATCTTTAATTTTATTATTTATATATAAAAATTAAGAAATAAATAAAAAAATAAAAATATTTTATTTTTTAATTTTAATTTTAATTTTGTGGTTTTCTTTGCGGTGGTTATAGTTTTTTATTTTAAAAACCGTTCGGATCCGCTTTTAGTTTTGGAGGGAGATGATAGATTTCAAGTTTAGTTTCGATTTTTTTATTAATCACATCGAATCGGCTTTCTTCATATTCAATGCCAATGCTGCTATGATTGGCCCCTACGACAGCTTCATATTGTTTATATATATATATATATATTATTTATTTATTTTTTTTAGGATTGGATGGTCGAGATAAGTCCAACCTTTTTGGGGAATCTTACACTTGGTTGGTGAAGCCTGGTCCCTTGAGATGAAGGCCGAACAAGAGCCACCATCCTTTGGAGGGGACGCAGAAGTCCTGCGCGATCAAATCCCATCCACTCTTTTGCACGCTCACCGTCCAGGCCCGTCAGAAGCATATCAAAGATGCCAAGCCGAGCCAGGCTCGGTTCGGACACCAATTATTGCCTGCACTTAAATCGAGCTGCTCCTAACGTCCTTATTATGACCCGACCACTCGAGTTGGACCAAACTTGGATGAACCATCCATCTTATCTTACGAACCATGAGCCACTAATTACTTGATTTGTTTACAATCAATGGATACTCCATACCCAGCTTTCGCACGAGATATTGATACAATATATTCCTAACTTTTTATGTCATTCACAGATCTAGCTTTCCATATGGATCATCCATGGTCATCTGAAGATCTTTTCAGATGGATGCATGATGAGGTTCAGCGATAGATGATCCAAATGATGAATTCATGCAAAGGAAAGCGACGACACAACCCTGATTCAATTATAAATCCGCTAACTATTTAATCTTAGATTTCATTCTCATAAGTTCCTTGGTGCGCAAGATACATACATACATACATAAGGTAGAAAACTGGACAAATCTTGATTGGATGGCTCCCATAAGAAAAAAAAATCATGGTTGCATGGCCACCATCCTATTCACTATTTACAAGCATGATGAGATTAATGCACTCATGATGTGTCATGTCGAGAATTACGCGTCTGAATTTTGACATGATTCGGAGTCGCGGCGATGAAGCTTTTTTTTCAATTTCCTTTGGAAACCAAGTTTTGTTCAATTGAATAAATCGGTGGGGGACATGGAGCCATGTGGATGGATGCAAGCGGTGACGGTGCTGCAGGCAGAGACCATTCAGCTTAAAGTTGGTGTGGGACGGCATGGAGAACTTTGTGATGCCGCGTGAACGCCAGCCTCTAATCAGCTGATTATTTTAAGAACAGAAGAACGTCAAGCACACCTCATGCACATCAAACTCTGTGACGAAATAACCCCAATTTACCACTTTGATGTAACACACTAACAACATTGCAATAGTTAACATCACCAGAAAACTCCTAATTTGGGATCCAATGTTTAAAAAGTATACAGAAATGTTTTGCCATCTCAATTTCCATTGAGCTATGTATACCTTTTTCATCTGTATTAAATACATCGAAGCAAATTAAACAATATAATTACATCACTAGAAAAAACGGTGTATACCTTTAGACAAAGATTTCTAGTGTGGCAGATATATCCAAACTCTACCAGGAAAGCAGGAAAAAACAAAAAAAAACTGAAACAGAGCTTGTTCTGACGTTAATTAGCTAGTGGCCGACGCCCGGGCTCGGGACGGACTCCAGCCAGCGCTTGTTGATGCCCGTCGCGTGCCTCTCACCGGCAGTGCCCATGCCATGACCCCTGTTCTTTGGAGAAGAAGGTGGAACCCTTCCCTTTGGAAGAGCACTTAGAAACAAATCACCATCCAACGTTGCCACCTTCCCTTCTCCTCCACTCAAAAGCTTCCTCGCATCCATGGGCGATGAAAGCAACAAGAAGAGGAAGAAGAAAACCAGCGTATTTATTTTCATCTTATGTGAAGCCATGAGGAATAGAAGTTTTTGAGAGGTGGCGTTTGGAGGAAAGAGTGGGATGGTAATGTACTAATAAGACTCCTCCGGTGCTGGTGTTGTTAATTAAGGAGGGTTGGGGGGGGGGGGGGGGGGGGGGAAGTGGGGTTCCCTTTTATGCCGGTAAGGAGGAGTCGGTGGGCTGTCCTTGAAGAGAATATAGATGGGATAGAAAAATGGGATTAGTTGGGATAAGTCAAACAGGAAAGTATCATGTGTTTCGCCACCTTTTGATCCCGTAGCGGTGTGGTCATTGACATTGGTAACCATCAAAGAGTCCAAGTCTCTCTTTCTGTCCTGTGTTGGGACGAAAAAAAATCGCCGGCCTCTTCGTTTCCTGGTAATTTCTTGCCTGTTTCCGGCTTAGACTGGGTTTATTGTTCCACTTGGAATTGAAATTAAACTATCCAGGTTGAGGAATCTGGGAATAAGAAGCGAGGGGCATTGAGGTGGAGCCAGCGTTTGCTCGCTTTAGGAAAGCTAGCAGGCAGTCCAATTAATGGATGAATGGCCCGGAGTCAAAGGTGGCATCGGGATGACAAAATAGACGGCAGCCACCAAAGGACAAAAGAGATTGGATTCTTTTGCGAGTTTGAATGGAGGGGCGGAGCCATGGAGGGAATTAGGAATGGAATCTGTGGAACTACTACTAACGATGAGGAATTGGTATTTATTTGGTTGGAAGGAATGGGGAATTAGTCTAACGGTGGCAGTGGCCTCTCCCTAAGAATATCTTTTTTTTTCTTGCCGTTTTGTCGTTGCGTGCTCGACGTATGGAATGCGATTTAGAATGTGTTACAATCGCTAAATCTCACTATGGCATTAAAGTATTGGGAATTAGATGAGCAGAAGGAAAGGGATAAAAGGTGTGATGTTTGGTGGCAAATCTTCCGCGTGGAAGGGAACGAACGCCTTGTAGTCGTTGGAGCTGTGTACGACCATAGGTTATCAGTCTTTTTATTTTATTTTTTGGTAAGAGTCCGAACGGCAGAACATTGAAAAGGAGGAGGGATTTCTGGCTCACGTATGGTTTAATTTAATGCATTCGGTTTACCAAATTAAAAAGGGAAAAGAGAAACAGCAGGGTAAGAGCTAGCAACCGGGCAGACATTAGGTTACCAGTCTTACCTTTGAACAGATTTTGCCAATATTGACTGGAATTTGTTGAGTCTTCTTCAGAGGATTGTTTGGTGCGAGAAGTCTATTGCGCAGTAATGCATGGACGATCTAGGCCTATGAACGCGGGGTCTTGCACCCGTGCATAGACTAATTGACATCGATATCTTCCATTGTATCGCGGTCGTAAATAGAAACTTTTTTGGTCTTTTCTAAGTTTTCTTTTGACCACTTTCATGTAATGTAGTTCAGTTTCATGCGTGTCTAAATGAGTAGAAACATCGCCAACAAATATTTTCCTTTGCATTGTGGTCATAAATTATCTTATTGTTTGAATAAACTTTTCTAGTCTAAATTTTCTTAGTTTTCTGTTGACCACTTTCATGTAATGTAGTTCAGCCCATCATGACTGAATTGGTAGAAATATCTCCAATAATGAAAGATCTTCAACATGGAGGCCGTACTCTAGAGAAATAATAGGCCTATACGACTGGAAGAAAAATAGTGAAGTCCTGTTGATAGGAAATGTACAACTAGTCTAGGCATATGCGGTATTCGAACATTTTGTATGCTTTTTTTCAATGGTATGTGTTATTTTTTTGCAGATGAAAATTTTCGCATTTGTTTCTCTGCAGAATAGTAACGGGTGTTATGCTATCATTCTAAGATTTAAATATAGAAGGCGCGTGAAATAGGGAGATATAAGGATTGGAGGAAAGTTAGCGTTTTGTTTTATTATTATTATTTTTTTTTCTTTGTGTTGGAGGTGCCGGTTCGGGGTGGGGTGCGGGCTGAGCAACAGTCAAAAATATATTCTTTATTCATCTCTATAATGGATGAAACGTAAGTGGAAAATTGGCATTTGCTTTGCCACATTCCTAAAAGGTTCGGCGGTGATTTAATTAAAATGTTTAGTTATAGGAATTTGGCTGGTTGGTGGGCACCTCTCTTCTTGGAACTTTCCCTGGGAGAAGGTCTACGCCGAATAAAAAAAAGTGAGCTATAATGAACACGTTTGTTCAAACAGTTAAAATTATTTGTAAATAAAATCTTTAAATCTTTTGATAGCAAAAACTTATTGCTTGCACACAAAAGTGAAACATATCCACTCAAAACAAAAGGAGAGAATAACGTAAGCTTGGTGTAAATACTATCTTCGACATTATTCTCCATATAATATTTTACCAATTCTTAGAAAATAAATAAATAAACAAATAAGAACAGTAATGATGTCAAACTGGCCTTCAATTTGCTAAATAAAAATGTGATAGCAAGTAGCATGACATAAGCCAATTTGCGCATTTATCCTACATTTATTTCTCGCAGCGACCTGGTAGCTAGGTTGAACTACTGCTTGTGAACAATAAGCCAAATCCTATGCGATCTCCAAATAGCTATAGCTTTATAGGCGTGGACGTGGGTCGTTGCAAATGGTTTGCCGACTATGGTTATGCCATCACTACTCTCGGTCATTTCAAGATACTGATGAACGATCTCCAATTCATTTACATCACTTGAAGCTGGATTAAACAGAACTACCCACTTGAATCCAACGGTAATCATGATTGCGCGCTTTACAAATTGATATGGGGACGCATGCAGGGTTGCACCGTAATTCTTCAGCAAATTAAATCCACATGGATGTTTCTCCAACATTGCTGACTATAGTTACCACCACTCTGCCGCGGTCATTTGAGAAAGATCAAGGAAACCCGGTCAACTCAATTCTCAGCATCCAGATTGGAATCAAGCTACAATAAAACAACCCGCATATACATCAAGAATCCATCTTGGATCCAATGTTTGGTAATCATCTGATGATCTGATTCGTAAACTTGATTGTGGAATAGATTTAGCTGCATGGGCTCGTACCTCCACAGGATGGAAGCCCCTGTTCTTGGGCCCGTTTTTAAGTTTGGCCAGGATATCCTTAAGGTTGCATTTAATATTAATTTCAATTATCTGCAATCTGAATTGATTATCGTTAATATTGATTATTATATTTAGTATACACCGATAATATTATAGTAAAATTACTGAAAATCTTAATTAAAATATTTGGTATGACAATCAGATAGCTGTTAATATAATATCAAAATTTTAAAATATTTTTAAATTAAATTTATTAAAAATCACATCTCATACATAAAATTTTTAATTTTTTAAAATAAAAAAATATTATAATATATAATATAATATATATAATATATTATTATATTATATATTGTTGGTGCAGAATTTGGTTGACGTCGGATCAAGTTAGAATTGAGGAAGATGAGGTCGCCGCCAATGACCTATAAAAGAAAGTTCCATCCGAAGTTAGTGGTGGTGACTCCGGTAGGATCCTTCGACTGTTAAGTTAGTTCTTCTGGCCAATAGAAATGGAGTGCTCAAAAAGAAGTTCGGTAGAGTTTCGAGAAGAAAAAGAAAGCTTAGCGAAAACATATATGAAGGATCCTATTTTATAGACGGAGCTTGTTGTAACTGCCTTGATAAATGACTGTCGTAACCATCCTTAATAAATGACAATCGTAATTGTCATGATAAATGACAATCATAATTGTCCTAATAAATGATGTTCGTGATTGTCTTGATAAATGCTATTTGTAACCGTTCAATAGTGGGATCGCCTGTAGGAATCCGACTGCTAAAGGAGTCAGAAAGGAGTTTGGCTTCTGAAGAAATCTGACTGTTGAAGGAGTTTGGAAGGAGTTCCGCTCCCGAAGAAATTCGATTGCTAGAGGAGTCCGAAATTCGGTTGCTGGAGGAGTCCGAAAGGAGTTCAACTTTCCTAGAAGTCTGACTGCTAGAGGAGTTCGGATGGAGTCCGACTCTTGGAGAAATCCGACTGTTGGAGGAGTTCGACTTTCGTAGAAGTCTGGCTATGGGAGGAGTCCGAAAGGAGTTCGACTTCTGTAGAAGCTTGGCTGCTGGAGAAGTTCGGAAGGAGTTCAGCTTCCGTAGAAGTCCGGCTGCTGGAGGAGTCCGGAAGGAGTTTGGCTTCCGTAGAAGTTCGGTTGTTGGAAGAGTTCGAAAGGAGTTTGACTTCCATAGAAGCTTGGTTGCTGAAGGAGTTTGGCTTCCAAAAGCTCGACTACTGAAGGAGTTCGGCTTCCATAGAAGTTTGGCCGGCTGAAGAGGTTCAGCTGAGGCTCGACCGCTGAGAAGTTCGGTTAGGTTTGGCCGCTGGATAGTTCGGCCACTAAATGAATCCGGCTACTAGGGAGAGAATTTTCGATTGAAGCTCTTCCATGATTACCAGCTATATTAGGCTAAGCTTCAGACTAGACTTCGATAGGAGTGAGATTTATCCCCAACATATATAATATTATATTATATATTATTTTTTGAAGATATTTTTATCCAAAAAATATTACAAGATTACCAAATAGGTGGTAATCTAGATAGACACCTCTCAGCAAGGTAATCCAAATTGCCACTAAATATGCCACAATAATATGGTGGGATCATGTTAAATTATCAATAATTTGCAACCTAAATTTTAGAGGATGGTCCCATTGAGAAATACTTTGTGCACCTTGGGTGGTACAACCTTGCATACATGATTGGCTCACAAAGCCGGAGCATGGTGCTTGGAAAAAAAAGAAAAATTCTTTCAGTCCGTGCATGAGCCAATCACTGCAGGTGGTGTGCGGGGGTTGCACCGCCCATGGTGCGCAAAGAATTTTCCATCGCATTTTATTCCATGACCAAAGGGCCCATTGATATGTAACTTTTGTCACAACTTGAAGTGTGATCCAGATAACAAAGTTCTATTGGATCACCAAACTGTCTGATGAACATTGCGCCCAACCCGCTGGCAGTGACATGAACCAGCTAAACTTTCAAACAAGCCCAAGCGAGGCCAGGACCCATTTTTTATTAGTTGGGCCAAACTTTGCTAACTCGGCCATCATTTTTTTTTTCCAAAGCCGAACATAAATCCCAGCTAGGGCTGGAAATAGCCAGGCTGGGCTACACTTCTATCCATCCAGGCTCGGCCTGAAATATCTTTTTGAGCTTCAGATCTGGCTTGACCCGAAATATTTTAAAAATTCAGGGCCATTTTCGGCATATTTTCAATCCCGAATCTGATCCGAACGCATTGAGGCTGGCCCGAATTATCTCAATTTAAAAAAATTGAGGCTATAGTTCAGTTGGTGGGACTTGATTCAGAAAAAAAACAAAAGCAAAACATTCCTCCCTTCAAATAACCATAAGTTTGCATTGATCTGCAACAAAACCATCCACCTATGGATAAATAACCCGAACAAATATTAATCATAATTGTCTCGTTATCAAATAGCAATAGGTAAGGATGCTGGTTTGTTGCACCATAATTGATCAAAAAACCTGTCCACATGGATGAACCCCAACCATTGACGGCTATATCTATATTTAATCATTATTATTCTTGATCATATCAGGAACCATTGATGAATCATCCCCGACCCAATTATCAGCATCAAAATCTAGATGAAGCTAGAATAAAACACCTCTCCTTTGTATAAAGAATCCCGCTTAATATCGATCACGAAATGAATTCCCAAGATGGCAGTAGATCAACAGGCCTGAAGCAGCCCAAGACTATTGCAGTAATCAAGCCTGGCTCGATCTTTAAATAATGGTAAAGAGTTTATTTTATACGAGTTTTTTTTTATTTATTTTTTAATTAACCTCTGGAATAGACGTATCTCATGGATAAAAAAAAGGAATATCTGCAAGATAGCTTGAAGTACTCATTCTAAATCCAATTTTTTTTTTTTTTTTTTTTTTTTAAAAAGTAACTTTCAATATAATATAAATCCAATTTCTAAATTCGATCAGCCAGATCTGAGGCTGCCCCAACGCCCCAGAGGTCCAGAAATTTGGTTACCGAGGACGAAAAAAGTGGTCAGTAGAAGAGAGAGGCGAATGGCGGGATTTAATTCAAACGAGCACAAAAGCTGAAAAAAAAAAAAAAAAAGCAGAAACTCATCCTTTTTCCTTCTCATTCTTGGATGCCTTAGAGATGTACGGCCTTAGTCTGTACTGTAGAAGCTGCAGCAAAAGTTAGGTGCCCTTGAGTTCCAGCCCGCCAGTTCCTTTCGAAAATCCAATCACAAAATGATCGCCTACTTAACACCACCATTCTCTCCTGCCCCTCAGAATCTCGCTTAGCTCTTACGGAGGAGAGAGAGAGATGAAATGGGGAAGGAAGCAAGCCAAGCACCAGCTACAAGAAGAAGAGAAGGAGAAGAAGCACTCCACTTCCAGTTTCTCCATTTCCAACATCCTTCCACTTTGCTGGTTTTCCAAGCTGAGGAATTTAAGTTCCAAACCCAAAGCCCCCACCCCCAAACCCGTGCGAAATGCACCCGGACCCCCCTCCTTTCCACCGCCGCCGCCTTCTCCTCGCCACCGCTCCGCCTCCGACCATCTCTCCTTCTCACCCGCCGTCCTTGACCGGCTCGTCGCCCGATTCCCCGCCTCCTTCAGCGACGCCGCCGACGCCCCCCGCCGGCGATCCATCGGAGAAGATGATAGCCTCCTCGCCCGAGACAGGACGAATCACCGACGAGGAATCGCCCGATCCGCCAGGCATAACTCGGTGGGCGAGCTCGACTTCAGGCCGCCACCGCCGCCTTCTTCGTTCGCCGACTGCCGGCCGAACATGGAACTCGCCGAGTCGCAGCCGCTGGGCCACCTGATCCCCTTCTCGAGGAGGTCGTCCCGGCGACCGCCCCGGAATCTCGAGCCCGCCTCGGAGAGCGAGAAGTCCGAAAGCGATCCCTCCCGGATGCGCCACCGCCGGTTGCGGCGGCGGAGGCGGAGGCGGAGGAGCAGGTTAGGAAGAGAAGGCGGCGGAGCTCCGGAGGAGACGGAAGGGCTTCCGGCGCGGAGAACGAAGCCTCCTCCGGCCACCGATCCCGATAGGACGGAGGAGAATCGCTCGGGAGGAGAAGCCCGGAAGTCCATCAGCGGGAGGATTCGGCCCAAGGTTAGGGTTTGTTCGCCGCGGCCGTCGGTAGCATCGAGGGTGGAGATGGGAAGGGTAAAAGCGCGGAGGAGAGCAGAGGCGGAGGAGAGGAAGGGGTTGGAGAGCTTCGCGGTGGTGAAGTGCTCGTGTGATCCGCAGAAGGATTTCAGGGAATCGATGGTGGAGATGATATGGGAGAAGAGGATCGGACGGCCGGAGGAGCTCGAGAGCCTGCTCGCGTGCTACCTGTCCCTCAACTCGGACGAGCACCATGACGTTATAGTAAAAGTTTTCCGGCAGGTCTGGTTCGACCTCAACCCGGAGCGGTTCAGTTCTCGCCGCTTCAATTGATTAAACCGCCGGCGGTTGGCCAGACCTGCATATATTTTGTACCACTGGCTGGGTCGTCCGTTTTCTCGATCCATCTTAGTTTACGATAAGAAAGAAAGATGGTATGGTGTCTTGCTTTCAGCAAGGGAGCGGACTTAATGACACAACGTTAATATAAAGGTTCTTGGGAGATAACCAAGTACCATCGTTTAATTTTTAATTTTTTATCGGGTCTCATAACGTTACCGGCTATTCGCATGGTCTATAGGTGAACCTTAACCATCCTGTGACCAGGGCGTGCTTTGAACTTCCTCGTAAAAATACGGTGCATCTCATGGAATTTTGTAGCTGGTCCATTGGATGATTTGCGGACCTCCTTGTGTCATAAGAAAACACATTGCTTAGTAAGTACGCTTTCTTTTTTCATTCCCTAAAATGTAGAAATACTGTGGAATCTATTGCAACATATGATCCAGATTGATTTCATAGTTTTATGGAGCAAAATTTAGATATCATAAATATTAAGCAATACATGAAGATCCCAGGATATTTTCCTTTTCTTTCTCATTTTGAAAAATGTGGTGGGGTTGCCACCTCCCAGGGTTTCAAACCTGGGACCTCTCCCCGGTGCACGAACCTTAGAGAGGGGTACGAGAAAATGGACTCATCCTGTCAGCCATCACAGAAAGTTCTCCATGCTGCATGTAAATATCAAGATTTTCCAAATATTTTGTAATAATTGACAGACTCTGGCAACATACTGAATCCTTATTTTAGTAAGAAAGAAGAATGTCAAAAAAAAAAAACTTGGATAAAAGCTTTTCACCACAATTCTTATAGTTTTATTTAAACTAAAGCAACATAATGCCAAAGAACTGGTGAAGCGAACGGAGAGTGATAATATCTCAGAAGATTAAAATCAAAAACAAATATAGCACTGAAACGGTAAGGAGGACCACGTTCACCTGGAACTCTGGACGTAATATTTTCGACATGCTAACGAACTGGTGATTGGGAATGGAAACTGCATTATATTTTGGGAAATCATTTTTCCTAGCAGACTTGGAATTTGGGCTGCATCCGGACATAGGCAGGCCGCATCCTGGTAGACCACAGCCGGCTGCTTTCGTAGCGTTTGCTTCAATAGAAATAGACTCATAGTTAGGAATGTCAGTATCTTTATACCTTGAGGACAAGATAGTGTAACGACAAATTTGTAGCAACCATAATTGGCGAATGGGGATTTCTTTCACCATATTTTCCCGTTTTGTTTTGTATATTATACCTTTTTTTCTTTTTCGTGTACAAGGCGGCTGAAGCTCAAAGAAAAGAAATAAGTAATTACAGCTCTACACTAGGAAAGGAAATCCAAAAGCATCAGCTGCTACCGAGGTAGCGAGCTGATGGAAAAGAAAATAAATCCATTCATTCGAGATTCTCATTATCTGCTTGGTGCAACTGTAAAGTGCTGGACGGACAAGTGCAATGATGCGGGTTTCAATCCTGGAGCGGACGGGGAAGAAAAAGGTCCAAGGTTAGCTGACCTTCCCTAATCTGCCCCTCCTCCTACGATCCTGAATTGTGGAACCATAACTGGTCGTGGCCTTTTTTTCCTTTTTTTTTTTTCCTTCCAGATTCCGATCATCATTATCATCCACCAATTTTATCTGGGGGAAGCTAAAGAACCAAACTCCAGCTTGAGACGACTTCACAGAAAGATCAGGGGCCAGTTCGGATAGTTCATCTCGGATCTGGTGGAATCGTCCCAGAAGAGAGCTCGAGGGTGGGAGAGGTTCAGGGAGCGGGAGAGGGAGAGGGAGAAAAAGGACACCCTCACACCAAGAAGAGATAATCAATAATAAAATCATTATTTAATATTATTTTCAATATGTTGTTATTAATATGTTTTATTATTTCTAATTATAACAATATAATATTTTATCAATAATAATATTTTAGTATTTTTATATTTTTAAAAAATTTTTTGATAAACATATATTATTTTTAAAAAATATTTTTTAGAAAAATATAATAAAATAATATTAAAAATATTTTCAATAATATTTATTGATACAAATAATGTTTATTATTTTTTGATGATATGATAAGTTATTATACAAATAAATATTTGTTATTAATAATTATTTAAATAATAATTATTAATATTTTTATAGTAAAATATTATTATTTTCTATTAATATTTATTTAGTAAAATAAATAAATATTTAAAAAAATAATTATTTTTAGTATTTTTTTATTATTAATTTTTAAAAATTAAATTTTTAAAAATTAATGTGTATTAAAGAATAGTATTTTTATGATTATTAATAAAATTTTTTTTCTTTGTACTTTCTTTTCAATAAGAAAATAATATGTTATTTATTAATCAAATAATATTGGCTTTACTATTAATCAGAAATAATTATTTTATTTGTCATATATAATATTATTTATTTATCATCATATATATAATTTTTATTATTTAAATTATTAATTTTTTTTTCTTATTTTTTTTTTGGTTTTTCCCTTCCCTTTCCTTCTTCCCGCAACATTTCTTCCCCGACACCCCCCTGCTATCCCCGATGATCCGCGGCCATCTTCATGAAGCCAAGTGGCGTGCTCATCATCATTCGCTGCCGCAATCATTCGCCCATCCCCAGCTTTTGCAAAATCACAAACCCCCTCTCTTTCCCTGGCCTTGGTGATCGAGTTCGCCGGCTGTGCGGTGCCCACAACCTCCTCCTCCTTAGACTAAGGCGTTCATGACCCCACAGTGACCGTTCCCACTATACCCTCCATGGTCGACGTCGCTCCGCGCATTCCTTGCTCCGTCCTCATCCTAATCTTGGGCACATCGTCTGCTATTCCGCTCGCCTTCCCGACCGCATGCACTATCACCCCTAAATGTTGCCACATCTCCTTCTCTTCGTCCTTTCGGCATGGAGAACTTGAGCCCCCACGTTCGTTTATGTAACACTGCAATCACATCCGTGCCACTCTCACGGATAAGAAATTAAAAAAAAAAAAAAATCGTCGCAATATGATGTGTGCGAGAGAAGAAAAAGAATAAAAAAAATTCGAAATCGGAAGAATCTTTCAATGCAATTTTATTTTTATTCTTATTCTACTTCAGGATATCATTTTATATTTAATTATATTTTTGAAATTTTAAAAATCGATAGTCAATTAATTTGCACTGTTATTGTGTCACGTACAATGCAATGATTTGCCTTTGACTTATCAATATAATTTGAAAAATATGAAGTGATATTTTAAAATAGTTTTTATATAATCAATATTTAAAAAAAAATAAAATCCTTCTTCTTTCGCATTTGCTTAGACTTTTTTCCAAGTTAGGGATTGAGAAGTTGCTTGAAGCTTAGAGCTATGTAATATAATAACATCGATCTCATGCAGTTGTGATAGCATTTGGAAATGTAGCACGACCTCTTGACATCCTTGATATTCTTTCTTTTTTATCGGGATTTCCTGCGCATCCGATCGCTCCGAAGAGAGCACGAGGAGTGGGATGGGAGGAGCAGAGCCCAGGGTTGGGGGTGGGTGGAGAGATATAGA